>CM044956.1:54436904-54658841 GCA_024516035.1 Bactericera cockerelli
AGATTTGTTCCTATTGTGAAAACGTCTTCCCTTGGCCATTGTAACAGTATGGATCACTACTGTTTCTATAATTATTATAATAAGGAAACAACACAACTGAAAAAAATAAAAGTCCTCTGTAACAGCAAGTTTTGTTTTTTACTACCTCAGGTAGGTAGTTAGAAGTATAGAAAGCATTGTTACAGTGTCACAATCAACTGCTAGAGTTATGTTTTGCGACAGTAGTACGGTATGGGTATGGACTGTACCAACATGCTACCTGCGAGTAGCATGAACTACTCAACTATTTGACTCCAGTCAGCCTGTATAGAGCTAATTCATCCATAAGGTTGCAGGATCTTTTCAGGAAATATCAGAGATACGCTAAACTTTCAACCCATTTCAAAATTCACACAACAGTATAGAATACCACTGATCGCAATTCGCAATGTGATCACATTGGATTATGATTTTGAAATCATTCGTCATCCGACTGTTTATGACACAGATTTCTAACAAGATGATTAAGGCACAGATTTCAAACAATAATCTCAATAGGCTTGGTCCTCACTTCGAAAACTCCCTCGGCATATCTAAACCTCTATGATTTTTATCTGTACAATAATTAAGAGGGAATTTTTAAAAAACATTAACATCTCAGAATCTGAACAACCAAATTCAGAATTTCGAAGTTTCTCTCAATTTTTAGTATCCTTTTAAGAAAAATTACTTTGTGAGTCTACTTTTGACTGAGTATGAATTATTACACATTGCGTGGCCTGAATGTTTGTGAAAAATCTCCTTAGGTAACATACATCCATTGTTGGATTTTTCTCAATATCGAAGTTTCTTCAATGGTATTTATAATTGTCTAAAATGTATCCCAGAAGAGGGGGTTTTTGTATTTTAAAATTGAACTTGGTCCCCCTGACCCCGACATGGGGCTGGCTTGAAAAATTGGCTCTACCTTGAATAAAAGGTTTATTGCTCCAGACATAGCGTCTAGAATTAAGAAGTGGCGAAACCACCCCCTGCCAGCCTACATCATGGTGTCCTCAGCACTAGTATTGCAAATATTCTACTCCTTTGCAATGGTTTTGTGCTTTGTGACGTTTCCATGCAACTGGGGTCTGGGGTTTGTTTCCTCACTTCTTAATTCTACAGGCTAGACTCCAGATTAAATTTTAAACTTGCTCAGAAAGACCTTAATTTTTTTAGGTGTTAACAGTCTTTTACCCCACCCTGTATTCAACTGAATGAACCCTAAGCTTTCAGTTTACAAACACAGGCATTGTATATTGGCCAATAATGTTATGAATATTGGCCAATTTTTATAACAAGTTCAATTTTAGAGTGTTCTAGCAGAAACTTTGTGATAATCCCCTGGTAAAGGGTAGTTCATTTGAGTGTAATGCAAAAGTAATATCTACTCCATCTATGACATCACTTGCCTTAATTTTACTATTTATATTTGAGAACCACCCATGTATGACTCAGTAGTGAGACATCCACAATATTATTGATCTGCAAGTATATTTCATCAAGATATAAAACGCAAGGGAGATGATTTCTTGAACAATTGGTTTATTCACATTTCCCTAATGCAATCAACTTAAAAATCCATTCTCTGATGAAAATGCAACAACACAAACTACTAATTTGATCAACTAGGATTATATAAGTAGATCAATGAAAAGCATTCCTCACAAAAGTAATGTTAAAATGGTCCGTTTTAGAAAAAGAAATAAAATATTTGCTGGAATTTTACTATTTTTCCTCTTATATATATTTGGAGTATTCACTCACATGTTTGAGTTAGATTACTATGAAAACTTCAAATACCCACTGGAGATCAATTTAACAGAATGTATTGAATCCTATAAAAATCATAAACCATGTAATACTCTACCTATTAATAACTACAATTATAATTTTATTTCAAACTGTGAACATAAATGTTCTATGTTCAATAAAAAAGAGCCAGCTAGAGTCATTTACATCGTGAAGTCTGCAATTGATCATTTTGAGAGAAGATTAGCAATTAGACAATCTTGGGGAAATGAGAAGCAATTCTCAGATGTCCCTATAGTTACTGTCTTTGTGTTAGGATTTGACCCAAAGAACATGGATCTACAGAAGAAAATAACTGAAGAAAGTAAAAAGTACAATGATATAGTCCAGGCAGAGTTCATTGACTATTATTATAATAACACTATCAAAACCATGATGGGATTCAAGTGGGCTTTTAAGTATTGTAATAATTCCAAGTTCTATTTTTTTGCTGATGATGATCATTATGTTAACACAAGAAATGTACTAAGATTCATTAGGAATCCTCTGCAATATCCTCATTACTTGAAAGTGCCCATGGAACCTTTTCAAGTTAAAAGTGATATAATGGACTATGATTTGCCACCTAATGTTAAGCTGTATTCTGGTTTTGTATTTGTATCTTCTCCTCATCGTCATCACACAGGCAAATGGTACATATCCTTAGAAGAGTATCCTTTTCATTTGTGGCCACCTTATATAACAGCTGGAGCCTACATTGTGTCCAAAGAGGTTCTTTTGAATTTTTATTTTGCAGCTCAATTTGTTAAGCATTTCAGATTTGATGATATTTATCTTGGTATTTTGGCAAAAAAAACTTACATTGAACCACTTCATTGTGAAGAGTTTTATTTTTACAAAAAAGCTTATTCAGCACACAACTATAAATATGTTATTGCATCACATGGTTATGGTGATCATAATGAGCAATTGAAAGTATGGAATGACCAGAGACGTTTAGGTAATGCCTAAATAGTTTTTTTTAGATCCTGATGAGTCATACAATCAATGCCATGTGAAAGATAAATTGATGCTAAAGTCTGCATTTAAAAAAGCTCTTTTTCTTTCTCTGTGTATGTGTTTGGGGTTGCAGTGTAAAGGGTAAGTTGAAGGAACTTGAAATTGGGATTATTGGGAAAGAGCTTTGTCTTACAATACTGTTATAAATAGGTGATGTGAATTTCTTACTCAAAATTGACAGGGTTTTCATCATTAATCATACCCTAAGTTTAAAATTGACCCTCGAAACAACTTACTAACAACTGTAACCCAATTATGAAATTTTTCTTGGGAGCTCAAACCCAGGACCTTCCACATGGCAAGCATGTTTCTTACCACTGATAATTATTGAAGTTCCTGTGTCCAATTATGAATTTACCTAACCAGTAGGTGAGGGACCCATGCTGTCTATTCCTCCACTTTTCTATTTCCTTGAATCATCCATTGTCCTATTTTTACATCAATTTTTCCAATTAATTAATACCAAACCTTGTTTGTGAAGTGGCCTAGTCAGCATAAATCTGGCCATGTCAAACTTAAATAGGCTGTAGGCTTTGTAAAGGTGCAAAAAGTGTGATGAAACATGGCCAGAATCATGGAGCTCTTTCAAGCTTCCAAGTAATCAGAAGTAGCCTTTCATTCCAACTATTCTAAAAAGTATCATATATTATAGAAAGCTCTGCATTATGAAATAAATATGTCTGATCCAAAAACGGCAAGACCTCTACAGTTCACAATCCTTGCGGAATGTACCACATCTAATGCCAGAACGGCTATCATGACTTTGCCTCACCATGAAGTGGAAACACCGGTATTCATGCCTGTTGGAACAAAAGTAAGTTTATTTCTGCTAATTACACTAAGCAAAACAAAATAAGGGCCACAAGTATTTTAGAGATTCGGACCTACTACTTCAAATGTATAGGTTTAAATATGAAATAAAAGGTTGAAATTACTCCAATACATTCTTCTCTAACTATTTTGATTAAAACAAACGAGTTTTTATTAAAAAATTCAAGATTTTTATTTATTTTTTGAAAATGGTCGTTTTAGAACAAACTTGAGAATAAAAGTTAAGACGCTTGTTCAACCATCACAACAGCATACCAAGAAGGAATTGAAATTTATCGGCTCCTTAGTACCGAGTGTGACCTCCACGATCTGTTACACATGACTGGACTCTTCTTGGCATTCTTTGGATGAGTACATGGATGCGCTCTTCCGGAATCCTGTTCCATGCATCTGTTAACGCCTCCATGAGCTGATATTGAGTCTGGATCTGGTCTTTTAGGGTTTTAATCTCCCTCTTAAGGTAATCCCATGCATGTTCAATAGGATTGAAGTCTGGGCTTATCGCTGGCCAGCCGAGAACTCTGATCCCCGCTACTTGTAATACCTCAACAGTGGCTCTTGCCGTATGGGGGCGGGCATTATCATGCATGAAGATAATGTTGGGCCCGGTTCTTTCGCTGAATGGAAGCACATGGGGAACGATGACATTATCCACACAAAGTTGAGAGGTTACCGTTTCATCAACAAGGAAAACGAGATCGGTTTTCCCTCTGCTACTGATGCCACCCCACACCATAACACTTGGTCCCCCATGAGGATCTGCTTCATGATTATAAGAGCTCTGAAACTTCTCTCCTGAGCATCGGAACACTCAAATACGTCTATCGTAGCTTTGAAATTTCACTTTACATTCATCCGAGAAGAGGAAACACTTCCATTCCTCATCAGTCCACTGCAGGTGTTCTCTAGCCCACCTTAATCTTATAGCGCGGTGTCCAGAACTAAGTTTAGGTTTACGAACTTTTCTCCTAGAGCGAATTTGTACCTCTCTCAATCTATTGTGAATAGTTGGAGCACTTACAACTGTGTTCGAGTACTCCTGGAGGTCCATTTGTACGCGGGGGCCGGATGTGAACCGTTCCTGCAGGGCTGTCCTGGCTATAAATCGGTCTTCTCTCACAGTGGTTGAGCGCTGTCTCGCACTTCCTGGTCTTCTTGATAAATTTCCAGTCTCTTGGTAACGACTCCATAGATTTTGAATGGCTCGCCGTGACACTTGAAGCCTGTTGGCCACACTCCGCTAAGAAAGCCCCTCTTTAAGTAGAGTTACGGCACTGATACACAATTCTTGACCTAAATGGTGTCGAACCCTCGGCATGTTGATAAGAAACACTAAAAGTGACTTTAAATCAAGAGGAAAAGTTATTAAGAAAAAAAATTAAGTTAATCAACCAAACCGTTCGAGATAGGAATATTAACTGTTTTGATTATTATCTCAAATAATGATATTTATCTCATGCCATTTATTCAAGTTAAGGTCACAATTCATACCTGAACGTCTAATGAACAAGATAAGTAAGATAACAAGAATAAACTTTCAATCCAAGGTGTACTATACACGATGATCTTAGAAAATACAGGTGGCCCCTATTTTGTTTTGCTTAGTGTATTTGATAAGTTGATGACATCTCTGAACATTTCACATCATCTTGTACCTATTTTTTATGGGTGATATAGTTTTGTAAATAAATATAATATCATTGGTAAATGGCTAGTTTAGAAGGTCAGCTTAACACTGCAAATTTTGGGCAAGATGAGTATGTCACTAGGGCTGATGATTTAAATCAAGCACTAAAGTATCAAAAAAATACTTGAGCATCTGAGCTGCTGCGGTATGGCTCTCATAGTCCCAGCGAGTCCCATTACACTAACAGTTGGCAAATATACTGCTAACAGTAATATATTTGCCATGGATACAAAAAAAAACTTCTAAATTTTCAATCTATATCTATAAAAGAAAGCTGTCTGTATGTATGTGTGTATGTTCTTTATACAAATACACACCGTTTGAACGAGAAACCTGAAATTTTGCACATAGGTCCGTTTGGATCAGGGAATTTGTCTAGGCTAGGTTATATCTCCCTAAGGTTAAGCTACAATGAGTAAGGCTAAAGGGTAAGGACAGAAAATGGATGGGTAACGCTAACGCAAAAAAAATTCACGTTTTTATACCTAAATTACATTTTTCCTTGAAATTTTTCGCGACGACCTATCAACTCAAAGCGAGAAAGTTTTAGGTAAGGGTTTCATCTTTCATTAGACATATCGATCGCGAAATTCTGATGAGCCATTCTTGAGCTACGCCGGGTAAGGACAGAAAATAGATGGACGACAAAAATTATTCACGTTTTTTTAAAACCGAAATGACATTTTGGGTGTGTGAGTGTGGGTTTGTGCGTGCGTGTATGGTGTGATGTGTGTGTGTGTTTTATGGGCTGGCAAAGCGGCGGATGTAACCCGCTAGTAATAAATAAAATCACAACCTAAAAAAATGCCTTTGGTTCTTTCTAAAGTGTCTCCTTAGCAATCGATGATCTACTTTCTACACATACATATTACCTAATGACATCTTTCTACACATATTCTTTTCACAATACATAATATTTCTACTATTATTCGGAAAAAAACGTTGCCTGCGGCGCTGTAAAAGTGGTTTTGTATATACTATCATGGATTGGTGTTCAGGACACTTTGGCTTCGATTTCAAGTTTCACAGTTGTGGTGATTTTTTTTATAAGTTATCATATTTGTGTTAATCACTTTCGTGATATCACAACTACTCAAACTCGCTTTACTAAATCTACGCTGAAACCAGGACTTGAACCACCGACCTCCAGGTTATGACTTTTCAGCATGGAATTAATTACATGACCTTAAATGAGAAACAGCTTTCTCTACGAAATTTGTGAGACTCTGTTATACTTGCACTCAGGCGCGGCCTGTGCTAAGGAGCTGCGGAACTGCAGCACCCCTTGACGAAAAGAAAAAAAAAGCGTTTTTTTTTTTTCGAGTTCTAGCTCGTACACAAAGAAAATCATCACACATTTCTAGAAAAAATTAATTTATAATTTTAATGATTGGCATGGTAAACAAATTGAAACTCGTTAGGGACTCAGTAAATCCTCTTTTAGTCCGGTTTATGGGGCAGCACCCCCAAACCATTTTCCCACCAGCCGCGCCTGCTTGTACTTGATTCCCCAATGTTACTCTCAAGTTTTCAACCTGAATATTAAGTGAGTACCATAAAATCCAAATTTCAACAACCATAATATGTTTATTTCTTGGTTCTAATAAAATCTTGTCTATTTTAGGGATCTATAAAAGGACTCATTCCACAACAGTTGGAGACTTTGGACTGTCAAATAATCTTGGGTAACACATATCATCTTGGAATGAAGCCGGTAATATTTCTTTTACAATTTTATTTATTATTATGCTGCTTACTAATATATGTATATATATATTTTTTGTGAGTGGTTCATAGCTTTTTTATTTCGTAGCCATGAAACAGGAGCTACTGTAGACGCTTGTGGCCTGTGTTGTAGCTTGCCCATCCCGTAGTACACATATGCCTCCCCTTTGTTGGCCGAGAAGTGACACAATACTTCCCAATCAAGTGCTGGGTCAACATGAGCACACCGGAAGGTATCCCTTACAAATTACTGTAACCAAATTAAGAATACAAATTTTTGTCGTCATGGGGGATCGAACCCGGGACTTTCCGCATGGCAAGGGAGTGCTTAACCACTGAATAGTTTCAAGTATTTTATCCATTTTAATGATATTTTATCCACTGAGCTAATCTTTTTTTATAGACATAGAGCTAGAATGATGAAGGTTGCAATCAGAACTGCGGAGCTGCGGAAAAAATTTGAGCTCCGGCTCCAGCTCCTCTTTGTATTATTTTCTAGCTCCGGCTCCTGGAGCTAAGAGAAAAAAAACTGGCTCCGGCTCCGGCTCCTGGCTCCAGTAATGTGCATCTTATTTGAATACAAAATGTATATATTATAGTATAAACTGAATACCTATCATTGGTTGTATCGAAAAATGTGTTTAAACACTTACATTATGTTCTATAACTTTTCCCCTTATCTAGAACCATTAAATCACAAATTAATAACTCTTAGATACATTTTAGATTTTGTATTGTATTTTATTGTACATAAGAACATTATTTACATTAGATTTGAGGATGGTGCTGGAATAGTGGATGTGGTGGAGTAGTGTTATTTATTTTTAATAGGTAATAATAATAATAAATAAAAAAAAACCACTCATTATTTTTTGAGAAATAATAAAAAAAAAATTGATATCTAATTGGTCAATATTGAATAAGTTTGTGCTTAAACGAGTAAAATTTTGTTCATAGGTTTGTACATTTATTTAACATTCGAAGAATAAAGTGTCATTAAGAACAATATAGCTTCAGCTAAGTCAGCTTTCATGGAAGCCCTGAGATCTGACTTTATCAGCCTGAGCGCTGAAAACAATCTCTCCACACTTACTTGTGTCGGTGGCATAGCCGTCACAATACGGGCTACCTCACTAATCCCATCCGGGTAGAGGGCCAATGCTTCATTTACCGAGAGTTTGGTAGCCCTATCAATACTCTCAACTACCTTCAAATCAAAGCACATTGCATAGCACATTTAGGGCTTCATCAAAAATCTCATGGAACTTTTTTCAGAGAGGAAATACTAGTAATTCATTTTTAAGTCAGAGCTGGATGCGGAGCCAAGTTTTTGAAAATTTGGCTCCGACTCCGGCTCCGACTCCGGCTCCAGCTCCTCTTTACTAAAATAATTGGCTCCGGCTCCAGCTCCGGCTCCTTCAGACCAAAAAATGTTAAGCTCCGGCTCCTTAGCTCCGGCTCCGGCTCCGACTCCGCAGCCCTAGTTGCAATCCTTGTCAAGCATTAAAAATGTACCTTCAAATTTTAATATCAAAAAAATATGAAGGCATAGATATGGTAAGGCATAGAATGGCATAAAAGGCATAGAATGGTACATATCATGTACCATTTATTACATATCTTTAAAAAATGATTTGTTTGTGTAGTGTGTGTTTACCCAATACCCAGCCTGGGTAGGGCCAGAAATACCAGCATTACGTGTTCGGAGGGGACAGAATTTACTATACAAAAAGTCTAAACCAACCGGGAATCAAACTCAAGTCTAAACCAAGCAGGATCTATGGGCAACAGTCACAACCGTTACACCACAGAAGCTGGCTTGCTTAAATCCTGTTTTACAATGTGACCCTTCATCATCTGTAACTTTCTTCTGTAGGGTATTGTTTTGACAGGTCTATTCTCAGAATTTTTTTTACTGTATTATTTTGTGACTGTTTAGAATTTAACTTTTTCTGTCGTATCATAGAAAATATTACATAACCAATCATTAAAACAGTAAAAAAGTGGTCAAACAAATCGACCCTTCTATTGTATTATCGTATGCGAAGATAAAAAAAACACTGCCAATTATGGTCACAATACTTCCTCGGGATTGTTTCACATTGTATACACGTGCCAATTTCGAGATTTTATACCAAATTACTTGTATCTCCAAAACAACTGAACCGATTTTCTTCAAATTTGTTTTATATGGTAGAATTCCGTTTTTTCTACCTTCTAGATTCTTCAAAAAATTCTGTATCGGTAAGTCGTGGTCCTTATTTTCTTTTTTTTGTCCAAAATTTCGGATTTTCTTAAATATCAGAGTTGAATTATAATTAATTAAAAATAAATATAAATATCCTATGTAAAACAAAAATATGCATTTACAAATACATACAAAATTTCATCAAAATCGGGTGTACCGTTCACGAGATATAAGCGTTTAAGTAAAAAGTTAGTGGTCAGGTGCGTGGTCTCTTTCACCCAGAACCGCTAGTACGAATTTGATGAATTTAAAATGGGACCATCTACAGAACGTTTCCTATACAGGGTGTCCCGTATACAGATGCAAATATTTTGAGGGTAGGTTCAGCCCACCGTGGACTATCATATGAGCGAAACTTGCAGTGGGGCATTTTGCTTCGTTAAAGAGTTATGGCCAAATCCCTGTTTTTCCCACAGGTCTAGAGGTCACTTGGATCGATGCACGTTTTTAAAGAAATGATAGCCAGTAAGTAATTTTTGACTTCATGTATGGATAGTCATGCATATTTCCCTTCAAATGCAGTTGGTTGCATAAAAAAATATTGTGTAGCGTGCGCCGTGATCGCCGTGTCATACTAAGTGCAGTACTATTATCTTTGCATGTTTGTTAAATGAACTTCTCACTTTCACATTTATCTACATTGTAATAAGTACCCAAACCAAATTGTTATCATTTAATCTTAATCTGAAACTAAAAACTATATACAAATATATTTCTAAATCAATCTAAACAGTGCCTTCTCATTCCAACTCACTACCCTCTACAAGTGGTGACCCCGACCTGAATAACAACCCTAGCAACCAGCCAACCTCCAGCCTTCAGCAGCTCCCAGCCCTAGCCCAGCTTCAACCATGCCTAAGGACAACATCGCAGAAGCTACTCGCCCATTCGTGCCCCAAGTCTCAGAAACTTCAATACCAAGGGCTGATGACATACTTGCCCTCAAATTCAACCAACTTGCCGCCAACTTCAGTCAAGAAATTGCCAGTCTCCGTCAAGAAGTTGCATCACTACGATTTAACCATCAGAGCAGAAGTCAATCCCCAGCCTGTGACAGATACCAGAGCCGTTCCCAGTCCCGAGGCCGCAGCAGTTCCAGGCCACGCACAGACACTTGCTGGTACCACTGGCGCTTTGGACCCCAAGCAAAGAAATGTGGGCAGCCATGCAAGTTTCAGGGAAACGACACGGACCGCTGATCATGACGGCTTCTCAGTCGAGTCCTACGCCCCGCCGTCTCTTCGTCACAGAGCATTCAACCAAGTTGCAGTTCCTCATTGACACTGGCGCCGACTTATGCGTTTTCCCACGTTCTGCAGCACCTGGTAGACGTGAGAAGACCGACTACATCCTGTCCGCAGCCAATTCCACGGACATCAACACCTACGGCACCATCACCTTGTCACTGAACTTTGGACTCCGGCGCGACTTCACCTGGCGGTTCGTAGTAGCAGATGTTTCGAAGCCAATCATCGGCGCAGATTTCCTCCACCATTTTAATTTGCTAGTGGACCTACGGAACCACAGACTACTTGATGGGACCACTCACCTCACTGCCCAAGGACATGTTGCTGAATCCAATATCCCGTCAGTCAAGACAGTCTCCAAAGCCTCTCGGTACCACCAGCTCCTCCAGCAGTTCAAGGACATCACACGCCCCGATGGTACTCCAGGCATCATCCGTCACAACACTAAGCACTTCATTGAGACAACTCCCGGTCCTCCAGTTGCCAGCAAACCAAGGCGTCTCGCACCAGCCAAGCTCAAGGCCGCCAAGAAGGAGTTCGACGCAATGTTACAACTAGGCATTGCTCGACCTTCCAACAGTCCATGGTCTGCACCCCTCCACATGGTCGAGAAGCCGCAAGCCGACACCTGGCGACCCTGCGGAGACTATCGAGGACTCAATGCCCGCACCATTCCAGATCAGTATCCGGTGAGACATATACAAGACTTCGCCCACATTCTTCAAGGCAAAACAATCTTCACCACACTAGACCTCGTCCGAGCCTACAATCAGATCCCAGTAGCCGAGGAAGACATCTGCAAGACTGCAATCACCACCCCATTTGGCCTGTTTGAGTTCCCCTACATGTCATTTGGCCTATGCAACGCAGCCCAGACATTCCAACGCTTCATGGATGAAGTTCTTCGAGGCTTAGACTTCTGTTTCCCCTACATCGACGATGTCCTCGTAGCTTCCAACTCAGAGGAAGAACACCTGGCACACCTCTCAATCATCTTCAAGCGATTCCAAGACCACTCTCTTGTCCTGAATCCCAGCAAATGTGTGTTTGGCCAGGAACAAGTCCGATTCCTAGGATACTTCATTTCCAAGGATGGGACAAGCCCGCTTCCCGACAGAGTCAAGGATATCCTGCAGTTCCCGCGACCAACTACAGCCAAAGGTGTACGACAATTCATGGGGATGCTCAACTTCTACCGCCGCTTCATACCCAGAGCATCCCACACCTTCGCACCAGTCAACGATCTCCTGACTGACAACATCAAAGGCAAGGCAGAGATTCAATGGACGCCCGAAGCAATCAAATCATTCGATCAGTGCAAAGAGCGACTCGCAGCAGCCACCCTCCTCGCTCACCCTCTCGATAATGCCCCACTCTCGCTTGTCACGGACGCCTCTGACACCGCAGTAGGCGCAACACTTCAACAACTGGTCAACAGTGAATGGCAGCCACTCGGTTTCTTCTCCAAGAAACTTTCCAGTGCCGAGCAGAAGTACGGTGCCTATGACCGTGAGCTCCTCGCCATCTATCTGGCTGTCAAAAACTTCCGACACATGGTAGAAGGACGCCAATTCACCATCTTCACGGACCACAAGCCGCTCACCTTCGCTTTCTGCCAAAAGCCAGACAAATGCTCGCCTCGCCAGTTCCGCCACCTAGACCTTATCTCACAGTACACCACCGACATCCAGTACGTCCCAGGCGATCAAAACGTCGTAGCTGATGCCCTGTCAAGGATAGAGCTCATCCATGCGACTCTCGACTACAAGTCCCTAGCAGCCTCACAGAAAACTGATGTCGAACTACAAGCAGCACTCAAAAGAACCGACTCCACACTTCAACTCAAACTACTAGAGATCCCCGGTTCCGGTGTCAAGCTCTACTGTGATGTGTCCACACCAACTGCAAGGCCCTACATCACCCGACCTTTCCGACGCACTGTGTTCAACATGGTACACCAGCTATCGCACCCCGGCACTAACACTACAGTCAAACTCGCACAGCAGAGATTCGTTTGGCCCTTCATTTCCAAGGACTGCCGCAGCTGGACCCAAGCCTGCACTGATTGCCAACGATCCAAGGTCACTCGCCACGTCAAGGCCCCACTCGGTTCCTTCTCTCCACCAACGCAGAGATTCGAACATGTGCACATGGACCTCATCATCATGCCACACTCAGACGGATTCCGGTACTGTCTCACTATGGTTGATCGCTTCACACGATGGCCAGAAGTGATCCCGCTCCCAGACCAAGAAGCCTCCACCGTCGCCAAGGCATTCTACACTCACTGGATCGCACGGTTCGGCACTCCACTCCGCATCACCACCGACCAAGGCAGACAGTTCGAGTCCAACCTGTTCAAAGAGCTCAGCACACTCACCGGCTCACAGCACCTCCGCACCACGGCATATCATCCTGCAGCCAATGGAATGGTCGAGCGACTCCACAGACAGCTTAAGGCCGCAATCAAATGCCACCACAACGACCGCTGGACAGACATCCTCCCTACTGTCCTACTTGGAATCCGAGCAGCATGGCGAGACGATCTCAAGGCATCCAGTGCAGAACTCGTCTACGGTGAACCACTCAGACTTCCCGGCGAGTTCCTCACATCCAAGACAGATGATCCAGACCCCACAACAGAGTTCGTCAAAGATCTTCGCAGCCACATGCGCCAGTTCCAACCAGTCAGCGGAACACAGCACGGTGACAAGTCCCACTTCATATTCAAGGACCTCTACACCGCAGACCAAGTTTTCATCCGCCGAGAGTTTTCCAAACGCTGCCTCCAGATGCCATACGACGGACCTTACCCAGTCGTCAGGAGAAGTTCCCGAACGTTCGTGATTGACATCAATGGAAAATACACCACAGTCACCATTGATCGACTGAAGCCAGCCTACACCATGACCGACACTGCCGACCCACCACAGCACCAGGCAGATTGCACCAGCCGCAGCCCCCCGCTTCAACCAACCAGTATAACGACACGATCCGGCCGCAGAGTCCACTTCCCCAAGAGATTCCAGAACTAATCCCCACACCGATGAATCGTGATTACATCACTGGCAGGGGAGTGTGTAGCGTGCGCCGTGATCGCCGTGTCATACTAAGTGCAGTACTATTATCTTTGCATGTTTGTTAAATGAACTTCTCACTTTCACATTTATCTACATTGTAATAAGTACCCAAACCAAATTGTTATCATTTAATCTTAATCTGAAACTAAAAACTATATACAAATATATTTCTAAATCAATCTAAACAGTGCCTTCTCATTCCAACTCACTACCCTCTACAATTGAAAGACCAGAGAGATATTTAATCATAAGTTCAATACTTTTCTAAAATTTGATTTTTCCCTGTTTTCCCTTTCGTGAATTTATAGTACTTCTACAATTGCAATTCTGCGTATCACTAGTTAAAAAAATACCCTATTATGTTTAGTTTTAGAAAAAAGAAAGCTCATTTATATTACTTTAAAGATCATGGAACGCAGTACACACAAAGCTCAAAAAACACTTCTGAATCATGATGGAAAATTCAAAGTTGGCTGAATTTTAACAGAATTGGCGCGTAATTTGAGGTATAAATACACTGCTCTGGGATGTTTAACAGAGGGAAATTGATCATTCACAGTGGTCGGTCGGTGTGAACTTTTATGTGAATGGGGTTACGGAATCACATAGTTATCATGAGGAAAAATGAGAGAGGCTGCAACGAAAGCAGCAACCAGTGGTGTAATTATGGAAAAAGAATACACATGGAGAAAGACTCTGCGCTACCAACAAAAAATATGATTTTATTTTTAGAAGTAAAATTAAAAATATCATTTTTGTGTTTATCACAATCATGATATCAAAAACATAACAAATAGTGCCGAAAATTAACCTTGGGTAAAACTCGAACATCCAACCTTAAGGTTACTATTATTATTAACACTTTATTTTTATTTTATAAACAATTGGACCAAGCTTTATTTACATTTTTTTTTACAATGAACATGGTAACAATTTGTGAAATAAATATAAACAAAGACTGATCAAGGGTGGTGATACATGTTTGTAGTTTATTGATAAACTACAAACATGATACATTCTGCAACACAGGACATGAAATGAAAAGAACCCAAAAGAATATGTAGCGAACCAAGGGCGAGGTTTAAAGCTTGTGGCTTTCTCTTCCACCGAACAAATTGATCGCCTTGTTATTTTAACTATTAGATTTGATTGATAATAGTTGGTTAATAGAACTAATTGTACTCAGAAAATTTTCATTTATAACTTGCAGTTGGCACAGAAATAGTCACACAGACCGCTTCAGGCATCGAGTGTTCTTCAAAATGCAATAGCGCCTAGATTCAAAATTTGAAAGATGTGTTTCTCTCCTTCTGGTGCCGTTTGATAAGGCGTATCTCATTCGTTCCTTCACGCGTCTGAAAGAACTTTGTATTTATTGAAACAAAATAGCAAAGGGTATTTTTTTAACTAGTGATACGCAGAATTGCAATTGTAGAAGTACTCTAAATTCACGAAAGGGAAAACAGGGAAAAATTGAATTTTAGAAAAATATTGAACTTATGATTAAATATCTCTCTGGTCTTTCAATATTTTTTCATGCAACCAACTGCATTTCAAGGGAAACATGCATGACTATCCATACATGAAGTCAAAAATCACTTACTGGCTACCATTTCTTTAAAAACGTGCATCGATCTAAGTGACCTCTAGACCTGTGGGAAAAACAGGGATTTGGCCATAACTCTTTAACGAAGCAAAATGCCCCACTGCAAGTTTCGCTCATATGATAGTCCACGGTGGGCTGAACCTACCCTCAAAATATTTGCATCTGTATATGGGACACCCTGTATATTATGTGTGCAAAATTTCATCAAAATCCGTCAAGTAGTTTCCGAGATTTGCGAGTTACAAGGAATACTTTTCTTAACAGACCGACACAAAACCAAAGTTGCTCAGGAGGTTATGAAACGGCCAGAAATATAAAAAAAAATTGAAATCGGAGCAAAAAAATATTATTTTTTTTACAAAAACGAACACAATACTTCCGATTTCTAATATTAGAAATTTCTCGGAAGTAATATCTATTTGTGGAAGGTTGAAATGATGAAAGGTTCAGTTCAAGCAATTCTTATCCCAGAAATCTATTGAAACGGCTAGATTTGAGTGTGAAAAAGCTCAACTTTCAAAAAGTTGACATTTTGAAATCTTAATAGCTCTTATACACTGCCATTAGAAACCATAGTAAATTTCAGCTTAAACTTGTACTTTGCGAGATATGTACTAGTATTTGAAAGAGCTCATGTTGAAGCTGCATGTAAATGGACTTTTTGGATAGACCACGCTGAATCCGACTTGTGGTTCTCGAGTTATAGCTTTTTAAACACACATACACACAAACGAATCATTATGTAATATGTACTTATAAAATTTGATTTTAATTTTTTATAGGGTATAGATATTTTGAAGAAAGCTGGTGGATTGCATAAATTCATGGGATGGAAAAGAGCATTGCTCACTGACTCAGGTGGTTTTCAAATGGTTTCGCTGCTCAAGTTTGCTGAAATCACAGAAGAAGGTGTCAAGTTCCAATCTCCTTATGGAGGTATTTTTTCCTTTACTTCTAGTTACCTGTAATTATCTAGTTGGAGTTAGTAATAACGTGTTGTTTCAAGTAAAGCATGCTGACTTTTTTTTCATCTCTTGGGCTGTGGCTATGCAAAAAAGACATGGTGAGTATTACACCTGGTCCATAAAAAAAAGAGATAGCTAATTTTCTGAATATACTACTCATGTCCATTTATTATATTTTTGTTTTGCTTTGGAAAGGTTGTAAAAAGATTAATTCTCTTTTGTAGAGATTCTCTTTCACAGTTTTTAATAAATATATAAAAAAAAAAACAATAACAAAACAAATCTTATTAGAACTGATAATTCATGAGCCTACCTTGCAAGTACAGTCGAACCTGGATAAAAGAGAACTCTGACAGGAATATTTTTTGTCTTATATCCAAGTTTCTCGTAGAGGTTAATTTTCCTCATAGAGAGGTAAATCAGACTTGGACATTGTTCTCTTACATCCATGTTTGACTGTAATGCATAGTTATTAATACATAGTCTGGAGAATTGATCAATCAAATTATGTATTATTGTAAGTAGCCACCATGGCCGAGTGAGTTCGCACGCTAGGCTTTGCATGCATGGTAACTTGGGTTCGATCTCCAGTGGGGTAGGAATTTTTCTGTTTTGGGTCCACTCACACCTTCTGAAGAAAAACGAGTAGCAGCTTCGATGTGAAGCAGCAACCAGTGGCGGATAACACAAGATATTGTATTTTAGTGGTAAAGTCCTATGATTCTGTGCTAGCCACTAAAACTGTGACCTAACCTAACCATAATAAAACAAAGAAAAACATTATTATGAGAACATATTTTTATACAATAGGTATATTTCTTCACAGATGAGAGTGAATTGATGTTGTCTCCAGAACATTCCATACAGATACAAAACACAATTGGAGCTGACATTATGATGCAACTGGATGATGTGTGTCCTACCCTTCTCACAGGTAGGTATGTATTAATAGAAGAAAAAAAATATTTGCATTTTCCCCACATCAAATGTAGAATAATTCTTGAGTTGAAACAATTATTCTACATTTGATGAAACGTATGGAAATAAGCGCGCGATTAGCTTAGTGGTTAAGCTTGCCATGCGGAAGGTCCCGGGTTCGATCCCCCGTGCCGACAAAAATTTGTATTCTTAATTTGGTTACAATTGTTTATAAGGGATACCTCCAGTGCGCTCGTGTTGACCCAGCACCTAATTGGGAAGTATTATGTCACTTCTCGCCCATCAGAGGGGAGGCATACTACGGGATGGGCAGGCTACAACACAGACCACAAGCGTCTACAGTAGCTCCTGTTTCATGGCTACGAAATAAAACCGGCTGTGAAACACTCATCTAAAAAAAACTGATTGAAACATCTGGAGATAGTAGGATAGTACCAAAGGTAATGGCTGTACAGAGAGATAATGCCAACATGTGTGGAAGGAACAATGTCCCACATTGATGCATTCAATGAAATATGTATTATATCCTGTTTTATCTCACAAAAATTTATCTTCAGGAATATAAATTTACAGAAAAAATAGATCCATAACTATTTAATTGTTCTGTTTGAAGGACCACGAGTTGCCCAAGCCAAAGATAGAACTATCCGTTGGTTGGATAGGTGTGTAGCAGCACATCAAAACCCCACAACTCAAAACATTTTCCCCATAGTACAGGGAGGATTAGATGAAGATATGAGGAAGGATTGTGCTCAACAAATGGTACAAAGAGATGTGAATGGCTTTGCAGTTGGAGGTAAGATTCAATTTCATTTTTCCTTTAAATTAATGTCACAGTGATTTTGTTCAAACTTATATAAAGTATACTCTATACATCTTCACACTGAACAAATTGTTTGTAACAGATTACCTTTTTTTTGGAGTAGATTGATTGAAAATCTAATAACAGACTTCAATTTATCATAGAGGTTTTGATTCAATTTATCATACAGGTTTGAGTGGGGGAGAGGCCAAAGAGGACTTCTGGTACAATGTCTTCATTTCAATCAATAGCTTGCCCAAGGATAAACCCCGCTATGTGATGGGAATTGGCTTTGCTGTAGACTTACTCATTTGTTGTGCTCTGGGCGCAGATATGTTTGACTGTGTTTTTCCAACAAGAACAGCAGTAAGTTTTTTTAAATGTATGACTATGACTTAAAAGACTATTCTTTTTTCACTAGTTGTGTGATGAGAGATAATGCAATTTAATTTTTTTTTTTTTTCAATCAATTACTTTTTTATTTACAAAACATAACAATCAACGAAAAAAAAAAAAATGAAATCAGATATTCTTTGTAAAAATATAATTAAAAATTCGTCAATTTGCTTTTTTAAATAAATAAAAAGTGTGATGTCTAGCCCACTGTGTCATAGTTAATGACATGTGTTGGGCTAGAACTAGATCATGTATTAAGTGTCCTATTGGTTAATTTGTTTATAAAAAAATCTTATAGTCATTTAAATTATGTGTATTTGCTTCTATAATCATCATAATTTATTCGTACATTTTTTATATTCATATAAATAATTTTTAAATTTATCCATTTTAATTAAATTAATTTCTTCTGAAAATCAATTACCTTCTTTTTTCATTTTATAATATCATCAATTTTCTTTTTGACTTCTTCTTTATCTAGCCATTCTCTCAATTTAAATCTTATTAATTTGATATCGGTTAGTATTTTTATTTCCACAGGTATTGCATTAAATATTTTGATTCCTAAATATGAAAAGTGTTTTCTGGCAAGTGATGTGTGTATACGTGTTAGTCGTGCATGTCCTGTTTGTCTTGTGTTGTATGTATGTTGTGTAGTTGGCCATTGTTCTTTTTTCTTTATACTAAATGTAGCTATTTTGTAAATATAAATTTCATGTATGTCTATTATATTTTCTGTATGTTATTTTAGACTTTTAGAGCATATAAATTTAGCATTAGGTCAAATCCTTTTCTATAACTTGAACAAGTATAGGAAATGATTCAATTAAAATTCTTCTTTCAGAGATTTGGGTCAGCATTGGTGAGACAAGGACAGTTGCAGCTTAAACGCAGTGAATATGAAACAGATTATCAACCAATAGACAAGAACTGTCTTTGTTCCACTTGTCAGAGATACACACGTGCATTTCTACATCATATCATTCCAGTAGAATCAAGTGCTTGTCATCTGCTTTCTGTACACAACATTGCTTTTCAGGTGATGTAACTTTTATAGACTTTATATACAGGCCTTTACGTGTATGATGTATGTTGAAGAAATATGTACTAATTGTACTATAGCAAGTGCCTGGTGTATGATGTTGTTAAGTTCATAATTTCAAAGGAACCTGCCCTTACTCTTGGAACAACTCAGACCATGGAGACCCTCCTGGTCTACTGTTCCACATTCACAATTATGTTTCTTGCAGTTTTGACACCCTAAACATAGTGCTACCCATGTTCAAAAAGTAGTATCATTCATGTGAGTGCCAATGTTCCTTGAGGGGAAGGCATGATGTGGCCATGCTAAAGAGAGCAAGAAATCATGCTTTGTCAATTGAACTGTCATTACTATTTTTTCTCTCTATGATGCAATCAATTAACATTTTGTCCCAATATTTCTGAACTTTCTTTTCACCTGCATCACTTGAGAGCCTTTTCCAGATTGTACATGTACTTGGTTATCCATGAATGAGAGAATTTGAGATACCAAGTCATGTACACTATGGAGAGAACTGAGAAATGCTGGTAGGTATAAGGCAAATGCCTTTTGTATTCCAATGTCAACTTGGTTGATGGGAGATTTAAAATATTCCATTGGTTCAAGTTCATATTGATGTAAGTGAATCATGCAAATAATGTCAAATATCAATAACACTTTAGAACTTGTAGCAAGGGCAAGTTCTCAGAAGATATGTCAGTTTTGATATTAGAAGGCAGTTTTTTTAAAAGTATCATAGATATAATTTTATAATACAAGATTTTTTTCTGTTGTTTCCAGATGAGATTAATGAGAGAAATAAGAGAAAGTATTAAAGCTCAAAAATTTCCCGAGTATGTAAAAGAGTACATGAAGGATGCATATACTGATGGCAACTATCCCCAATGGACAATAGATGCATTGAAAACAGTCCACATCAACTTAATAGAATGATCTTCCTCTTGATCTCACAAAGACTCCAGGGCACTGCTACATGACTAATAATTATGACCCATAACATCCTACTTCAATCTCTTGGTTCTTTGAACTGTATCTGGCCATTCTAAAAAATGTACTATTATATACCTGACTTCAATATAGGCAAAAGCATTATGTCTCTCTGGAGAATCTTAAACAGCCATGTTAGTCCAAAAGACAATAACACAAGATTTCTTGACAGGGTTGGTGTCAGGAAGGACATTCAGCCATAAATTTTGGAAGTAGGAGTGCCAGAACCAAGCAATCTCAACTATGTGGAAGAGGTTGGACAGTGCTGACCTCATATAGACTTGGGAAAAGACAAAGCAAAAGACAAAGATTATCTCTCACTCTCTCTGTTGTTTATTACCAAAGGAAAGTCAATTTACAATTTGATTTTATTATTTTTGTATTATATTTTTATTAACTCTTTCAGTATTCCATCTTTTCACACAAGAATATTTAGGTATTTAAGAAAAGTTATAGATATCAGATATATTAAAAAGTTTTTTTTTTTAATTACAATTTTCATATTTCTTGAAATGGAGGCACCCCTTGAGCTACTTCAGTTTAGTGACTTTTCCTTTCAAGACTCCTTTTCATTCCTAGCATCATGCAAAGCTCAGACAGATTTCAATGTACCAACATCCTACACATGAAGGAGATGTGTTGTAGATGGTCTTATTTTAACACTTTGTGCGCCAAGCCCAAAATCGTGATTTTCCCCTGGGGCCACGATACAAAGGATTGTCTCTCAATATGCTTCAAAACTAGATAGGTGAAAACCAAGCACACTCTGATCATCCTCAGGAGGCCACGTTTCAAATTCTCAATACAAAATACACAGTAGTGTGGCCCATACTGAGACACAATGCTTCAAAGAGAGGTCTAGTGTCTCTCAAAATGAGAGACGTGGCCCCAGCGGGAAGTCGCTGTCGCTCATATTGAGCGACGTGGCGCACAAAGTGTTAAATTCATTAACTTGAAATAAGCTGATCTTGGAGATAAATATATCTTGTGAATGGTACAACTCATTTTGACTCATTTAGACAAAAGGAAGAGTGACAGAGTACTAAGGTGATTTTTGGCTTTTGTTGAGACAGGTGTACTCACTTCATAGAACATATGATCACATGATGAGTTTTCAATTTGAAAGGTGTTAAAGGTAAAACAAGGGTTTTGGCAAAATGCAAAAGTACCTCCATGTCAGTGATTGGTAAACAGGTCAATTCAATGGTTATTGTTTTAGAGTATCAGCTACTGAGGAAAGTTAACAAAATATAGATGAAAAAAATTGACTTGAAATTTTAGGGGAAAAAATTAAAATGAAAGTTAATTTTATATGGCATAATAATATATGTCTTGGGCTTACTGCTGGAATAATGGGACCCATTTGTCCTAATTGGGCAGTATAAATAAGGCAATATTATTATGATTTTCAAACTAAAATGGACACTTCCAAATTGATTTTTTTTGTTGTTGTTGTTGTGAATGACTAATTCAATAGTAAATATACCAGAAAAAACCATTTCAGACATCAATACTGCAAAATAAGTTAAAAAGAGTTTAAAGTATTTGTGATGCCATATTTACTTAGTTGGATTTTTCAGTCTACACATTCTTTTGGGGCTTTTTATCTACCAAGGATTTCATCATGTTCTAGTCTCGGACACATTTATTGCTCTTAACTCTTTGCGGCACAGCTCGGATTTTTTTAATAACCTTTCCAGCACGGTGGTCCCCAGAAAGACCACTTGGAAAATGTACCTTACTGCACGGTGGTCCATATGAGAACTGTCTTTAGTATCGTCTCAGCACGCTTCACTCAGCCAGGGACCACTCAAGCTTGTTCCTATTGGATAAAAGTTTTCGGCTGTAGTCGGACAATGTCATAGCTTTCACAGGGCACAACAAGTCAGGAGGGCCCGTGCAGTAAGGGTCCCATTTTATGTGGTCCTCCTTGGGACCACCGTGCCGCAAAGAGTTAATGAAGTCTCTTGAAATTTTTGTCATGAATTGTTTTGTGTGTTCAGAACTTACAAAAAATGATTTTCAAATTTAACAAGGTTCCTGGGCTGAGAAGAAAATCCATGGAAATCTTTACAATTGAGCCCATAAAAAGAAAAAGGGCAAGTGATCAATTAAGTTTCTATTTATCCACTTGTTCAGTTACATGACTAGACACTATGGGTGAATTTGAAGTAGACACAGCCCCTGAGGTGGATGGAATGGTGGGTGAAGCAGCACCGCCAAGACTTTTAGCTTTGTACTCTTCACAATCAGCCTTGTACTTTATCTTGGACTGTTCATATTTTTCATAGTATATTTTTCGCTCATCAAAAGATAGATTGTTCCATTTCCTAGCAAGTTCTTTTGTGATTTCTTGTTTAGTCAAATCACTGCTCTGTGGTCCCATCTTAGTTTGAGTGTCAATAAGTAAAGTTCTCTGTTCCTGACAAAATTGAAAGAAAGGGTTTGCTGGTCTTTTGGGTGCATTTGGATCACGGGAGGGTTTTTCTGATTTCTTCTTCAAAACTTTTGGTTTATCATTGCTCTCATTAGGTGGGTTTCTAGTCCTTAAATCTAAAATAAAACTAGCTTCTCTCCAATTATCTCCATGTTGATCCAAGTGTTTTACAATGATGCCTCTCTGCTTTCGATATTTCAGTATCAGTTTATGTACATGTTGCACCCTGGACACTATTCTTTCATTTTCTAACTGAATAGCTTCACACCTTTCTAGAAGAAGATAATACTTTCTACGGTAAAGATGATATTCTGAGACATCATCCTTGATTCTTCTGAGTACATGTTGGTTTTTCAAAACTTGAATTGTAGGGTATTCAAATGGTCAGAATAATGATTTCAAATGTAAGAAGATGTTTATTCTTTCATGTTAATAAGCCTATGTTGACATCAGTGAATTAGAACAAAGATAGTTTGGATTGGATTACCTGTGAAAAAGGACCACCCAACAAATAGTTGTGTTTCTGTTGGATCGGCTCTCGAACTGAAATTGAACTATTAACACTTTTTTAAGCACTGATTATAACTTGAAATTTTATACATAAATGCAAAAGGAAAGTCAAGTACAAATGGTGACATAATGAAATGAAGATCATTAAAAATTTAAATACATGAAAAATTCATTCCATTCACTTGACAGTTATCTTTTGAAGTTGAATTTACGAGTATTACGACTTTTCTCACTTTTGGGTGTTTGAAATGCACTGAAATCCCTCTCTGATTAACATATCTAGGTGGATCAATGTTGCCAGGTCAAAAAAATTAACTACGGTATCAAGAGTCGTATTTTTCTTTCTAAACAAAAGAAATTCCTGTTAGGTTTTTTTCCAAATATTTCCATTTTTATTCCAAGGTCATTCGTGAAAGAAAAATGCGTTTGGTTACTTTTAAAGTAAACAATGGACAACTATAAAGAACTGGAAGCAAGAATTTTCTACTTCCACTTTGGTTAATTTGGAAGTGGAAATTTTTCCTCTTCCAAAAGAAAAATGACTTGCTTCCAGTTTGGTTCATTTTATTCCCGTTTGGTTATCTTTGGTTAGAAAGAAAATACGCAAAGCAGTAAAAATTATGGTTACTAATTATAGTATTTAAAATAATAATAAAATTCCAATGTCAACATCTCCAAAGTAGATATTAATAAATTCTACTTTGGAGTTTCGAAGCCAAAAATGTAAAGTTATTTCTAGCAAAATAGGACTGTTAGTTTAGGTTTGTTTTCATGCCCCAAGATAAACTCAAAAGTGGTCAAGATAAGATCACAATTTTATTGGGTATTAGTTCAAACCACTAAGATCATATAACATAGAGGAAACCCTATAAGCGGTTTTTTTTATGTGAACGAAAAAGCCTGACCGAGACCGCTCGGTCAACTCTGGTCAACCCAAGATTTGAAGAATAAAAAAAGTGTTTTTGGGACTTGGTTTATTTACATTTTCGGTGTGTGGTTTACATTTTGCTTTTGAAATGAAAATGAAAACAAGCGACTGTTGTATTTCATTTTGATTTTATTCAATTAATCAAATTCCATTTGGACCTTAAAATTCCTTAAACTTTAATTACCCAACAATCTAGGTACATATATGAAAACCCCAATCTCATAAAAAAAAACTGATTACTATGTTTTTTATCTTATATAAACTTATATCCATCAAGTGACCATGTAATATGACAAAAGTAATATAAATAAAATAAAATTATAACTAGCACTAAATAAAGATACAGGAATCAGTAGAGAATAAAAAGTCAAGAGAAAATAAAATGTCTAAACTAATGCGTAGGTAGGTGTCTCAAAAAAATCTTCACATAACAGGGATGTTTTGAAAAAAAAAAAAAAAAAAAAATTGGATGAAATATAAAAATAATAATATTATGATTTTTTATCCACTTCTTCTTCTTCTTACCGAACCAAAACCATGACCGAACGAACGAGCCGGTCCACTTTGTTCAGGATTTTTCGGTCGGTCAAATAAAAAAAAAGTGAATTTCAGTGACCAGGTCAGCTTCGGTTCGCTTCGTTCACATAAAAAAAACCGCTTTAGTATCAGGATTTGCGTCCAAGAGGGACCATCAGCTGATTTCAAAATCAGTGCCGGAGTTGTAGTAATTTTTCTCTCACGAAGGGACCGGGTACCTAAACTACCTAGGTAGGTATTCTTCTAAAATAATATTTTTACTTTTTTCATACTTACATATTAGTTATTTTTGTCTTTGTTTCTTCATTCTTTTACTTTCATTATTTTCTACTCATTATGTAGTAATATAAGGCTTTTGGTACGTGACGTGAACGGTAAACGAAAAATTCAAGTAAATTGAACCAATCAGAAGCCGGGATTTGTTGAAAGAGGGACCATCAGCTGTTCAAAGTTGGACGCATAAATTTGTTCAAATCGAGATAGGTAAGGTTCTCTCTATGTTATATGATCTCAGTGGTTCAAACTCTAAAAATTAGGTTGGTTTTAGTTATCGGGGGAATATAAAAACCATGGATACAAATAATGGTCTATTGTTTTGTTATGGGCCGGGTCGAAACTCGACTGCTGAGTCCCAGCTCATGTAAATTTAACGTCTCGTGATCAATTTCGACCAATCACGAGAGTTCCAAGTTGATCGCATGACGCTAATCTTTATGACCTGGGACCCAGCAGTCGAGATTATCCACTGAGAACATAATTATAACAGTTATATAATTATGATCTCAGTGAGATAATCACTAAAAAACACAACGGCACAGATTATCACAACAAAATTAACTTATAACATGTGTCATTGACAACACTGTCAATTCAGCGGCACAGATTTCAACATTATTATTATTCTTCAACAATAGAAATCTGTTAGTGATTCATAAAGATTTTGGCGGTATTTTGATTATAAGTTGTAGGATTCGTGAAACTTACAAAATTCACAAATTGTTATTCAGCAACGTTCATTCAGTATATTCTGTGGAAATTTTCTGTTACAACAAGAAATTAACATAATATAATTAACAATTATTATTATTTCCTGCTTGAAGTTTAGAAAACTCAAAAGCTTAAAGTAATCTTAAGTTCAGAAGCAGGAATCAAGATTTGAGACAGACATTAATCAGTAGTCCTTTTACTTGTTTGGTTTTACCTGTGGTGTTTCTCATCAGTGTAAGTGAAATCTGAAATAGCTCCACCAGTGATAAGATCACAATACTAATTCTTGGATAATCAAGGTAATTTTACTGTATATCTTTAATAGTTTACTAGTTATTGGTCAATTTGGGTAAATACTAATATTTTATTTCTTTTCATTTTATAAATAAAACAATGCATTCATTTCTTCTGAAGGCAATGCTGACAATACACTGGCAGCATTGCCCCTCTGAATCGCCAAACTTATTTTCTCTGTTAACCCTTTCACTGTACATCTATGAATCAGTTGGGAAAAAATTATGAACGATGCTTTTTTGAGTTTGTTAGAGTCCATAGATGATGTTTCCAAAAAAAAAAAAATCTTCAAAACTGAAAAATCTTTTGTTTACAAACGCAGTTCAAACCCTATGATGGGTTCTTCACTTACAAAAAAACACCGTGTTTTTCGAAAAATGTTAGTTCCAAAGGATTCTTCAAGATAGCGCCAGTAGAGTTTTGCTCTCGCAAAACGGAGTTGGCGTATTTTTTGTGATATACGCCAAAGGTAGCAAAAAAGTAAAAGCGCCAAAATTTAAAAATTCAAGAACATAAACAGATAGCATAAAAAACAAGAAAATCTAATGTACCCGAAGCTACCAACGTCTTGAAATTTTTATCGAAATTTCTACAGGGTACGGCAAAATATTTTAACTCTTATTGCTGAAGTTACCAAAGAGGTACTAATAATACATACCTCAGTCACAAGATTTTTTTACTAAGATGTTTTTTCTCGCAGAGTAAACATAATCCCACTACTAGCAGTAGTCATTTGCGTTCTATTTTTATGATATAAATTTTTAAATCAATTTTGTAATTTTTATAAACTTACACGCGCACTAAAACTTTTTTTTTATTATTGTTGCAAATACAATTGACTGTAATTTAAGGCAAAATAACTCGATTATAACCGAACGGCACGCAGTCATATCCGACATTGAAGGAACCAAAAGGTCTGTCGTAATCTTAGTTCCTTCAATGTCGGATATGACTGCATGCCGCCATCTATAACATTCAATATTATTTGCAACAAGAATATAAAAAGTTTTAGGGCGCGCGTGACTTAGTAATAATTACAAAAAAAATATTTTACAAATAGTACACAATTATATAATAATAATTCTGTGTCCGTGAGATACGTATTGATACCTAAATCACGGTGGTGAGAGGATTATATGGACGCCCAAATCCAATGTCTAGGCTCCTTTCATGTCCATAGTATACAATTGATCACAAGCTAGATTACGACAGACCTTGGTTCCTTGACATTCGTATATAATATATATGACTGCGTCCCGCCAGGTTTAAAGCAATAATCTTTTAGGGCGATCCGAATTTCGTTGAAACAAAATGCGATTTCGACGTTTTTAAATTTATGCACAAAAATAGACCAAGTGCCATGCGCGATCTCCAAAACATTAATCTCAGCGACTTCACTTTACCTCATCGCCCTCATCGGCAAGTTAACAGATGAAGAAATATAAAAAAAATGAAGCTGGGAAGCAATGACTGTAGTAAGGTAAAAGAGAAAAAGGGATAGTTTAATGAGAATTAAAAATGAATTATTCTAGAGAATTTTTCGTAAATAAGTATGGGTTGTTTGTTTGAACCTGTTTGAATAATCAATTCGATTGTTTATTTTATAGAGTAAAAGATTATTATTTTACATTATTTGACAAAATGGATCATAAACAAATACGCTAATTTCACATGATGAAGTTTTTTTTTTTAAATTACCGACCAAATTATGTTATATTTTTATGCCCAATCCCTGATTTGCAAAAAGTATCGGATATTTCGAGCGAATACGCTAATGTTCAGGTTAGTGATTCGTATATTATATGATAGGAAGTGTGAGAACCGAGACATATATAACAGTTATTTTTATGGAAAATCAAGAGGGAAGAAACAAAAAAAAACACAACTCCAAAATTACAGAAACATAAATCATGAATTTGCACAGCATTGGTAATTTTCAAATTCAATTATTCCATAGACAAGGACAAAATTTCAGTGAAAGGGTTTAAATAGCTCTTTGTTTCTGGGTCTTCAGTTTTATCAATATTTTCTTCCAATTATCTTATCAATTTTTCCTCTTTACACCAAAACTCACATCGCTTAACAGCCATCACAAATAAATTAAACCTCTAGTCCTTTTCTTTTTAGTACTTGTATGTTTTTCTTTGAAGACCATTTCTGCAGCCGGACGCCAGATCTTTTGCAGTTTGATTCAAATAGATGGTGCAAAATGTTATTTTTGGGTAAATTAGTTCTGAAATAATTTCATTGTTTACTGTGACAATTTAACTTCAAGAATTTATTCATTGGAAGAATTGTGTTTGTTTTTTTGTAAAAAAAAATTCTTTTTGCTCAGATTTCAATTTTTTCATATTTTTGGAAGTTTTATAACCTCCTGAGCAACTTTGGTTTTGTGTCACTCTGTTTGTTAAATACATTCCTTGTAATTCACAAATCTCAGAAAATAATATCAGATTTCGACATTTTTTTTACACATATTGGAGACATATTGTAGATGGTCCCACTATAAATTCATTAACTTTGCGCTAGTGGTTTTTGGTGATATAGTCCATGTGCCTGACCGCTAGTTTTACTCATATGCTTTTAGCTTGTAAATGGTACATCCAATTCTGATAATATTTTGCATTTTTATGGGTATTAGCATTTTACATACAGCATTTATAGTTATTTTTTATCTTAAAATATGATTTAGTTCTGATATTTTAATTTTTTTTTTTTTAATTTGGACAAAAAAGTCCAAAAATCAATCATAAAGTATATCTCCCATAGAGTTAGCAGCTGTTGTTGTTGTAGCCAGCTTGGCTTCAGCTGTAGGGAATGATGGTTTCAGCCAACCTTATATCAAAATTGACTTGTCCTGAACCACTTATTTCTATGTGCAATCAACAATCATGAGGACTTGGACTTATTATTTTAAGCAATTAAACCCTTTTAAAACTGCAAACTAGCCTGGCTTGTAAGGTTGGCTAGTCAGTTTTCCGCCAGCAAGACACTGGTCTTCTCTCTGTTTAATGTTCCAGACTAAAGGGGTATTTTTCTTTTGGATAAAAAAATTCCAGGTTTGATATTTCCATTCTATTTCAAGGTCAACTTCAACACATTCGATGAAAGAAAAATGTGTTTTGGTACTTTTAAAGATAAACAATGGACTTAACCTATAAAAGAAACTGGAAGTAAGAATTTTCTACTTCCATTTTAGTTAACCAAACTGGAAGAAGGAACAGAAAAAATTTCCTCTTCCAAAAGAAAAATGACTTGCTTCCAGTTTAGTTCATTTTATTTGAGTTTGGTTAACTTTGGTTAGAAAGAAAAATAGACTAAAGAGTTAGCAGTCACATAGAAAATTGGGCTCCTTATCTGTGGGGTTTTTTTTTAATTTGAAATGTTTTCATTAAATTATGCAATAATTTAAAATCACTCAATTTCATAAGATGACAATGATGATTAATATTATTTCCTTATTCAAATGTTTTTGTTTTGTTTTTTGCTTCTTCTAACAAAATTTCAAATTTAAAAATTCCCTCAAATTAGGGACCAATGTAAAAGGGGACATATTATTTGCATTATGATTACTCCATTTATTACTTCCCTCAAGGGTGAAACCCATTTAATAATGTCTTATCTACCAGGGTCTATCAATGAAATCTTGGTTTGGCCCCAATCCCAGATTTATTAGTTTCAATCCCATCCAATGCATGAATTTTTCTACATAATAATAAAAATAAGACTGAGGGTTAGGTGGTAGAAATGCTTTGAGCATTAACCTTGCCTAGTGGTTACCTTCCACTAAAGAGTATTATTATTAATTTATATAATGCCAGTTAAATTTTCTTGGATTTAATATCATAGTGTAGGTGCTTAACCCTGAGAACTTTCATCACTTTCTTGACAAGGACAAGTGCTTCTTTTGTTATTTCAACTCAAGTTTTTCATTCTCAATCTTCTACACTTTAGGATGTTTATGCTCTAGAAATTTTTAAATTTTGTAAGCAAAATCATACAAAATCTCAGATTCACTACACTAGCATTAGTTTGACAAATCCTTTTGGAACTAATGTTCTCAATCCAAGATTTCCAGCAGATTGGTGTTTTTTCAAGTTTTATAGACCCAACAACTAGATGGCAAGCTTAACTGGAATGCATATTATATGAGAACTTGCATAGTATACTGATGAAAGTTGATACTTTGATGAAAAGCTTGCATAGCTTATACTGATGAAAAGCTTGTAGCTTATATGATGAAGCTTGCATAGCTATAGCTTAGCCATTATCATAATAGTGAGTTGCAAGATTATGACATAAATGTAAAATTTATTACTTCCCTCAAGGTAAAATTTTAGTAGTAAAAAACACTTTGAAATTTTTTTTAAAGTAACAATATCAAATAAAATTCAGGTCCACCTATTTAACAAAGACGGTTCTATTCTAAGTTTGTACGTGGGACGCTTCAATTAGGGTATGATTGTTCAAATGACAACAACAAAAAAAAATTGGACGGCGAGTACAAATATATTAAAAATTGCATTTTCTGGCCCCGGTGGTACTTAAGGAAATGAAGAAAAAAAAGTACCCACGTGGCAGCCCTTCATAGTGTTAAAATCCCAAAGTTGGTACCTTTTTGACTTTAAACCCCCTTATAATTTTTTTTCGAAGGAAGCAATACTTTTAATAACCTTAGTGCTGTGTGATGCCATAGACATCAGCATACCTTGTTATGTAGCCATGCCAATAAATCTGCAATTGTGCATGCCATGTTATTTTTTATTGCTGATAAATTGAGACACTATATTTCGAAAACAAAATTTATCAGTGATTTCAATCATTATAGTGTGTGAAAGTTGTTGATTTTTCTCCCACCATAATGAATCATGTTTCTCCTGACTCTTTACCTCGGTAAGGCCATACAGAATAATTTTGATTACCTTTATTGTTTTGAATTATAATACAGGGTAGACCAAAAAAAACGTTTACACCCGTTAATGGTAGATTACTGACGACATTTCCAGCCCGGATCTACAATCCGTTTTTTCGGATTCACCTTCGTAACTGCACAAAGTGACTTTTTGCAACTTTCCAAAAAAGTCCGACTTTGGCTTATTCTTCAGGTCAGTACTTTTTTGCTTTTTAAGATGAGTTGATTCTGAACAATTCTGCAGAAAGCCAACAAAATTTCGATGTTTCTAGTTACACTACTTTGTTTTTTACGGTTTGGTTTGTCATATTTTTTTACACCTAAACAGAAAAAAAAACACGAAAAAACTTGTTTACTAAATAAAACACTCGACATTTGTCCGAACAAATTTTGGCACAGACACGGGCAAGTTTGATAAAAGTTGGCGGCCGCCCCGAGGATGCTAAAAAATAATTTTACGATTTTTTATCACGTGGTCTTCTGGGAAAAATTATTAGATGTTTGCCAAAAACTCTTCAAAAATCCTAAGAGTTTTCTAGCTGTAGACTGTGTAAGGGCGTCTTGTATTGTTTACATTGCTTTTTTTGAATACCGCGGTCTCACATGCCCAGCCAGTTTAGGAAAATTCAAATGATAATAAATTTTCGTGCTCTTCAGATTGTCAGTGGTGTTAGCTAAATGTGGTAGTGCTAAGAGTGTTAGTCGCATTACCGAGGTTCAATTCTCGGCGGTCATTATTATTTTAAGTATCAAAAAAATCAGATGGAATATTTTATTCATACCTGTATCCGACCTGTTGTAACACCAACAACTTATGTTTTTTTTTTGGGTGGGGGTAATACCATCTGTAAATTGAGTTATATCAGATACAATTAGTATCACAATACACATAATTATTATTCATGTAAGCCCCTGAGAGACTGCCTTGATAATTTAAGGATGGTTTTTCTTATGCTTCCCTACGAGAGAAAAAAAAACTAGCGAATTTTTCTATCAAAAATAGAGTTTATGAAATGAAGCCAGGTAAATATGTAGGTAGGTTCTTCTATCACAAACAATACTTATTAAATAACAAATATTTACCGATTGCCAACTCTTAATAAAAATCTTGAAAAAAAAAACAAGATAATATTTTGTAAAATTAATAAACTTTTGCAGTCTTTATTATGTTTTATACTATTTTGATATAAACAAAAAGGTATTTAAAAAAACATTTTGTGTTAGTATGTTCATGTTCAATGAGAAACGATTAGAAGCGCACCATTAGCTCAGTGGTAAGCTAGTCACTTGCCATGCGGAAGATCCCACCCCGGTCCGAACGCCAGAGCCAACAAAAAATTCATGACTACAAAATAAAAAAGACTGTTCCCATTTTTTATTTAGCCATAGTTCACACTATGGATTCTCCTCAGACAAATTTTTGAAACCAATGGTGACTTTAGTACCTTAGTTCTAACTCAGATTTGTCCCTCTACCTTCTTGCCTCTCTCTCTCTCTTTCGCTCTCTCTCTCTATCCCTTCTCAATTCCCTCAGAGGAATGTTGGAAGTGGCGTCCACCTTCCTGGATGTAAAGGTTGAACCTCTTCATCATGTTCCGTCGAATGTTGCGGAAGAATGGCATGTTGAATACACCGGTTCCCTTCAGAACACCGAAGTTAAGCGACATCCAGCGAGGTTAAGACTTGGATGGGTGACCATTCAAATTCTAATTCTCGTGACGCTGTCTTTTCCCGGCCCCACTCAGGCTGGGTGAGGTCAATGTGAGTAGCAGGTTTGTGAGTTTCCTGCGAATGGAGGGTAAAAACCCCGTCGTGATATGACCATGGCAGTTGAAAGCGACGTTAAACCCCACTTACAAAAAAAAGAGAAACAAACAATCATTCATTTGACTGGCCTTTAATTAATTCCAAGGAAAATAATTATCAGACATAAATAGCTAATTACTCTTTGAGTACAAGACGACCCTACACGGTCAACACTTTTAAGATTTTGAACATCATTTTTTGATAAAAAAATATTTTTTAGCATCCTTGGGTTGGCCGCCAACTTTTGTCAAACTTGCCCGTGTCTGTGCCAAAATTTGCTCGGGCAAATCTTGAGTGTTTCACAGTGTAAAAAACTTACATGAGAATTTTTTTTCTATTCAGGTGTCAAAAAATATGCCAAACCAAACCGTAAAAAACAAAGTAGTGTAGCTAGAAACATCGAAATTTTGTTGGCTTTCTGCAGAATTGTTCGGAATCAACTCATCTTAAACAGGAAAAAAGTTCTGACCTGAAGAATAAGCCAAAGTCGGACTTTTTCAGAAAGTTGCAAAAAATCACTTTGTGCAGTTATAAAGGCGAATCCGAAAAAACGGATTGCAGATCCGGGCTGGAAATGTCGTCAGTAATCTACCATTAACGGGTGTAAACGTTTTTTTGGTCCACCCTGTATAAAGAAGACATCTACACCAATAAACTTCTAAATATTCTATACATGCATTTCCTATGGGTGTTGCAAACTAGCCGATGTCATATGGCATCACTAGGCATATACAGTATCAAAAAATTATATTCAATTTTTTTTCTACATTGTGTGATGTATTTTGTGTGTGTTTGTTTGATTGATTTTCATACTAGATTTTTTAATGGAACTAATTAACTATTTAATTATTATTATTATTATTAACCAAATTTTAAAAATAAATGAATTTGGAGTCAGATATCCCCACAGATGAACATAATTTAACATGAAAAAAATCTGAGAAAAAAAATAATAAAAAAAATCTGGTGTTAATTGGTTACGAAATTGTATGTACCTTGGAATTTTTTTTTTTTTTTTTTTGTGGGTTTAACGTCGCTTTCAACTGCCATGGTCATATCACGACGGGGGTTTTACCCTCCATTCGCAGGAAACTCACAAACCTGCTACTCACATTGACCTCACCCAGCCTGAGTGGGGCCGGGAAAAGCCAGCGTCACGAGAATTAGAATTTGAATGGTCACCCATCCAAGTCCTAACCTCGCTGGATGTCGCTTAACTTCGGTGTTCTGAAGGGAACCGGTGTATTAGACATGCCATCGACGCTGGATTTGGAATTTTTAATTTTTTTCATAAACTTCATCAGGGGTGTCCCAGCTTAATTTAAGGTGTCCAACTATGGTGAGACACCCCATATACAGAGCTTTACATATTATTTATCAGCAGCTCCAGGCAACCTATGTGCAGTGGTGTCCGTGTGAGCATTGTCAGCTCACTCAGCTGCTGCCACACACAACCTGCCTTGAACTGCTGTCTCCAGTGTCTATCCTGTCAGAGATGAACTTACAGAGAAAATTAGGCAGTTTGTCCATTTGCAGAGCTGTTGGGTTGTTGGCTTTCTGTTCCTTGAATTTTGATGATTTTGGTTGTGGCACATTTATACAGCTGAATAACCTTCCTAATGCCAACAATTCTATTTGATTTAAAATACTGATTAGGTTTGGGGTTTTACCCTCCATCCACTGGGAATCATACCAGCTACCCATATTATCCTCAGCTAGCCTAGGTAGTGCCAGAAATGCCAGCCTCACATGTTTAGAGGGAACAGAAATTTCTATTTGAAAAGTATGCTCCGTCTGGCAATGGAACATACTCAGGATCTCTGGACTACGGGCAGTAGTCAGCCAAAGTCATTGGCAAAGATGCAAAATTTCAGCTTAATGCATGGTTCACACACATTTTATAATATAAGATAGTATACACTAACAAATCCCCTTGGAATTGCCAAAACCCCAATATTTTTTGGGGTTTGAATCCCTACTGGTACACTACTGCCTACACAAAGTACTAGTTTATTTATTTTAATTTGATTATTTAAGCATTTCACAACACCAACTTTATTTAATAATAAGATCAAATTAATAAGTATAAAATGGTATATTGAAATGAGTTAAACAAAGTTTTTTTAATATAAAATAAATAGTATATAAATCATATATAATTGTTTATTTTGAAATTATTGTTGGAGGGAAACATAATTAGCTGGAAATAACCCATACTGTCCATGGCACAAGCCCCTCCACCAGCCTTCATCTATCATTTCAATGTTAGTGATAATATCATCAGGGTCAAAAGAAATTTCATCATCAGCAGATGCTTGGTAATCATAAAGTGCTATTGCTGTATAGCCCAAATCCTCCTCTGTGTTATCATCATTTCCTTGAAGTCTTAATTCTTCCATTAGCCTCTCTTGTTCCAAGAGTCTTGCTTGCTCCTCAGCTTTTAGTCTATCTTCTTCTTGCTGTTTTTTAAGGAGTAATTTTTGATTTTCATCTCTTTCCTTTTGTTCTTTTTCTTGTTGCTCTCTTTCTTGTCTATCTTTTTCTTCTTTATCTTTTCTTTTTTTAATTTCTTGTTCTTGCTTTATTCTTTCTTTTTCAAGCTCATTTTTCTTCTCAATTTCTTCTTGAATCATTTTTTGTTTCTCTTTCTCTTCATCATTACTATTTTGAACAGTTATTTTCTCAATTGATGATTGTTTTAGTATTGACTTGACTGGAATTGAATCACTTGTTGGTGAAGAAGGCACATTTGAGTGCGCATTCATTTTTCTCTCAACTTCAGCTTCTTTTACTTGCAATTCTGATAGACGTCTTTCCTCTAACTTTTGAGCCTGTTGGAGATCTATTTGATCCTTTAGTTTTCTTTTTTCTTTTTCTTCTTCACTTCTTTTTCTACTTTCTTCTTCCGTTTGTTTTGCCAAGTTTTCAAATTTTGCTCTTAGGTTGGATGGTTTCACATGACTGATGTCAGGTTTTGGTTTGACATTTTCTTTAATGGAAGTATTGGAATTGGCAGCTATCAGCTCTTTGACTTTTGAAGAACTTACAACACCCTTGTTAGCATCTGTTTGACTCTGATGTTTGTTTACTTTCTCTACATGGTCCCATCCAACTGCTGATTTATCTTGTCTATCACTTTCTATGCCAAACTTACCACCAAATCCTTTAGCGTAATCTTTTTGTGATTCATGTTTCTCAATCTTTTCTTGATGGTCCCATCCTACTGCTGATTTATCTTGTCGATCTTTTTGCACTCCAAACTTACCTCCAAATCCTGAACTATAATCTTTTTGAGAAGTGTGTTTTTCTATTACTTCTTTGTGCTCCCAAGTCAGAGCACTTTTATCAACTCTATCATTTTGCACACCAAACTTCCCCCCAAACCCAGTTTTGTAATCACTCTGAGACTCGTGTTGATGAAGCTGTGCGACATAGTCATGTCCTACAGCTGACTGATCCATCCTATCCTTCTCAACACCAAATTTTCCTCCATATCCAAAAGAAGCTTTTGATCCTCCATCTAACTGCTTTTGCTTGTAGCATGCATCTGACATAGCCACTTCTTCCCGCAGTTGCTTCATGTCAATAGACCCAGCATCTCTACCAGAACCTGGTATAGTTTTGGAGCCCCACCTCTGCTCCTGTTCACTTACATCATTGATGAAGTCAGGATCAGTTTCCCAGTCATCATCTTCGTCTGGAACAACTGGTGCTATTGCAGAACCTGCTGCTGATTTCCACATTATCTATCTTTGAGAATCTAAAGTTTTAATTATACTTCCTTTACTGAATTGAACTGGTTTTCAATTTAGATATTATTTCTATGGTCCAATTTATACTTCTCAGAAAGGTCCCCAAGAGTCACAACACTTGAAAACTATAATTTTTTGAAGTACCTATGAGGAATTTGTTGACTTTTGACCATTTATTTTTGATTAATCATGAAATATAGTAATGATCAATTAGGTAATTGATTTGATTTTGATTCTATTATCTAATAATCTATTTCAAATTATTTTTACTCTTGAATACCGAAGAATAGAATTAGCAACGACATAACCAACGATAACCAATAAAAAAGAAACGAACGCCAAATGAAACAGATTTTTATAGAAATCTGTGATGTGGAATTAGAGCGGAAATTTTTGAATTTTGAAAACTCAGTTTCAAAATCAAAATTTTCCAAGCTGTGAAGTACTATATTTGATAATCTTTCAACTTTCAATATATCATTTCGAAACTCATAAAGCACTTGTAACTGAATGAAGAAACAATTATTCATGATAGATTCAAAAGAAACGGAAATTTGCTTCTCTAATGATATAGGACAATAAATTACAAGTGGTAGTTGCTTAGGATATGATCATATTAGTTCAAGTTCAGGGGGATTCAAGTATCCTTTAAATGGATAAGACATGCTTTGGAGATTGAACTCAATACTAACTATAGGTTTGTTTTATCATAATGCTGCTTCATTGTCACTCAAAATGTGCTCCATTGTCAAGGTGACGGATCCAAATGCTGCTTTTGTTGCAGCAGATTATTTGAGAAAGGGCCATATTGTTGCATTGCCCACTGACACTTTATATGGGCTTGCATGTGATGCTTGTAATAACAAAGCAATAAACATTCTGTATGAATTAAAAAAGAGAGATTTCAACAAGCCTCTAGCAATTTGTGTCTCTGAAATATCAGACATTCCAAAGTGGGCAGACACTCACACTGTATCAATGGATCTCCTGGCAGAATTGTTACCTGGACCAGTCACAATTGTGTTCAATAGAAGTGAACAGCTGAACAGAAAGTTGAATCCCAATGTTACTAAAGTTGCTGTAAGGATTCCTGATAACATCTTTATGAGAGAAGTTTTAAAACTATTGGATTCTCCTTTAGCATTGACTAGTGCCAATCAAAGTAATGAACCAAGCACACTGTGTATTTCTGAATTCAAAACATTGTGGAATCATTTATCTGCTGTGTTTGATGGAGGTGTCATTTCAAATCCGGAGAGATATGGATCAACCATTATAGACTTGAGTAATAAACATGTTTTTTCTGTTGTAAGGAAAGGAGTAAGCTTTGATAAAACTATTAAAATACTTAATAAATACAATGTTGTTGAAAAAAATACATTTTGTATGTCTGTCTAGACTTAAAATTATATTATCTTGTCTTTTGTTATGCACAGCTCTTCTCTAAATTTAGTTAGCTCCCATAAAACATAGTTTGAACAAAAAATTATTTGGGCTTGCTTTAAAAAACAATATATTGAGTAACGTTGAACTAGGCTAAGATTTGGGTCAAAATTTCTTATTCTAATAAGAGCTGCAATTTTTGTCCAATCAGGCTGAAATATTCAGAGCATGTTTCTTACATGCTTAACTGTCAATGTATAATTTTAAATATTTTTAAATGACACCATGTTGAGCTAGGCTAAGATTTGGCTTAACACTTCTTCTTATTCTCAACACTTCTTATTATCCTCACAAGGCTAGGGTAGGCCTTGCCATCCAAAGTACAGGGCCTAAAAATTACAACCTGCTGGGATTCAAACCTGGGTCACCTGGAGTGCAAGCCAAGCATGCTACCACTAGGACAAGGTGACTACTAACAGGTAACAATATTTTAAAAAGCCAATATTCACCTTGGCTGAGTGAGTTAGCACGCTAAGCATTGCAGTCATGAGTTAGCACGCTAAGCATTGCAGTCATGAGTTAGCACACTAAGCATTGCAGTCATGAGTTAGAACTTAGAACCCAAAGCATTGCAGTCATGAGTTAGAACCCAAAGCATTGCAGTCATGAGTTAGAACCCAAAGCATTGCAGTCATGAGTTAGAACCCAAAGCATTGCAGTCATGAGTTAGCACACTAAGCATTGCAGTCATGAGTTAGCACACTAAGCATTGCAGTCATGGGTTAGAACCCAAAGCATTGCAGTCATGAGTTAGAACCCAAAGCATTGCAGTCATGAGTTAGAACCCAAAGCATTGCAGTCATAAGTTAGAACCCAAAGCATTGCAGTCATGAGTTAGCATGCTAAGCATTGCAGTCATGAGTTAGCACACTAAGCATTGCAGTCATGAGTTAGAACCCAAAGCATTGTAGTCATGAGTTAGAACCCAAAGCATTGCAGCCATGAGTTAGCACACTAAGCATTGCAGTCATGAGTTAGAACCCAAAGCATTGTAGTCATGAGTTAGAACCCAAAGCATTGCAGTCATGAGTTAGCACGCTAAGCATTGCAGTCATGAGTTAGCACACTAAGCATTGCAGTCATGAGTTAGAACCCAAAGCATTGCAGTCATGAGTTAGCACACTAAGCATTGCAGTCATGAGTTAGAACCCTTCTGCTCTCTACTTGGCTGTTCAAGGTCCACTCATACCTAGTGAGGAAAAGTGAGAAGTGAGCAGTGTTGTAATTGTGGGTATAAATAAGGTGTTGAATTACTCAAGAAAAAGGAAAAAGTTCTATAATTCTGTGCTACCAACTAAAAAGATGATATCATAACACCAAGAAACGTTTTTTTTTTTTTAAGGAACTCCTCTCCATCTTTGATTAATCCATAACTTCTGCATTGGTATCTGAATCTCCTCAGTTTTAGGAAAAAAGTTTTAATGAGTAAATGTACACAAAAACTCAACACGTATAGTTTCCTTCCTACTTTACTTATCTCGAAATTCCATACATTGTGTTCATTAAGAACAGCAACAGCTGATTAACTTTTGAATGGTAAAGCTGGAAAATTGAAAATTTTGGCCGCCATTTTGGTCCTGTAAGCAATTAAGATTTTGGGTTTTGATTGAAATACTTTTGATATAAAGGTAAAAGCAACAGCATAAGAAAACAAGGCAGTCTCATTGATTTTAAATTTTACGCCCCTGGGTCTTTCTCCGAGACCGTCACTGAAATTTTAACAACGGATCCCTACACCACCTGGATTACTAGACCAGCACGTTAACCACTTAACTACCAATGCACTATAAAGTGGGATTAAGTGGATCTGAATGATGTAAATGAAATAGTAGTGCCTATGTTTCATTGAAAACATGATTGTCCCGGTAGCTCAGTGTCCCGGTAGCTCAGTGGTAAAGGCGGCACTCTGTGAATCCAGAGGTCGTGGGTTCGAAACCCAGCCGGGACATGACAAGTTATCCTCCCATTTGGGATTTTTACCACATAATAATACGTCTTGGGCTTACTGCTGGAATAATGGGACTTTAATAGTCCTTATCGGACAGTATAAATAAGGCGATATTATTATTATTATTATTATTGATGGCACTCATGGACTTATAGACTAAAATTTGGATTTCAAACCCAGTGTCGTGTTATATTAGAAAGTTAACTTTTCCGTGAACTATTTTTTCTCACCTCAAGTTTAATTTTAGATTGCAACTATACAGATTCGACATGCTGGGTTCAAAAGTTCAAGATGAAATACCCAATTATTTAGAGTAGAACATGTTTGTAAAGAAGTTCGTTAAAAAAATGTATCAAGTGGGCTGGGCATCCTTTCATTATTATCTCCTCTAACAAAGAGTTATTGATAAAATCGAGATCTTAAGTCTTGACTTACCACCAGTTTTCCCCATCTAAGACAGTATAGGTGTACCTATACGCAAAGCCTAGAAGATAAAGTATAACCTATTTTTAAAAAAAAAGATGAGTGTTTCACAACCGTTTTTATTTCGTAGCCATGAAACAGGAGCTACTGTAGACGCTTGTGGTCTGTGTTGTAGCCTACCCATCCCGTAGTATGCCTTCCCTCCGATGGGCGAGAAGTGACACAATACTTCCCAATTAGGTGCTGGGTCAACACGAGCGCACCGGAAGGTATCCCTTACAAACAATTGTAACCAAATTAAGAATAAAAATTTTTGTCGGCACGGGGGATCGAACCCAGGACCTTCCGCATGGCAAGCGAGTGCTTAACCACTGAGCTAATCGCGCGCTCTGGAGAATTCCCTGATACAAACGGACCTATGTGCAAAATTTCAGGCCTCTGGGTCAAACGGTGTGTATTTGTATAAAGAACTTACACCCAGACAGTTTCATCTTATAGATAAATTTAAAATGGATTTGAATTATGCATCACAATTAAAGAGCCGAAGGCGACATTTTTGTTCAAACATTTTCTAAATCAATTTAATTTTAGATTTATTTTATTGACTGAGCTCGCTTCCTGCCGGCGCGGTGGCGGGCCACTTCGGATGCCCAAGACTCCCTAGAGCAGCGGTCGGCAACCTTTTGAACTACGCGGACCCCTAGCTTATCTCGAAATTTTTTAAGGGACCCCCACATTACAAAAGCGTGGGGGGGGGGGGGGGGGTTATGAAAGAAAAGTAGGTAGATATGTAAATAGTTATTAAGATTCTTAATGGATTTGGTTCTTTATTGAAACAAGAAAACGAAAATAAAAACAAAAATAAAACGAAAAGAAATTATTCACTGACCTACCACCTACCTAACGCACAAATCAAGGAGAACTAAACTTAATAAACATTCACTATGAATTGGGATTATTGGGATTCCCGAGACTCGGGAGAAACAACAGAAAACTCAGGTTTGGACTTGCATGCGGATGCTAAGACAAAGAGAGTTAGGGGGGAGGTATTTGTCTTTTTCTTTTTTAAAATCCTGAAATGGCTTCGCGGACCCCCAATTTAGCTCTCGCGGACCCCAGGTTGCCGACCGCTGCCCTAGAGGATTACTTTATAGTCTTACTAGCGGGTTACACCCGCCGCTTCGCCAGCCCATCAAACACACACAACGCACACACACACCCACACACACCCACATCCACACACACCCACACACACGCACACCCCACACATCACACACACCCACACATCACACCCACACCACACACCACCACACACACACCACACACACACACACATACACACACACACCCACACACCATACACACACACACACACACACACCATACACACACACACCACATACACACACACACCACACACACAACACACCACCACACACACACCACACACACACACAATCACAACCCACACACACACACACCACACACACCACACCACATACACACACACCACATACACACACACCACATACACACACACACACCACACACCATACACACACACCACACACACACACCATACACACACACACCACATACACACACCACACACACACCACACACACACACACACCATACACACACCACACACACACCACACACACACACACACACCACACACCACACACCATACACACACACCACACACACACACACACACACACACACACACACACACACCAAATGTCATTTAGGTTTGGAAAAAAACCTGAATATTTTTTGTCGCCCATTTATTTTCTGGTCTTCCCCGGCGTAGCTCAAGAATGGCTCATCAGAATTTCGCGATCAATATGTCAAATGAAAGCCTAAACCCTTGCCTAAAACTTTCTCGCTCTGAGTTGATAGGTTGTCACTTCAAATTTCGAGAAAAAATGTCATTTAGGTCAAAAAACGTGAATATTTTACATGTTACCCATCCATTTTTTTACCTTACCCGGCGTAGCTCAAGAACGGCTCATCAGAAATTCGCGATCGATATGTCAATGGAAAGCTCAAACCCTTGCCTAAAACTTTCTCGCTTTGAGTTGATAGGTCGTCGCGACAAATTTCGAGAAAAAATGTCATTTATGTCAAAAAACGTGAATTTTTTTTGCGTCACCCATCTATTTTTATCCTTACTCATTGTAGCTTAACCTCAGGGAGATATAATCTAGCCTAGAAGAATTTCCTGATCCAAGCGGACCTATGTGCAAAATTTCAGGTTTCTCGGTCAAACAGTGTGGATTTGTATAAAGAACATACATACACACATACATACATACACACATACACACATACATACACACATACAGACAGCTTTCTTTTATACAGGGTGGACCAAAAAAACGTTTACACCCGTTAATGGTAGATTACTGACGACATTTCTAGGACGGATCTGCAATCCGTTTTTTTGGATTCGCCTTTATAACTGCACAAAGTGATTTTTTGCAACTTTCTGAAAAAGTCCGACTTTGGCTTATTCTTCAGGTCAGAACTTTTTTCCTGTTTAAGATGAGTTGGTTCTGAACAATTCTGCAGAAAGCCAACAAAATTTTGATGTTCCTAGCTACACTACTTTGTTTTTTACGGTTTGGTTTGGCATCTTTTTTGACACCTGAATAGAAAAAAAATTCTCATGTAAATTTTTTACACTTTGAAACACTCAAGATTTGCCCGAGCAAATTTTGGCACAGACATGGGCAAGTTTGATAAAAGTTGGCGGCCAACCTAAGGATGCTAAAAAATAATTTTACGATTTTTTATCACGTGATCTTCTGGGTAAACAAACCAGGTAAGTCTCAAAAAATGATGTTCAAAATCTTAAAAGTGTAGACCGTGTAGGGTCGTCTTGTACTCAAAGAGTAATTAGCTATTTATGTCTGATAATTATTTTCCTTGGAATTAATTAAAGGCCAGTCAAATGAATGATTGTTTGTTTCTCGATGATAGTTTTCAAGCATATTTTTCTGCGTTTGAAACTTCTGGATTTTTTTTAGTACAAGTTACATTATTATAATTCGGATGCTGAAATGGTGGATACGCATTTAGCATAATATGGAGTTGCCAACAGGAACATTTGGGATCACGTGAAAAACATAGTTTACGAAATCTGGTAGCAAGAATCCTGTTGGCATTTGATGACCTGACTGAAAAACCTGGAATCTTCCGCAACATTCGACAGAACATGATAAAGAGGTTCAACCTTTGCATCCAGGAAGGTGGACGCCACTTCCAACAGTTCCTCAAGTTCCTGTGAGGGAATTGAGAAGGGAAAGTGAGATGGAGATAGAGTGAGAGAGAGAGTGAGAGAGAGAGAGAGAGAGAGACAGAGAGAGAGAGGCAGAGAGCGAAAGAGAGAGAGGCAAGAAGGTAGAAGGAAAGTTCTAAGTTAGAACTAAGGTACTAAAGTCACCATTGGTTTCAAAAATTTGTGTGAGGAGAATCCATAGTGTGTAGGTACTATGGCTAAATAAAAAATGGCAACAGTTTTTTTTAATTTGAAGTCATGAATTTTTGCTGGCTCTGGCGTTCGGACCGGGTGGACTAGCTTACCACTGAGCTAATCGTGCGCGTCTAATCGTTTCTCATTGAACATACTAACACAAAATGTTTTTTTAAATACCTTTTTGTTTATATCAAAATAGTATAAAACATAATAAAGACTGCAAAAGTTTATTAATTTTACAAAATATTATCTTGTTTTTTCAAGACTTCTATTAAGAGTTGGCAATCGGTAAATATTTGTTATTTAATTAGTATTGTTTATGATAGAAGAACCTACCTACATATTTACCTGGATTTATTTCATAAACTCTATTTTCGTTTGGAAAATTCGCTAGTTTTTTTTTCTCTCGTAGGGAAGCATAAGAAAAACCATCTTTACATTATGTGTATTGTGATACCAATAGTCTCTGATATAACTCAATTTACAGATGGTATTACCCCCAAAAAAACCATAAGTTGTTGGTGTTACAACAGGTCAGATAAAATATTCCATCAGATTTTTTTGATAATTAAAATAATATTGACCGTCGAGAATTGAACCTCGGACATGCGACTGACACTCTCAGCACTACCACATCTAGCTAACACGACTGACAATCTGAGAGGCACGAAATTTATCATTTGAATTTTCCTAAACTGGCTGATGAAGGCATTTGAGACCGCGGTATTCAAAAAAAGCAATGTAAACAATTTTTGTAAACAATACAAGACGCCCTTACACAGTCTACAGCTAGAAAACTCTTAGGATTTTTGAAGAGTTTTTGGCAAACATCTAATATTTTTTCCCAGAAGATCACGTGATAAAAAATCGTAAAATTATTTTTTAGCATCCTCGGGGCGGCCGCCAACTTTTATCAAACTTGCCCATGTCTGTGCCAAAATTTGTTCGGACAAATGTCGAGTGTTTTATTTAGTAAAAAAGTTTTTTTGGGTGTTTTTTTCTGTTCAGGTGTAAAAAAATATGACAAACCAAATAGTAAAAAACAAAGTAGTGTAGCTAGAAACATCGAAATTTTGTTGGCTTTCTGCATAAATGTTCAGAACCAACTCATCTTAAACAGGAAAAAAGTACTGACCTGAAGAATAAACCAAAGTCGGACTTTTTCGGAAAGTTGCAAAAAATCACTTTGTGCAGTTACGAAGGCGAATCCGAAAAAACGGATTGCAGATCCGGCCTGGAAATGTCGTCAGTAATCTACCATTAACGGGTGTAAACGTTTTTTTGGTCCACCCTGTAGATATAGATTGTAACGCATGATTAGCTAGTGAAATTTATCAATAAAATATTGGATTTTATTTTCAATTTTCGCGTAAATGTGTTTTATTACAATTTCGAAATTCTAGACCTTCTCTGTTATCTCAGGATGTAACATGGAATTAAATCATGCATCACCATTTAAAGAGCCGCAGGCGGTTGGGCAACATCGTTGTAAAACATAATTATTAGGTTGTAAAATTTACCAAGAAAATGTTGAATTTTATGTTCACTTATTGGCTAAATGAGTTTTAATTTTTTGTCCTATTACCATTCTCTGTTATCTCAGGATGTTACAATTGTTACATGAACGTGACTTTTCCTATACCTATTGTTGGAGGTAAATAGGTAACCATCATTAGGAAATTAGGAACCTATATGAATCGGTTTTCAACTTTCTAAATACCCCAGAATTCAGTATTAATAATAATAACACTCTTTAGTGGAAGGTAACCAGCAGGCGAGGTTAATGCTCAAAGCATTTTCTACCACCTAAACCTAAGAGTCTTATTATTATGTGATCACAAACTCAAATTATTGAGGAAAAATTCATGCACTAGTTGGAATTCGAACCAACGGATCCCTACGATACCTGGATTACCAGACTAGCGCGTTAACCACTTGACTACTAGTGCACCATTTCTAAGTTATGACCATGTATTGATCAATTTTAACATACTCACTAATAAAATTTCGATGTTGCTTGATAGTGAATGTGTTCTTACTTTGATTGCAGATGTCATCTTTAACTCAACCTAAACTACCATTTCCTCAAAAGAAAAAAGCATCAATCATGAAAAAAACGAAGGATAAAATGGCACACGTGTTGTACAATGAGAAAACCACAAAGAAAATAGTGATGTCTGAAGACCAAACTCTTTCCACTGTGACTTTTAAAGGTAAATAACTTATTCTTATAAATAAAAAAGAAAATGCATACATTGAATGTATAAGTAGTTCATCTCACGTCTTGTTTGCTAGTAATGTATTAATGTAATGTAATGTTATACAGAGTGAACGAAAAGTCCCGGGACGGATTTTATCTTTTTAACGGTTTAAGATATAGACTTGAATTTTTGCATGAAGTTTTAACACAATTGTGACCATTTTTTGGCGGAATCAAAATTTCTATTTTTATTTTTTATTCAATATTTGAAATCTATGTCAAATTCTAAACACAATTGACTCCTAACTTGATGATTTGATTAAAAGGACCTGCGATCAACACAGCGGAATCATGGACTTTTTTTTTTCAAATAAAGGTGTTTGAACACATAATCTGATTCATGCGAAATCACGTGTTAGCATTGGTTTTCCATACTTTACACGTCTGTTCATACAGCTCTTGACCAAACTGTTGTCCTCGAACACTGGCTGTGACAGGACGTGTAAAATATCGAAAATTAATTCCATAAAGTGATCTGGTTTATAATACTTTAATCTCAAAGAAAGTCCATGATTCCGCGCGCTTGATCGCAGATTCTTTTGATCAAAGTGTTATTTAGGGGTCAATTGCGTGTAGAATTTGACGTAGATTTCGAATATTGAATAAATAGGGAGTTCTATTGAAAAATCAAAAGTTGATGCCTGTTTCAGATCTTTTAGGACACCCTGTAGAAATTGCTGTTACGCCAAAAAATGGGCAAATTTGAGTTAGAACTTCATGCAAAAATTCAAATCTCTATCTTAAGCGGTAAAAAGATAAAAATATTTTTTCGTTCACTCCGTACTATACAGTGTTCAATCTGTATTTATACACAATTATTAACAATTTAAATTTTAATGTGACACAGAGACTTATGAAAGAATTGACAAAAATTTAAAAAGTAACGTTTTTCAATTTTAAAATGGCCGTCTCTCGAATGAATATGTAACTTAGATGAAAGTTTGAATATTATATTTAATTTCACAAGTTTATCAAATTTTTAATTCTTATTTCCAGATCTATCATCTCCCAGAAAGATGCGTTCATGTTCTGAATTGCCTTCAACGCCAAAATCACAAAAGATTGATCATTGTGTTACACCGAAGTCAAATTTTTCTCATCAGCAAAACCAAAAAACGCCTAGTACCCTTCTCAATGAACTAAGCATCAATAGTCCCAAAACACCAAGCTCCTTGTTGGGCAAACTAAAACTTGATTCTCCCAAAAGGAAAATTGACGCCGCGTTGGAATTCACGAGTCCGAAGAGAATGTTGAAAGATAATTCTAAGCCTGTTAGTGGCACATCTGTACTGCGCACCAGATCTTTCGTAAGGCTTGATGAAAAATCACCACGTGGGGTAAAATTGTTTGTAGAAGATGATCCAGTGCTACTCAATGCCCGACATGATCATATTTCTCCTACTAAGAAAACCGTCGTTAGAAATCAATCGCCCCTGAAGAGATCCGAGAGACTGAACTCACATTTGAAAAGTTCTCTAAACCTCGACCAAATTGTGGGTACATCTCCCTCGAAAAAATCGGACACAATGTCTAATTCATTCTTCACTAAACTGGATCAACAAGACGCTAATTCTCACGAGCGTCTTCGTTCATCACTCAAAACCAAATCACCTGCCAAGAACAATAGTTTTAAACAATCTGACAGCCTAAATGATTCTTCTTTGAAAAAGGTATCTCCTGTAAAAATAAAAACTACTTCTGATATTGAGAATGAGCTTTTTGGATTTGACATTGACGAATCACCAGAGACTGATCGCTACGACTCTCGTTTGAAGAAAGAAGACAAGAGGACGCCATTGAAGAAGAATGTTTCGTCAGTAGCAAGCAACATGTCTCCATCCCCTCGCCGCTCACTACGCCTAGACTCAGACGCGGCCGAGTCTCCAAACATGATTAGAAAATTCAACTTGGAAAACTCACCACGCACAACTCGTTCACCTTTGAAAAAGGAGACAGACTATTTGAAACCTCTGTCACCTATCAAAAATATTATTCTCGACAAAAAGTCTCCATTCAAGCCTTTCATTTTAGACGATGATAATTTAACAAAAAGATCACCGCTTAAACTATTTACTCCGAGAAAGCAACTGTTCCAAAGTGAGGAGGAACCCAAGACTGAAGAGAAATCCAAAGGTTGGTTGTATTTAATTTTATGGTTATGCTACTAATTGAAAAGAGATAACAGTGGTTATGCTTTTATGATGATTTATAAAATCCAATCATACAAAAATTTAGTTAATCTTGCATTTATTTTAAAAATTCATTTGTATCTTTGGCAATTCCAAAAATTTCAAGTTTCAAAACGATTTGATTTTTTTTTCTCTAACATCTTCATTACCTGTTTTCATGATAAACATCTATGAGATGTAGAGTAGATTAATTTTTAGCGTGCCAGCGAGAATGGTGCGTTGAATCCACATTGAAGTTAAACAATATCTAGCATGGTTCTTGTTTCAGGCGTAAACATGGCGATCCATGTTCTGCTTATTCTTAATACAATCATTAATCTGATCGCAATTAAAATTCTCTTAAAAATACGTTGGTTGGTAAGCGAGTTCACCAACACAATCACAACCATGCCTCAATTCTATAACCACATTTCAATAACTCAACAACGCCTGGTGCTGCGCTTGTGTTTCTCATCTCCTCAGACACTTGTGAACTGCCAGGCAGGGAGGTTCAAATAGAAGGGATCCGTCAGTTTCTACTGGAACATCTGAACAATGAAGGCGCGGGCTCCATGTATATCTCCGGCCCTCCTGGGACTGGCAAGTCCGCCTCTCTCAATGTTATTCTGAACCAGGCTGAGGTGAGAATCCGTTGATGCGTGATAAAAGGGATTGGTAGATGAAACAGCATAACAATGAAATGATTAGATACTTTGTGGACTATAGACGGCTCGGAGATTTATTGCTCAGTGGTAAGATAATCGTTTGCCGTGCGGAAGTCTCGGGTTCGAATAGAAAAGTCGACCAAAAAATTGTATTCAAAATGTGGTTATGGTTACAGTTGTTTGTTAGGGATATCTTCCGGTGCGCTCGTATTGACCCAGCACCTAAATGGGAAGTACTGTGTCACTTCTCGCCCATCAGAGAGGAGACATACTAAGGGATAGTCAAGCTACAACTGAGACTACAAGCGTCTACAGTAGCTGCTGTTTCATGATGAAAGAAAAAAAGGCTAACACTCATCTTTTCAGGGGAAAAAAAGGAAAAAAGGTTTAGTCTATTTGAGACTGTGCTAACAGAGACTGGATCAGCAAAGGGTGCGTTTATCAATCACATTAAAACAGGATGATAGATCTCTGACTAGCGCTAGTCAACTGATTAGTGTTGTTGGCGTGTTAATCAATGACATGCTTAATTGTTTGTAAACGAATAATAATAATAATAATAGTTTATTTATTTATTTTCTTTATAAAGAACATTTATACAAAGGTACTTCTCCTAAGCTTTGAAGAGCTTCTAAGAGAAGTGTGTTACTTGCAAGATTGAATGACACATAGTGTTTAAGTGACTACTCAATCAAGCATTACAATATTATACTAAAGGTACATAATTATTAAAGGTACATAATATTAATACAATAAATTATTAAATAGAAAAGATTTTCCCCTAAAATTTCAATTCAAAACAATATTATCTATACATGGTATCAGTTGTGACTTCAGATCTGAATAATTTTCAACATTTTGTAGTGAAGTTACCATGCTGTTTAGAAATGTTGGTACAAAGTAATTTGGTATTTTTTTGCCATAATTAGAGCTAACTCTTGGTACATTAAATGACTGTCGCCGAATATGGTATGTTATAGCAGTCTTTTGGCGGTATTCAAAATGAAAGTAGTACTTCAAAATTATTACATATTTATGTAAGTTATAAACAGACATTATTTTTTCTTTATGCTCACCCTCTGAATTGAAAATGTGCTTAACAACATTTTTTTGGATATTGTCAATTGTTTTTAAATTGGTTTTTGACGAGAAACCATAGCACGTAATGCCGTATCTAATCAAGGATTCAAACAGTGATTTGTATAACACCCACAAGATTTTTTGTGGAGCTGAACGTTTTATATGTTTTAATTTGAAAGAAATATGGCGTAGTTTTGAAGACAGATTATTTATATGACTTTTAAATTTAAAGTTGTGATCAATAGTCAAACCCAAATATCTTTCATCATTAGAATAATCAAGCTCAAAACAAGAACATACATTGGTAAGATACAAATTTCTATGTAAACATAACCTCGTATGACATTTCAATTTCTCTATCTCTAAACCATCAGGCAATGATTTATGGGGGCTTTTTATTAACATTGCTTTTGTTTTTGAAAAATTCATAAAAATTTCGTTATTATACAGCCATTTTTCAATTAAAATTAAATCATTTTGCAAGTTGTTAACTGCAACCTGAGGATCGGAATCAATGGAGACTATTGCAAGATCATCTGCAAATTGATACAGATGACTTTGTATTCTGAGAAATTGAATGTCAGACGCGTAGATATTATAAAATAACGGGCTCAAAATTGATCCTTGAACTAATCCATAGGAAATTGATTTCTCATTACTAATAAATTTGTCAATTTTGGTCATCTGGGTTCTGTTTTTCATATAACTTTTTATGACATCTAAAATTTTATGACGTATCCCTACATTTTTCAGTTTGTCTAGAAGAACTTTGTGATCTAATGTGTCAAAAGCTTTAATTAAATCTATAAATGTAACAAAAATGAACTTTTTTTGCTCTAGACCTTCATTGATTTTATTCGAAAAAGTGTCCAATAAAGAGTTGGTACTCCTACCCGGTCTAAAACCATGTTGGAATTCAGGAATTACCTTACTAGTTTCTATAAACGGTTGAATTCTATTGTTTAATATTTTTTCCAATATTTTGGCCAAGGCTGGTACATTGCCAATTGGGCGGTAATTTGCAACATCATCTTTGCGCCCTTTTTTGTATAAAGGTGTAATTATTGACACTTTTAATTCTTTAGGTATGACTGCAGAGTTAAATAACAAATTATAAAAAATTAAAAGAACAGGACTAAAAATATTGATATGATTTTTAATATCAGACAATCTAATGCCATCTGCCCCTGGACTAGTGCATTTAATATTACTAATTGCATTGTCTACTTCAAAACTAGATATCCGTGCCATATACATAGATCTATCATTATGTAATGGCAAGTACTCCTCACTCTCCAGATCAAAGCTGGGTCCTAAGTTTGTTTGTTTAACCTCATCTACCTGGGATATAAAGTTATCATTGAACTGGTTACATAGCAAATTGAAATCAACTGTGTGAGAGAAATGCTTCCTCAGAATATCAAATGTAGATTTGTTTTTTTTCTTACCGAGTAACTCATCAGATAATGTCCAAGTTTTCCTAATGTTTCCTGAGCTTTCTTCAAATCTTTTCAAAAAATATTTATTATATTCTTTTCTTACCGCGGATGTCAATTTATTTCGTATAGATTTATACTTTTTTTTTATCTCTACATCTTTCTTATTATTTTTCCAAATATTAAAGAGAGATTCTTTTTCAACAATTAATTTTTTTATCTTGCTATTGATCCAGGGTTTTAAAATATCTAATTCATTTGATTGAATATCTATTTCTGAATTTTTATATATTACATCAAAATCTCTTTTTAAGCTCTTATAAAATTCTTCCGTGTCAGAGATTTCCGAATATTTCAACCAATCAATTTTATTTATTTCTATTTTAACTTTTTTATTGCAAATAATTTTTTTTGTTAACTTTGTTTTTTTAAGTATAGACAGATAGTTTATGTCATTAACCATACATATTGAGCAACCCACAAAAAAGTGGTCAGCAACTTTATTTCTAATTAGAAACGAATTATAACTATTACATTTGTTAACTCTTATGTTTACGTGGTCTACACATGACTGTTGAAGTTTTTCTGCGGCTATCTCTTCACGGGTGTTGTCTAATATAGTATTAACTAACCCATTAGATGACAAAACATTGAGATAGTCATTTTTTACTTTGCTTTTAGATTCTGTATCAATATTGATATCACCCACAATTAAAACTTTTTGTTTTTTTATTAGTTCATTGCCTAAAAAGAGATCAAGATTTTCAATGAAAATATTAACATTTTTGTTAACCATTGATTAAAATTAAGTGTTAGTTAAGTAATTAAACAATTAGTGTGACAGTTGATAAACACACCTTAGTCTCATAAACTCGCTTTGTGAGTTTTTTTTTTTTTTTTTTTTTTTAATTCCGTTTGCACGCAACAATTAATGTTGCAATTACGCAAATAGAATATTCCTATCTAAATTGATCCTACTTTGTATCTAAATTGAGTTTTTCCCTACACCTACATCTGTATTCCTCACTACCTAAGGCAAGATCTAGAAAGGAGTGATAATTATTGAATATTACTAGGGAAGATAGAAGGGGTGAGTCAAAAGCCACAGGACAATGCCCACTCGGTGTGTCGAAGTATTTTGGTGCTGACCTTTGTCTCAGGTTTATATTGGGAACTTTAAATTTTATTTTGCTAATTATGTCTGGACAAATAATGTTGTTGTTAATGAGGTCATGTACGAATGTTAGTTGGTAATATATTCTACGGTTGTTTAAACTACCCATTGGCAATGCTTCAAGTAATAATTTGTATGAAATTGGTGTAGGATAAGCAGGGTAGAAGCCGTTAAGTTTTAAAAACAATACTCTAATGAAACGCTTTTGGACTTGTTCTATAATGTTTGTATAAAATTGTTGCTTAGGTGTCCATATTATTGCAGCATACTCGAGCTTGCTCCTCACGAGGGCTGTGTATAGTGTTATGATGGTTTTGCAATCATTAAAGTATTTTGAGTGTCTCAAGACAAGACCCAGGGTTTTATTTGCCGCTGATATTATGAAATGCATGTGTTGATCAAACTTATAGTTGGCTTGGAAAATAACCCCTAGGTCTTTTTTCGAGTTTACTCTTCTAAGCTGATTGTTGTTAATGAAATAAGAGTTCTCTATGTGTGTTCTTTTCCTAGTGATGGACATTATCTCGCATTTATCAGGATGTAGAGTTAGTTTGATATTTGAAAGCCATTGACACACCGAGTCCAAATCATCCTGTAAAAGTTGACAATCAGTCATTGAGTCTATGCGCTTGAATAGCTTAAAATCGTCTGCAAATAGGAGATATTGGGAGTGGTTGATTGAGCTCCCTATGCCGTCTATAACAATGGCAAAAAACAGACTGCTGAGTTTTGATCCTTGAATTACAGATGAGGTTGGGTAATAAGGGACTGAGAGTTTGGTTTTGAACCGAACCCTAAGTTCTCTATTCTGCAGGTATGACGCGATAAATTGCACAAAATTTGGGTCGAATCCAAATGTTAGTAATTTGGTCAGGAGGACGTCATGAGACAATTTGTCGTACGCTTTAAGGATATCTGTGTAGATAACGTCCACCTGGGCAAATCCTTCTCCTAAATTTTTAGCCACATAATCACCAAAAGATACAAGGTTGGTGACTGTAGATTTTTTCTCCATGAAACCGTGTTGCTCTGGCGAGATTTTGGAGTTCACAAATTTTGATATTTTGGCAAAGATGCAAGACTCAAAGACTTTGGAAAATGCATTTTGAGAGCAAATCGGCCTAGTGTTGGAAATTTCTTTTGGTCCTTTTTTAGGTATAGCAGTAACTATAGTTGTTTTAAGCTGATCAGGAAAGTTTTTTTGTTGGAGTGAACTATTGAATATATGTGTTAAGCATTGCTTTACGATTGGAGAAAATAATTTTAGCAATTTTGGCGGAATACCGTCTATACCCGGGGCTTTATCAGGTAGGGTCTTAATGGCTTCCTCAATATCAGACTCAGTAAGATAGAAGAAGGGTAACTCAATACAGCTGTCCACGCCAGAGGCACATACGTCATAGGAACTAGGGGCAGGAGTGTACACAGATGTAAAGTGCTTTGCCAACTCATTGCATATAACTTGATGATCTGTAAGTACCACACCATCCAGCATGTATTCGGCATTACTCAAACTTTTATTTTTAGATTTTATAAAGTTCCAAAATTCTTTTTTACTATTACTAACTAATTTAAGTTGGAGTTCTATTATGTATGTTTTTAGATCAGATTTAATCAACTTCTGGCATCTTTTTTTCAATTGTTTATAATTGTATTCGTTGGTATTTTTACATTTTCTAATCCTTTCTTTTTCTTTAACTTTGTCTTTTGTTTGTTGACTCCACCACTTTGGGTATTTCTTATTCATGTTTTGTGTATTACTTTGTCTATATTTAGGTACTTGCTGCTCTATACAAGAATATAAGATATTATAAAAACTCTCTAATGAGTTTTCCACTTTAGTGGATTCAAAAACGGATGTAAAATCTAAATTATTTACTTGATCCGCCAAAAAGTTAAAATCGACTTTTTTGTAATAGAAATTTTTATTAGCAAAGAAGTGTGAGTCATTTTGCGGACCGTTGGAGTTTGATGGTCTAGGGATCTCCTGTTTATAATTGGGTTTTTTATTATTTGTCTTATTTTTGTTTAAATAAAAGTTTATTTCTAATGCTGGATGGTCTGGCACCTCGTTCACAATGGGTTCCCCTCTTTGTACATCTATGGATAAACCTCTCTTTACATTAGGATTATTATGATTTTTGTATAACACTAGATCTAAAATCCTATCATGTTCATTTCGAACCGCATTATGAGACTCAAGATCAAAAAAATTACAAGTGGTTCTCAAAATATCCTCTCGTGTATAGGATGTTGAATCATCTATAGTTTGAGGATTACTGAAAGAGTGTAAGTTGAAATCACCTACGATTAGTAAGTTTTTATTATATTCTACTATTTTATGTTGTAAGAGATGGTTGTGGAAAGTTTCAAGGGTATCTCTCTTCACTGGGGGTGGCATATAGATTAGGCATATTAGCACTGTCGTGTATCTGACTTTCACTTCCACCCATAAACATTCTAGGCTGGGCGTATTTAAATTTAGCTCTATTTTTTCATTATTTTTGAACCCCTTTTTAATTGCTAGAACTAACCCACCTCCTGTTTTTTTTATTACTTTTAGTTAAATCTCTGTCTTGTCTATAGATTTCATAGTTGTTATCAAAAATTTCAGCATCCTGAATGTTATCTTGTAACCAAGTTTCAGTTAAAGTAAGTATGTCATAATCTTGATTGATAAAGTTTAAATGGAATTGCTTTGTTTTAGAATTTAGACCATTTACATTCTGGTGAAAAATTGAGATTGTTAGTTTCTTGTTTTGTGAACTACTTTTACTATAAATTAAAGATTTTTGTGTAGGATCGGACTCATAATGCGGTTTAGGTTGATCAATGATATTGTTGATATTAGTAATTGAAGAAGAGGGTAAATTTGAGTCGTCAAAGTTAGACTCATTATTACTAGAAATATTATAGCTCACTGTTGTCACATTATGATCTATAAGATTAAGTGAATTTCGCTTGTTGCTTAAAGGCAAACAATTGTCGTACATTAGTACAAATTTGGTAGAGGGTGTGGTTTGGAGTATGAAACTTTCCCAGTTTGCTCCGTTATTTTGTTACAGATAGTTCTAGCTAACACTCTCTTTCCTAAATTGTTCAGGTGGTACATGTCAAATTTATAGTATTTAGGGATATATACAATATTGTTGGTATCAATCAATTTTACATTTCTTTCATTTCTTAAATTATCAAATATGAACTTATTCAACTTGAAAGCATTGATATTGAAAAAACGGTCATTAATACTGTATGGAATTAGAAAAATAGTAACATGGTTATTCTCGCTAATCTGCTTTATTTTCTGAATGGTTTGCTTAATACTTATCCATCGGAGGTTATGGAAGCAGTCTATGGTCCCCGCAAAGATAACAAGTTGATTTTCTTTTTTCTCCGCAAGTTCCTCCTGCCAGCATCCCAGTCCTCCCTCCATTACTTTGGCCATATCCGCACCCGGTCCGACGTAAGATTTGACACTGAGCTGATCATTCACGCTGATGTTCTCCATGTATTTTCCAATGTTCCTTGATTGGCTGTCACCCAGGATTATGCAGGTTTTCTTATTAATTTTCTTCTCGTTAATAGTATTTTCTGAGTGCTCTTGTTGCTTATGGACTTCCGTTGCGATGGATGTTGCCTTAAGGGACAGAGTAGGTTTTCCAGGTCTTGTTGTGCTATTTTGTTTCTTGTTGATGTCTTTCCTCTCTGTCTTGTTCTTTTCATTACATGTTCTATTTTTCTTGGTTTTTTGTGGAGATGTTATGTTCTTTGTTTGGTTAATTTCTGCTTTCAATGAAGTAATGACTCGTTCTTTGTTTAATATTATTTCTTCTTTTTCAGCAATTATTTGCTTGAAATTATTTTCATCATTCTTCATTTTCTTCTTAATCTCAGATGTCTCTTCATCATGATTGTTGGCTTCTAAACTTCTGATAGCTTGTAGCATATCCGCCATATCTTTATCGTCCGCTTTGGATTTATCCATCAGTCTATCTATTTCCTGTTGTTTTTTTATTATTTCTTGAATTAATCCATCCACTTGTCTTTTTAGTTCTTGTATTACATCTTGTGCTTGTGGTGTCTGATTCATAGTGTTATCGTGCTTCTGTGTAGCATTTAGGTCAGGTGTTATGACTGATAATGCCGAGAGCACTGATTGATTAAAGTTGTTAAAAGGCAGCATGGGTGTTATTGCCTCTTTTGTTCTGGTACTTGATGGACTGTTATTCTCTTTAGTTTTATTATTTATTGGACTATTTTTGGCATCAGAAAAATGATCGTCAGGATCTGATTCGGATGATGTTGATTTGGAATTTCGTTTCACAGTTTTATTATGTTCATGTTTGTCGTTTGTTTCTATAACTTTTTTTCCATCGCGGTCTAATTTCACATAGGCTTTACAGTTTTCGGTTGAGCAGGTCCACAGGGTGTGTTTACCTCTGGTATTCAGAGTCGTGTTAAATTTAAAAACTTGATTTTGATATTTTAAAATTTTCTTGTTTTTCCTTTCAATTATTTTAAAGTCTGTCATTGTATTTAAGGAGAAAAAAAATTGAGTAAAAAATTTGATCTCCGGTGAGTTTTGAACTATAGACCTACGATTAGATATAAGCCGCGTCTTATCCAGTCAGCTATCTGTTTTCATGGATATGACCTACAAATAATACACTAATTTAATTATAGTGTAGTCACTTTCAATGTTGTTATGTAATCAGTAATCACTGGAGTATCTGGTAGTTAAATCTTCTTTGTTTTCAGTTCCGTTTTCACGTTATCAGTGATCAATTTGTTAATGGTATTTTAATTTAAATTTAAATTTAAAATTAGTTTGTTACTAAACCAAATTTTATGTTATATTAGTTATTTTAATTTTATTTGTTAGTGAACTATTAATGAGTAAATCAGTCACTGAGTTAGGAGAAGACAAAAAATTGAGAGCCGCGCCTTTGGGACAGTTTTAGGATGATATATTTACCTTACTTGATTTAGCTTAATAGAACTCTCATCATCTTGAATTTTCGACTTTGTAATAAAACACTCTCAGAAGAGCACTGATACAAGAAACACTTTACCTCAATTTTATGTTAGTCACTTATAAAAAAAAAAACTTGTACATTTTTTGTCTTATACACTTTAAACCCATTATATTATTATAATGTAACGTTTTCTTTTGGATTCATTTTAAAATTTAGATACATAATGATATGGGGTGTTATGAATCTCTATCCCTCAGATCAAAGACGCGTTCACAAGAATCTACATCAACTGCAATAGCGTGCGTAATGCAGCGAGTGTGTACGAGACCATAGTGACCGAGTTGAAACTGAAAGCAGGCGGCAAGTCAGAGCGGCAGCAGCTGTCCGCTATTATGAAACATTTTCAAACCAAACACAAGTCTATGTGAGTCTTGATCTTTTATTCATATACTAGCCAATCTAGCCATGGAAGATATTTAAATAACCAAGGCATAGATTTACAAAAAGTTTTTCTTTCTGTTAAAAAAAAAAAAAAAAATGCCCTTGAACAGTCCTGCTGTTCAAGGGCATCTTTCTGTCGGATGCAACCATCTAATATCAGCTGTGGTAGTAATAAGATTATAAAATATTGCAACCAATGTTTTGTCACATTAAGTTATTGCAAGTAAAATATCTCGTCTATAGATAGGGACTTGGGCATTGTACCCATGACAGAACCAGCGTTTCCTCTCTGTATGTGTAATCTATGCTGATCTTCTGCATGAGGAAACTGCGGGCCCTAGGTTCTCCTGTTATGTTGTCTCCAATAGTTAAATACGAGTCTCGGGCAGAGGAACCAGATTTTTTTCAATGTCAAGTAAATACACTTTAATGAGAAAAATCTTTCACTTTTCTCCTCTCAGGGCGAAATTAATAGTCGTTTTTGTAATACTTCTCTGTGGCGCGAAGTCTCGATTTGCGCACTGTCTTAGATGGGGAAAACCAGTGCTGAGTCATGACCTAAGAACTCGATTTTGTACATTAATTTTGCCCTTAGACTGCTCATTTTGGACGAAATCGACGCCCTGGAAACGAGGAAGCAGACTATCCTGTACACAATTTTCGAGTGGCCTTCCATCAAAGGCTCCAAACTTGTGCTGGTGGGCGTGGCGAATGCTCTTGATCTCACAGACAGAATGCTGCCCAGACTGCAGGCCAGTGTGCAGCTGCAGCCCACACTCCTCAACTTCGCGCCCTACTCCAAGCAGCAGATATTGGACATTATTTCCCGGAAACTCAAACTGGTGAGAGAAAGAGCAATTTATTATTATTTAACCAAGTTTCCTATTCGTTTTCATGTGAAAATTGAAAAGTTTTGAAAATAATAACAGATAATTTTATATCTTACGTATCATAATTATGTAAATTAATTATTGATTATTCTCATATCTGTATTTTTTAACCATGTGGTGTATTTGAAAATAATTCTTTCTCATTTTTTTTTCTATTTTGGGTAATACACTTGTCTCCCACTCTGATTCATAATAGATGTAGCTTAAATGTGAGTCTTATTCGGTTTTTTTTTCAATACAAGTTAGTTATCATATTTGTGTTAATCACAAATATTTGGTTTAGCTAGTTTGAGTAATTGTGATAACTTTGATTGATTTATCAGTATCAACACAAGGGAAGCTATCCCTTACAAAAGTTAGTCAGCTCTGGAATTCAAAACCTATTTTTCTTTTTAAAAACGCAAATCTATGTTTTTTAATTTTAATTTTCCTAATGCTTCCTATAAACAGGGAGTAGACCAGCAGTCTGGCTGGGGGACTATAAACAGGGAGTAGACTAGCAGTCTGGCTGGGGGACTATAAACAGGGAGTAGACCAGCAGTCTGGCTGGGGGACTATAAACAGGGAGTAGACCAGCAGTCTGGCTGGGGGACTATAAAAAGGGAGTAGACCAGGATTGGCTTGGTTCTGGGGGCCCTTGTCAATTATTAGCCTCCTTGTAAAGACAGTGGTAGAAGTGCTGAGTCATTCCTCTACTGTCTGGCTACCATCGTTCACAATGACGCCACCCTATGATGATGATGATGAATGCTTTTCAGACTGACAAATTCAACATGTTCAATGCCTCGGCTCTTCAACTCTTGGCTGCTAAAGTAGCAGCCGTGTCGGGGGATATCCGAAAAGCTATTGATATTACGAACCATTTGATTGATTTGACCTATGACAATGGTGAGTTTATTGTGTACAAATTTCGTTGAAATCCTTTCAATATAGTTTTTGAGATTTGTGTGATGCAAAGAATGAAAATAGCAGACTGACACAAAAGCCGACCTCCGTGGCTCAGTGGTTAAGAGCATTGGTTGCTGATCCGGAGGTTGCGGGTTCGAATCCCGGCCGGAGCGGAATATTCTAACCGAGTTTTCCGATTCCGGAATGGTATGGATGTAAAGGTAAAGTGCCCTGAAGTAATGCGAAAGCGGTTCCGGGGCACAATAACCTTAAAAAGAAGGAAAAAAAAAAAAAAAAAGTGACTCAGGAGATTTCGACATGTCCAGAAATACGATTTTGATTGAAATTGGAGCAAGATTTTTTTTTTCTCCAAAATAGTTCACAACACGTCCTAATATTATACAGTGTGTTCATAAAATCCAGCAATAGCTGAACTTATGGCTGGTTAAATTGAAATTTTGAATGTAGTCATGTGTTAATGTACTACGTTTTTTTTTATCAACGTACAATCTTTCATGAGACCACCCACTTTTTATTAAAAGATTTTTGCAAGAAAAACTTGTTTATTTATACTTAACAATCCGAGGCAGCTTATTTAATAAGACATTATCTTTAAAATATAGGCATCAGCTTGTGAAATTTCAAATTATTTAATAAGTAGTTTATTAATTAAAATCTTTACATTCAACTACCTCCCTGCTCTCCCGGCACTGACAAACAGTACCGAGAGCGTCGATTCTATGATCTAATACTTAAAAGCTCTTAAACTGTACAAGTGTACAACATGATCTAAAATTAGGGAATCGGCTCGAACGACCTGTCGAGAAGGTTAAAGCGCTTAAAAAGGAAAAAAAAAAAAAAAAAAAAAAAAAAAAAAACCTAGCTTCAAATCGATCAAAAGTAAATAGTCTGTTGCTGGTCTTCGTTAAGACCCTGGTAAAAAAAAACATCAATAATTTGTTACTTCTTGCCTTTCAGTAAAGGAAAATGGCGAAGTAGCTGGTATTGGACTCAAGGAAGTTCTAGGTGTCATATCATCTGTCTACTCTACATCCCAATCTCTCAACTGTAGCCAAGATCAAGATAGTTTCCCTCTTCAACAGAAATTGGCGCTCGCATCGCTACTCGTTCTAAAATCCAGACCGAACGTAAAAGATGTAACACTTGGCAAGGTAAGATGAATTTGAAAACATGGTAAAATAAAATGCTCTGTGTAAGTTTTAATTTTTTTTTCTTCTTCTTCTCAATCACTGCTCATCATGTCACATAGGGACAATAATATCAGAGAGGAAGTGCATAATAAAATCTGATCCATTGCAAGGATAAATTAAGAGGTAGGCCCATGTATTGAGGGAGCATTAAAATTTCAAGATTTATTTATTTTAAGGTATCTCTATCTAATAAAATGCCTCGCATAAAATAATTGTTATAAATATTCATTATAAAATCATATTACAAATAAATGAAATTATTAATAAAATAATTGTTATAATCCATTAATGATGATTTAAATTGCAGCTACACGAAGTATACAGAAAGGTTTGCTCCCAGCGTAATCTACAACCCTTGGAGATGAGTGAATTCATTTCTGCAGCAAGTCTTCTGGATGCAAGGGGTGTCATCAAAATTTATGGGAAAACCAAAAATCGAATGTCCAAGGTATGTAAATTCTCAATTACTTTTCGGTGTACTGTATGTGTCCACCTTTTGACCAGCCCATAACATTTTTTTTTTTCACTAAGTTTTTTTTACCTTGCTTACTTCTAAAAATGGAATCACCTAAATTTTTCGATAGTCAGTAGTCAGTGCCAAAACACGTTACAAAGGTCCCCAGAGCCTAAATCCAAAGTTTCAGCCATTGGCCCGTGTGTCTATCTGTCAAGTAGGGAGATAATGCGACCCGAAACTTTTTGTTAAAAGCTGTGTCGCCAGTGGCGTCCTTTTAAGCACACTTTGGTGGCGTTTGGAGTTTCTGGCTCAATTTACCAGTATTTTGTTGGGTGCAGTAGCAAGATATGCCTTTTTTCGAGGGATAAAGAAAGTTGTGTGACATACACACCAGTTTATTTTGGTTATTACTTCCAAAGAATAGATATCGGAAGTAAATTTGTTCAGATTTCAATTTTTTCCTGATATTTTTAGATAATATGTTGTAACCTTCTGAGCAACTTTGGTTTTGTGTGTCGCTTATTTGCATCCCTTGCAACTCGCAAATCTCAGAATCTACTAAATAGATTTTAACCAAATTTTATGAATTTATAGGAGATGATAAAACAACACTTTTTCATTATTGATTTGGATTTCAGGTCACTTTGCAGTGGGATGAACAAGATGTAACAGAAGCCTTAAGAGATAAGCAACTGGTGTCCAGCATCCTGAATGATAAACTGTGTTTGTAATATAATTTAGTTTCTTGTTTAGTACAAATTCAATGACACCTGACTGTAAGATTTTCCTTTAGTATGTAATGACACTCCTTGTGTGAAAGCTGGTAGTCTATAAAATAATCTAAATCATAGTAGGTATGTGTTGGACTTACATTTTTTGATAATTTAGAACTATTTATATGTATGACATGTATTGTGAGGACGTTCTATCCCACCAGATACAATAAAAAAAACTTGGCAAGACTTGATAATACATCCAGATATTTTTTTGTTTGTTTGACAAATTGTCACGAATTGACACCCTAATGGTACCTCCTATGCACAAGAATAATTACACTTTTAAAGAGTTGTTTGAACTGAAAATTGAACTTTCAAGTCTTTTCTCAGCACCCTAAAGTTTTGATAATTTGTCTTTTCTCTCTCAATGTCTCTCAAAAGTCACTCAATCTTAACCTTGCTGGATGTTGCTTAACTGACCATTCATGCTGGCTTTTTATTATTTTTATTTTATTTTTAATTTGAGACTTTGATACTAATAACAACATCTGGGATAATGAGACACTTTATTTTTTGTAACTGAGTTTTTTGTAAGTTTTTTTACACGTAAAATTTGATTTAACAAATCTCTTATTTATTTGTACAGTAATTAGCATTTTAAAATTATCTAATCCAAACCTTGCCAGTTAGGTTTTTTTATGAATTTGATAAGCCTTAACCTTATTAATGTAGTATTTAAAAATGATTTATGTAATTAGTTTGTTTTTAATGTTCATTAGTGTAGAACAATTTTTTGTTTGTTGTTTTTTTTTATATTATTATTAGTAAAAATCATGCATTTTATTTTCCAATAACTTCAAAAGCAAGGCAGATGTGACCATTATGCCCACAATTCAACTGAAAACAGAACATTGTTTCTTCTTCAAAATCGCCTCATAATATTAAGGGCGAAAATAAAAGACAAAATCAAGTACAATTCAGAACTTACATTGCCTTATTTAAAACAATATGCAAATTCTAGGTACCTATTCATTTTTATTATACCTCAAGGGTATAACAAAAATAAATAGGTAACTATTAAAAAAGTTATCATATTAGTGTCAATCCACTTTTCATAATGTCACATTTTTTATTTTAAAATATGAATAATGTTTTATTTTTAAAAGTACAAAAATAATGTTTTTTTTTTTTTAATAGTCAAACTTGCTTAGCATTTTTTTTTACTCTGGAAGTAGTTGTGTAGAGCGTTTGCATTTCCCCTTTAGATTGACTGTCTGAAAAAGGACCCTGCACTGTTGTTTTTAGTGCGTGGTCAATCAACATTTTTGATATCAGTGGAGTCCAAAAGCACCAAAAGTTTCCACTCTAACAGGAATCAATGTTGTATTTCTGTCCATAGTAATACCACCAGGTCTTTTTCCATCAGTTCTAAATAAACCAAGTGGTTCTAAAATGGAAGGTATGCAACAGGAGACCAAGGCTTGTTGCATTCAAGTCTGGCGATTAATTATTTCCGAGTTTTTAACACCAATTAAACCATGATTTCATGTTGGATCCACATTAACGCCACATGACTCTTAGAGATACACATTCCTACACCTAGTTTGAGACTGATCACGATTCTGAGAGATACATCATTCAGGAAACAACCAACATATGAGATTGGAATGGCACGGTTCCAAGCTCCTAACACTTTATTGCTCACTGACATTAATCAGAATTTATCCCTGGGTGTCATCAACTGGATTAGAGAGGAAATATTTTTAGAGGCAATTAGTTCAACCCAGATCATTTGCATGTTAGATGTCACAATAACTCAAACTCATGCCTCTAATGTTTTACCAAACTGGGGACTTGAAAGCACCAACCTCTAGGTAACAAGTCCACCCACCACCTTATCAATCAAGCTACTGTCTATTAATTTCGCTCCAAGTGTTATTATTATTTTTTATTTTTTTAAAGATGAGTGTTTCACAGCCGTTTTTATTTCGTAGCCATGAAACAGGAGCTACTGTAGACGCTTGTGGTCTGTGTTGTAGCCTGCCCATCCCGTAGTATGCCTCCCCTCTGATGGGCGAGAAGTGACACAATACTTCCCATTTAGGTGCTGGGTCAACACGAGCGCACCGGAGGGTATCCCTTACAAAACATTGTAACCAAAGTAAGAATATTTTTTTGTCAGCACGGGGGATCGAACCCGGGACCTTCCGCTTGGCAAGCGAGTGCTTAACCACTGAGCTAATCGCGCGCTCAGTGGTTTCTATTTTGTATTTTCTATTTTTCATTCCCTTTCTATTTTGTAGTAACTACCTTTTTACTTTTCATTTAATTTCCATATCAGTAAGAAAAGAAAAGAAAACAAATAGATAATCAATTTGAATTTATAACAAAATGTTCAATGTTTCATTTTATAATCAAAAAGCAAGTAGGAATGTTTACACTAATCATTTGTTAAAATATCCTCTCTCTTTGTAACTTTAAAATATACACTAAACAATTATACAACTTTGATAAAAAAAATTAACAAGGTGATTACAAAACTACATATATTTGATTTTTTTTTATTATTATTATCAATTTATTTTAAAAGGGGCTCAACTTTACATATTTAATCTTTGTTGCAAGATTAAGTACACAATTTTGTCCTCCATCTTCTGAAATGTACAAAAACAAGCCATCATGTACCAAAAAATGTTTTTTCCTGAAAATCTAGGCAAAGTTGGGGTTTAAAAAACTGCTTTTTCATACTTACCATAAAAACAGAGAGTAATAGCATAAAGTACTTCATAGATCGCTAATGAAAATGACCTTATCTACCTACCATTAATGGGTGGGTGTCACCATTTTTCTTGACCACCCTGTATAATTTGGGTAGCATGAATTTAACATTTTACTGGGTTATACATGGCTCTGATTGTATAAACCTCAAGCTATCCCAGCTGTTTAGGCATTACCTATACTTCTCTGTTCATTCCACACTTTCAATAGCTCTTTATGATCACCATAACCATGTGATGCTATCACATATTGATAGTTGTGTGCTGAATAATCTTTTTTGTAAAAATAAAACTCTTCACAATGAAGGGGTTCAATGTAAGTTTTTTTTGCCAAAATACCAAGATAAATATCATCAAATCTGAAGTGCTTAATAAAATGGGATGCAAAATAAAAATTCAAAAGGACCTCCCTGGACACAATGTAGGCTCCTGCTGTTACATAAGGTGGCCACAGATGATAAGGATATTCTTCTAGGGAAGTATACCATTTGCTTGTATGATGCCGATGAGGTGAAGATACAAATACAAAACCAGAAAACAGTTTAACATTAGGTGGCAGCTCATAATCCATTACATCACTTTTAACCTGAATAGTTTCTATGGGTAATTCCAAGTACTGAGGATATTGCAGAGGATTCCTAATGAATCTTAGTACATTTCTTGTGCTAACATAAAAATCATCATCAGCAAAAAAATAGAACTTGGAATTATTACAGTAGTTGGCAGCCCACTTAAATCCTATCATGGTTTTGATAGTATTATTATAATAAGAGTCAATGAACTCTGCCTGGACTATATCATTGTACTTTTTACTTTCATTGGTTATTTTCTTTTGCAGATCCTTGTTCATTGGGTCAAATCCTAGCACAAAGACAGTGACTATAGGGACATCTGAAAAGCGCTTCTCATATCCCCAAGATTGTCTAATTGCTAATCTTCTCTCAAAATGATCAAGTGCAGACTTTATGATGTAAACAACTCTAGCTTGCTCTTTTTTATTGAACATAGAACATTTATGTTCACACTTTGAAATAAAATGATAATTGTAGTTATTTATAGGCAGAGTATTACATGGTTTATCATTTTTATAAAGTTCAATACATTCTGTTAAATTTATGTCCAGTGGATATTGAAAGTTTTCATAGTAATCTAACTCAAAGAAGTGAGTGAATACTCCAAATACATATAAGAGGGAAAATAACAATATTCCCACAAATATTTTATTTCTTTTGGTAAAACGGACCATTTTGACATTAACTTTTTTTAAGTACCTATGCTATTAATTCTTTTAATTTTGAATGTATTTGATTCAACACCTATTCAGTAGTTTGAGTTGTTATGTTCATGGGAAAATTAATTTTCAAGTTGACTATGAATTTAAAATCAACTACTAATTATTTTGTTGAAATGATCTTGCATTTATACTTTGGTGTATTATTACTTGTCCAGACTAAAAAGATTACCAAGGCTCACTTGGTTTGCTCAAGTCTGAAAAGATGTTAGAAGTTTCCAAGGAAGAAGACAAGATAGAGCAGTATGGAGGCACATAGTTGACAAGGCCAGAAACCAACTAGGTTTTGAATGGCCATGGAGGTAAGGTAAGTTAATATAATTTCAGCTTAACAATCTTATAATTACCTACTCAGTCATATAGAGGTGGATCTCTATCATTGAGTTGAAATGTTTATTCTATCCATTTTCAGTAAGAATAAGGCAAGTGATAAATGTCATTGATTGGTTAGTTATTACTTTTGAATTACATTCAATTGAACAACCATTTACCTTGAGCATGTCACAAGGATTCTGCTTGAACAATGTAATATCTAATGTCACAATAATTCCAGTCCTTGTATTAAGCTGGAAAGGTTGTCAGTTCAATTTTTTGACTCTTCAGGATAAGATTCACTTTTTGACTTGCTGGTGCTAAGTAGTCAACAGTCATCGATCTATCAAAAGTATGTTCATGTTGTATTATATTTCAATCAACCATTGTGGTTCAGCTTGGGAAACACATATGAAAGTCAGGTTTGACGAGTTAATTAATGTTTAAGTGGATTATTTAGATTGTAATAAATACACAAGTTTTGAATAGTACAAATTTTAAAACTACCCGCCAAAAGTGTAGGACTGGAGGACATCGTTCTGAAAACTTGAACTGATTTGAGGAGGCAATAAAAACTCTCAGTCCGGCAAGTGCTGCTCTCTACAGTTTAAATAACTAACCAAAAAAGTGTAGGATTTAAAATAGGGCACTTTTCTCTTCTCTCTGTAAATTTTGGATTTAAATTTTACCTATCCCTACGCTTTTACTTGAATCAATTTCATAAGTCATTTGATTTTCCCCTTATCTAATCCCTAATAAAATTTGTTGTAGTATAATTGATAACAAGTGAGGCCATACGTTTCGTCGAAAGGTGTTTTGTGTTGTGTCTGCCCCTGTCCATTGACCCAATTTCTCGACCTTGAATTGCAGAGTTCCTCGACATCAATAATCATTAGTGTTGTCTTTTCTAGTCCAATAATTCATATCAGAAAATAATAGAATAAAATATCAATTAAACAAAATATAGATTGTAAGTGTAATGTTCTTGTTCAATTGATAAGCACCAAGTTCTTGACATCGAGTAAGCAAGTCTAGCTAGACAATGGACTCCACAGACAGAGGTAAGAGGACCTACATCAGCAAAATAAACTGAGATATTTTGCATGCTTGCAACTTGAGGTGTTTGTCATTTTACTTAATTTGTTTACTGCACAAATAAATAAACAAAAGGAGTCCTATCCTTCAATTATTAAATAACACTATTTTTATTTTTCATACATTCAATGATCCCTCTTGCTGTACCTAAATAGTATTGAGGGTACCTACATCTTTCATACTCATAACAAGTGGTCTTGAAATGAAGGTTGTCCATGTACATCCTCTAACCTTCAATCCTATGGCCTGGTCCAGATTCTTATGTTGTCAGGTCCACTGGAGAAGATAAAAAATTAGGTAAATATCTAGTTTAGATGGAAAGCTTAAAACTGCAATTTTTGTTTAAGATGAAGTATATATTATCTCTTTCTCATGTGTTCAGGAGACTGATTCAGCTGCACAAAAGTCTCCTAATCACATTGGAAAATAAATCCATGCTATCTTATTTACATTACAAGTTTAGTGCCTTGATCACCTCATCCAATGATGAACTTACCTTCGTCAAAATCACATGTATGATGTATCTAATCTTAGGTACTCTGTCTCAAGTACTGCAGAAAACACAAGTGAGTGAATCACATGCTTTAATGTAAAATAGTTTTTTTTTCTATTAGATATAGGTTAGTACTAATTCTGTTACCTTACACTTTGCCGCTCTGTCTCTTTTTTGTTCAATGTGAGAATGTTTTTACCTAATATACTTGCTGCCTCATACATACAATAGAACTCACAAGAGGCTTGCACAGCAAATGAAAAGAAGTTGAAGAAGTACAAAGCATTAACCCAACAGTATTGATTTTATGGGTTGGCTGTTGAAGCACTTGGTCATTTTTCTTGACAGTTCAAGTCTTTGGTAGATCAAATATCTACCAATTTACAAATCGGTGATAACAGGGCTGAGCCATATAGCCTGGTAGGCACCATGTGTTGAGAGAAAAGTGATGACATGTTTGTTATGATGTGGTATATTATAATACATTTTATCATTTCCTTATCTTTAACAAATGAACACTGACACAGACTATTACCCACTGTGTTTTGTAATTATTTATGCAACAACAACTATAGGGCTTTTTTTCTTTGTTACGAGCAATTTTAAATCAAAGAAAATAAGTCAGCTTTGTAGGCCAACTAAGTCTCTCTGGGGAGGTGGATCTAAAAAATTTTCAATAAAGTGACTTTAGCGCCAAGCGCAGGACAGAAACTGATTTCATTGCCAACTTCTTCTCTACTTAAATGAAAAGATAAAACACCTGTTCATCATTTTCTGTCATTGTAATTTCAAATATTGTGAAGTTTGTTCCAATTGAGATCACTGTTCCCAAAAAGAGATTGTCAAATTGGGATTTCAATTTAATCAATCAGCTTCAAACTAGGGAGTTTGTTGAATATTATTTTTAGTATTCTCAGAAACTGTCCTTAATTTCTGGAAAACTAGGTGTTAGGTACATATAATTATATCCCACCATCATAAATTTATCTGTTCAGAAAAAAATGGATTTGGAATCAGGAGCAATAGGTAATGTTAATGATTCAATACACAATATACCACCTACTTGTATATTTCCAAAATTTAAAGGCTTGGGTTTAGAGAAGGGCTGATGATTTGTTGAATCTAGTATCTTGAAATAAAACACTTCGAAGTAGTGAAATTTTTAGAGTACAGAATTTCGATAAACGATGAACTCAAGCTGTTGGTGACAAGGCTATGATAGTACAGTTGCCATGGATACAAAACAAACTTCTAAGTTCTAGATCATTAATAAAGAAATCGTAAAGCCAGCATTGAAAGCTTACACCAATCCATTGGGTACTCAATAAATATTACTCAGGTACTTGAGTAATTTACATTGAGTACCTGATATGAAAATACTCAATACTCAAGTAATTTTTCTACCTTGTGTAAGTTTTTATTACTCAAATAATTTTCGAGTTCATGAGTACTTGTGTATCATGAGCCCTAGTTTAGGTTTAGAGTTAAACCAGACACCATATGGTCACAAATTGAAATTTTAAATGAAAATAGTTTTAATAAAATTCAGCCAGTCAACTCTTCTTTCAGGATTTGTAGACTTTTATTTTTTGATTCGGGGAATCTCATTATTACTCCTGCAAGCACCATGCATCCTATCCCAAATATCAGAAAAATTCCCTCCAAGCTTATCTGCTCTTCCACTAAATTATACATTCTTGTTGTAGCAAACCAGCCCATGTTTTTACTCAGTATCATGAGGGTAAAGATGTGGTTGCTTGACTCACTACTTATGATCTCATGAAGGTAAATGTACATGATAGGGAAGCAGAAACAACAATAGATCACAATGTAAGCAAATACTAAACCTAAAGCTAAGAATTTCATTTGGAATTCAAAGTATTGATATGATGCTAAGGTAAAAAGTATAGCAGACATCAATAATGAAGAACTAACAATGTAAGTTTTACGACCCAAGCTGTCCATTATCCAAAAAGTAATAATGGTTCCTACTAGTTTTAAAACTGTGAAAATTATGTTGTACCATGACACATCTGCCTCATGCACCAGTTTCTCAAATATTTCACTACTAAATGTGATGAAAATGGAAATTCCATTCAAGTTAGAAAGAGCAGTTTGTAAAAACACTCCTATCACCATTGTCTTGAAGTAATATTTATTTTGAAATATATCTAAGAATTTTATACTGGATTTTTTAATGAATGTCTCCTTCAGAGCTTCAATTTCTTTACTCAATTCTATTTCTTTATTTGATAATCTTAGCCACTCTAAACTTTCTTTGGCCTTTTTATAATCATTGTTTTTTATGTGGAACACTGGTGTCTCTGGTAGTAAGGAAAACAAAATTAAATATATCAAGCACCAAATTAATAGAATAATGTGTACAAGTTCATAAGATACAAAAGCACTCAATGTTATGACAGATAAAGAGCCGGTGACAATAGAACCTGTCAGAATGTTGGTAAGCTTTGCTCTCATATTAGAGCTAGAAATCTCTTTCACATACAGGGTGACACACATGATACAGCCCACAACAGAAAATCCTCCTATAAACCTGGCAGTGAGCACTACTGTCTGGTTATGACTGAAGGACAGCATTGCATACATAGCAGTGAGGGGCAAGCCCAGTATTAATCCAGCAGGTTTTCTGCCTAATCTCTCAGAGAGATTACCCCAAATGCCCAATCCAAGCAGAGCTGAGAGAAATGGAATGGAGCTGGACCAGGAAATGAATTCTGTTGACACTGGGCCCAGGGGTGAATTGTCTGAGTAGAAATAGTGACGGCACGCTGAAACCCAAACTGTGACAGTCCCTAGCACAAAGGACATCATATTTGCTGAAATCAAATCATAACATTGTGATTGTACACTTGTACACGTGTACAACGCAATTCAAATTCTACATGCATTGGTATCATATTAATATTTATTTAATGTATCACATTACGTTTATCAATCAAATTAAAATAAGGTGATGAATTTAAAATTCAAGAAGTACTTGGACCATCAATATGTCCAATTGTCCATTCAATAATAATAATAATTCTCTTTTGGAAAGTGACCACCAGGTGAGATTAATGCTCGAAGCATTTTCTACCATCGTTAGGTAATAATAAGACTCTGAGAGGGTCACCTCATAATAAGACTCTTAAGGGTCACCTCAGTGTCTTATTAGTACCTCTGTCGTCACATACTCAAAGAAATGAGGAAAAATTCATGCATTGGGTGAGATTCAAACAATTGGATTCCTACGTTACCTGGATTACCAGACTAGCGCCTTAACCACTCGACTACCAATTCAATCGCATTTTCAATTCCTATCGCAAATATTAATGTACATTGAATTGTTTTGTTGCACCAACAAAAAAAAATAAGGAAGGTAAAAAATGTATCAATTTTAGTGGGTTCTGGGCCACAGTCAGAATCCGTCGCAAAACTCACGCCGTTTTTTTTTCTCATTTGCTTCAGCTTCAACAGATTTTTTACGATGAAGATATAGACCTGATTATGTACAGCAAAGACAGTGTTTATAGTACATGCAATGTGATCATTACCTATAATTAAACTAAATTTATGAGGGAAAAAATAAAAACCATGCAAAACAAAACCGATGAACGAAAATATGAAGCTATTGAACAAATTGCGGAAGAAGGGAATGATTCTACCGCAGATAAAAAAAACGAACACAATACTTCCGATTTCTAATATTAGAAATTTCTCGGAAGTAATAATGTTCAATGACGCTTCCAACAAAATAACAAAAAACCGCTTGCTATCGAAGACTTTTGAACAAATAGGTAAATGTACATTATGGAAATTAACAGATGAAAACAAAGGCCTTGTATGTAGTAAGCAGACAAATAACACGACCGCAAATACGTATATTTAGACAATTTTGTTATTAACTTACCAGTTTTACAAACAGCCAAGTCGGTACTTGTCAACAATGAAGCTCAGCTTTCAGTGTTTGTAATGATTTACTCTTGGATTCGGGAAAGAACATGCTGATGATACCCACCAACAAACAAGAAACACCATACACCATGAAGGCGCCCTCCAGGCGGAAGTGTTGTAGAAGGTAAGTGTACAACTTGACGGTGCAGAACCAACCCAAGTTCTTACCCATCATCATGATGGTGAAGATGTGGTTACTCGACTCACTGCTGATGATCTCATTGAAGTAAATGTAAATGACAGGGAATGTAATGGCGCTAAAGAGGAGGATGTACACCGTGCAGAGGATGTAGGGAAGAAATCGGAAGACATGGATATGGGTGTACCGGTAGACGGATATGGTGATCAGGAGACCAGACAGTATGGTGCAAGTAGACACAATGCTGGTCCGCCTCCCCATGCGGTTTACAACAAAGAAGGAAAGCGCGCACCCTGTCAGCTGTAGCATGGTGAACACGAGATTATACGAAGACACGTTCTTCTCATCCAGCAGGATTTCAAAAATATAACTACTGAATGTAACGAATATGGAAAACCCAGTAGCGTTAATGATAAAAGTCTGCAAGAAAAACCCCATCAGCATGGTTTTGAAGTAGTACTTGTTTCTGAATATATCTATGAACCTTATACTGGACTTGTTGAGAAACAATGATTTTAGAGTTTCTATTTCATTGTTTAGTACCGCTTGATCCTGTGTTTGTCTCAGCCATATCAAGCTCTCTATAGCTTTATCAAAGTGATTGTTCTTAATGTGATAGACGGGGGACTCTGGAATGGAACATAGGAGCAGCAGGTACAGGAGACACATACAGAACAGAAGCCAGTGCAGTGTCTCATAGGAGAGAAAAGCACTCACTGCAGTAATATACACGGAACCTACGGAAAAAGACAGGGCAAACATACTGGCTAGCATCTCTTTCATCTCAGAGCTGGCGATCTCCTTCACATACAGGGTGACGCACATGATACACCCCACATTGGCAAAGCCTCCTATAAACCGAGCCACAAGAACTGCTGTCTGATCGTGGCTCATGCTCAGGATTCCAAACATAATGGTAAAGGGCAATCCCAATATAAAAGCAGTAGGTTTTCTGCCAAATTTTTCCGATAGATTTCCCCAGACCAACAACCCGAGGAGAGCTGATATGAAGGGAATGGAGCCTAACCAGGAGGTGTACTCAAGAGAGAGTTTGCCTAGTGGTGAATGATCTGAGGCGAAGTAATGGTGAGTTGCTGAGAGCCAACCATTACTCATGCCTAATGCAAATGACATCATGTTTGCTGAAATCAAAATCAAATCATTTATGATAGCATACCAATTGGTTTATCAGTAATATAAAATTGGTAATTTTTTGTGTAATTAACAAGAGTACAGATTTAAACCATTCTTAACTAAATATTCCGTAGTACTTAAGACTCAAACCAAGGAACTAAGGTTACGAGTCCACTGCCATATTATCCACTGAGCTACTGAGGTGTCTTTAATGAAAATAAAGCTAACTATTCCTTTGATTTTGAAAATATACATTTGAGTAGATCACTTTTTAAACTGTTCAAATTTATAAGAACCTTGTACAGGTTGTAGACAGTGTATCAAATTAAATCAAATTGAAATATATTTATTCGTTTTCATTTATATATTTATTTTACAAAAATTATGAATATCGTCAATATAATTAGAAAAACTTCACCTTCCTCACCAAGAGTTAATTATTATTATTAAACTTGCGACCCAGCCGCAGTCGAAGTTTTTTGGTCCAAAATAAATCTCTTAAAAATGAGGCTACCTGTATTTTACCGTTTTTTTGGTTTCTTGAGTGGTTCTCGAGATATGAGTGGTGGGGTGAGACTTTATGCTCACGGCTCACCCTGTATACAAATGGCTACAATTTATTTAAACTATTTAATTTCCAATCAATAATTAAAGTGCTACACTGGTAGTCAAGTAGTTAACGCTCTGGTCTGGTAATCCAAGTAGCGTAGGAATCCATTGGTTCGAATCCCACCCAGTGCATGAATTTTTCCTCACTAGTTTGAGTCTAACAGTATAAACAGAAAAGTTGTACTAGATGTACATGAATATCAGAACATACCTGGACAGCTGTTTCGAGTTTATTTGCTCTCATCAGAGGGTAAAAGTTCTGAATATCCACGCCATCAACTAACCTCTCTATTTTAATCGAGTTTGTGACCACAATACGACACTGAGGTTTAGCTCTGATAATAAGACTCTGAGGGTTAGCTGGTAGAAAATGCTTTGAGCATTAACCTCGCCTGGTGGTTATCTTCCACTAAAGAGTGTTATTAAGCCTATGGCATAAGAGGTGTCTTACCTACTGCTGCTGCGTAGCATTCCCTGAAGACTGGTGATTTTATCTTCATGTTTTGAACCAATTTCGTTTTCGAAAAAGCTCGGTGATGACGGTGATCTTCTGTTAGTTCAATAAATTGAGTACTGAAAATTTAAACAGAACACGTTTCGTAGAAAGAAAGATGTATTAAAACCCTTTATGCAATCCATGGCCCGTTGAATAGACCAGCTCTAGTCAGGTCATTATAGACTAGATCACTAGATAGAGCAACGCCCAGCAAGTTTATAACTCGTCTGTGACCGTCCCTGCTATTGATATATAAAAAAACATAACCTGTTGAAAATGATTCCCTTTTTATGTCGTAGTATGTATGGTACGAATGGTACAACATGTGTTTTAGTATTCTTCAAGTTGTCGCCTTGGTCTAGCGGTAGCATGCTCAGCTTGCACTCCAGGTGACCCGGGTTCGAATCCCGTTTGGATGTCGGGGCCTACCCTAGCCTCGTGAGGACAATGGGGATAGTTGTAGAGTGGGCAACGACCAGTGGCGGCATTACGAGATAGATATTGGAATATGACGTTTGGCTGGAGATATGATGCATTAGCATCTCGTAATGACGATAGTACCCACTATAAATTGTGACATAAAAACACAGATAACTAGTAGCTCTTTAACTTTTTTTTTTAGTATTCTTCAAAATTCAAATCCGTTCTCTAGATGTTTTGAGTGGCTCCTTTTTGTCTGGCAGACCCCGCATTAGCTTACCTTTAAAAGTTCAAACTCATGATGTTATGTTCTTCATATCCATCCTTCTTGCAAGGCTTTGTTGAGTTGGCTACACTGTATTGAGATCGGGAAAACAAGTAAATCCTAAAATTTCCACATCAGTATATTGTCTTAGATATTACATCATGGCACGATCTAAAGTAACAATTAAGTAGTGAGTACCTACGTACTGACACTCAGGCGATCACACATTTAATTACTTGTTATGACCTGTAAGATCATATAAGTATAGTATAAATAGAAAAGTGAAAAGTTGTACTAGACGTACATGATGATTTGTTTTGGTAGTCTATGGTAATGAACATGAGAAAAATTACAATCGGGGTCAAGGGATTGAGTCTTGTTGCATAGGATCTATAAGGGCCGAAATTTAAAATGAAATTCAAGCGTAAGGAAAGACCGCCCCTTATTTGTGGTATTAGTATGGATCTCTGTAATAGGTGCTCACCAAACAAAATATCTCGTTTATGGGACAGCCCTACAGCCTTACATTTCACTCGGAAAAATTTCCCGTCAAATGCTGTTCCAAGAAAAACAGAGAAATTACAAGGGCGTCTTTACTTTCACTCCACTCGTAAACTCCGTGGATGGCATGTTTGGTCCACAAATGGTGTCTTTAATTAATGTCCTCGGAGATCGACTGTCACAAAAATGGAATAGACCCCCAGGAACAATTCGTTTCGGGGAAAAGTCTATGAGGATATGAAGATTATTACTAAGAACAAGGCACAAATCTAAATGTTTATTGATATACTCGTATGTTGATTATTTTAAATATAATTGTCTAGTTTTATTCATTTTCACCCCGACCGCGAAATAACTTTCTTTTCTTTAAATATGAAAAAATAAATGAATAAGTTCGGACCTAATTGTTTGCTGTATAACAAGGGACACGTGAGTGTAGAGTACCCTGTGACAACTGTGACACTCAATGAACTGATGTGTGTAGTGTGTGATGGATGCATAGACAGTAGACACGTAATTAGAAACTGGATAATTATGGAGAATTTGTTTGATTGAATGTATAGTGGCTACTGATACGAATTTCAGGACCTTGTAAACACGAACAGTTTGGATTAAAAAATATTAATTTCCCGAAATTGAAGTAATCAGCAGGTATCGCAAAGATAAAAGTGATGGTAGATTCAGGCGCACGACATCAATAGTGCGCCAGGCCAAGTGCCGGCCTATGCACGCAGTGTAGTGTACAGCCTACATTTACACGAAACATTGCAACTGTTTTTACCCCCCTCGTATCATTGCTTCCTTTTAATTGTTCGTAAAACAACACAAATTCATGTGTTACCATCATTTAAAAGTATATTCCAAAGTTCTAAACTATTCAAGTTATGTACAAGAATTTCAAAAGTGCATATTTTGTGATCTATACTCACTGACTTATTTTAGGATGGATTAAAACAAAAATTCAGTTCGCCAATATTCGAGCTGTATCTTTGAGGCTACGGGGATCCAGATACCACCCACGCAGTTATGGATTAATGGAAGATGGAGCAGGAGTACCTTTTTTTTAAATATTGTTACATGTTTTATTGTATGTTTGTAAATAAAAAGTAGTTGTGATATCCATCACCCTAAAAAAAACTCACTGACTTATTTGACTCTTTAAAATTACGAGGCACTTCCCGTGGTAGTTGGAACTCCAAATAGAACTGAAGAGTACCTTTATTCCAGGAGTTCTTTTGGTTACTTTAAAATGAGGTCAATTACCTGCAATACCAGACTAGGGGGATATTGCATAGTCACTAGTGTCACTACCCCCCTAGTCTAGTATTCCATAGTCACAAATATTAATTAACCGATTAAGCTTCTACTCGAGAGTAAAAAAATGAATTTTCCCTGTATAGTTGATACAATTTCCAGCTTCCGTTGCGTAACGGTAGTGACTACTGCCCCAAGTACAGAGATTCTGAGTTCGATCCCCGGTCGGAGCAGACTTTTCACACAGAAAATTCTGTGTGAAAAGACAAATCGGTGAGCTCGTAACTAATCAGTTAATTGTTTGAAACTAATCAGTTAATTTCTGCATTCTTAGATCATCATTTAATAAATGTGTAAGAAACCATGATTTGGTTGGGATCTGAACTCATGACTCATGGGTCCTCGCAATCACCACTTGACCTAAAATAGATGCTATTTAACTGCAGTTACATTAAAAACGTTTAATCACCCTCTGTATACACTGTGATTTAGATTACACCAGAAGGGAAACTGAGTTAGTGTGTAGGGATCAGCTATTCATTGATGTACAATATTGATAAGAGGAAACCAATATAAAATTCGTATTTACGCTTTTCAGTTATGTCATAAATTTTTTCTGCGTTCCAAGAATATCACAACTATCGCATGACGTGTTATGTACATATTATATTTGTAGCATATTATGGCACAGCGTTCCGTTAGGCATGGCAATATAACTGTATTTGAGGTATGGACGTAATGTATAAACATGGGTAAACCCCCTTAATTTGTAAAAAAAAAAAATGGTAAATTGAACCCATGGAATGAAAGACCATGTTGACTTTTGTACCACATGTCCATGTAACATTCTCTACAATAAATAAATAATTGAATTGAAATTGACCATGTTCTTAACCTCTGCAGTATCAGTATCTTACTGTTGAATTCTTGTAACTTTAGAAATAACAATAGCCGGGTTGAATTCTGGGAAATGAAAGGTAAAAGAAGTGTGGAAAATTAAAGGTAGATCTCTTTGGGCGTTTGTCGATTCCACCGATTTCATACCAATTCCCCCAATTGCAAAATTTGAAGTCAGAAGGGTATAGTTCAATTCCCCCGATATTTAAAAAAATATGTGTATATGTCAATTCCCCGATGAATAAAAAAAATTAAGACACTTTTTATTTCATGGAGTAAAACAAGTGATCGACATTCTGGTTGAACATCAGACACAACAGTTTTCATTACCTTACTCGGCAGTTCACACAAATTTTCAGTGGCTCTCTTTTTAGCATCTTCACTTGGAGGATCATGCGAGTGATCCAGCTTTTTGTCAGTAATTTCTGTATCAGGCACAGTTTTTATGAATGAGAAGCAATTTTTCACAACACATCGCCACTTTGTTTCACCAGACTTCAACTTCAACTCACTGCTTTTGTAATAGTTTATTTAACTATCATAAATTAAAAGCTCTTTTCCCACGTTCACTAGTCACAAAATTTAAATTTAATTGATGCCATGACTGACTACCTGTGTTTGAACTTCAAAATATTAGTGTCCGTAATCAAAGTTTTACATAATTAACACCTTTATATGAGTTATGAGGTGGAATTGACATAGTCAGATATTATACCTGCACACACAATATCGGTGGAATAGAACATCCTGTCCATGGGTACCCCAATATTTCATCGGCGAAATCGAACACCGAAACAGAAAAGAATCTAAAATTCGGGGAATTGAATGCTGTCCATCTCTTAGAGCTAGAAGGAGCCATTGACTTGGTCACTTAATTAAATGCAGGAGGAATTGTATTTATTTAATTTTTTATCCTTATTCGACGATGTTTCTATTTGTCGGGTTGCATTTACAAAACGAAAAAAAAATCACAATTATTGTATTTTTGGGGATATTTTCATTATTAAATCAATGCCCAATTGAGTTCATTTTATAACAAGTCCAGAGGCAAAGTACGGGAAATGGCTAGTTGGCTAGTCGCTTGTCACAGATATTGTTCTTATCACCTGTGCCTTGTTCCATGGAGATATGGAATTGTAAGATATGGAATAATATTACAAGTCTAGTAATCTAAAGAATTGTAAATGACTGTTCCAATATGAAATGTCTACACTTTAAACTTGAAATATCAATTCAATTATTATGATAAAATTTAAACATGTATTCTTTATTTTAATGTCCAAATTACTTAATAGGAAGTTTAGTCCAATAATTTTGTCTTTACTTTATCAACACACTTAATTTACCGGTTCATTGGTAGAAAATTCACTATTTATTTTTACAAATCCATAATTATGTAAACAAACAATATTCCATCTCATATTGGGACAGAATTTTATGGAAAACAGTTCACCAATTCTTCACTCGTGAATATAGATTTGTAACTTATTAGTGAACACAATGCTCTTCTTCTTCTTTTACTCTGTCTTATCTCGCTCAAGTAAGGTCGACGTTGTTCAACCTCTTGGTTGAGGTTGGTTGTGGTTTTGTTTTGGCAAATTGTTTACGGCTGGATGCCCTTCCTCATCCTAACGCCAACGATTCTATTTGATTTAACGTCCTGGATTAGGACGGAGGTTTTACCCTCCATTCGCTGGGAAATGTACCAGCTACCCACATTAACCTCACCCAGCCTGGGTAAGGCCGGAAATGCCAGCCTCACATGTACTGCTCCGACCGGGGATCGAACTCAGGATCTCTGGACTACGGGCAGTAGTCACAACCGTTACGCCACGGAGGCTACGTGTGAACACAATACTCTATTGGTATACACAGTTTCCATTTATTTCAAGATGGCTTCCCTACCCCTGTAAGTGACACTTCCGTATCATTTGGTCATAGGCTACTTACTGTTCATGTACTTCATTCATTGCCGATTGCATAAACTTGAAATGTAGCCAGGCGTGATTTGATTATCCATTAACCTACTCAGAAAGTTTTGATCAGGGACTGGTATAGTTTTGTAAACTCACTAGGAATATTTTTTTATGGCCTTTCAGTAAAATTTCTTGGTAGAATTCGGGGGAACTCAACCTGAAAATTTTCAACTTTATTTAAATTATTGTAAGTTTTCAAACTAACCTGAAAACCTTGTTTTTTGTTTTATTGTTTCCTGAGAAGCACAACAGTACTTATATGGGAACAAGAGAAAGAACAAAATACTCGAACTATTGAAAAAAAAAAAAATTATTATTATGTTTCCCCTGGCCATCCTAAGAAGAAAATAAGTTCTAGAAGATTCGTTGATTTACATAAAACAGTTGATCAGTAAAATTTGAATTTATTTACATATTAAAGTATTTACAATATTGCTTTCTTTATAAAGTAAAATATAGGTCTATTTATCATATATTCTTTTATTGACACTAATTCAAAAATAAAATAAATATGAAATATTTCCTGCCTGTTTTCACATTGTGATATACAGGCAAATTCTTCTAGTGAACAATATTCTTTTGTGAGAAAAATCTTGGCAACTTTTAGTTTTTCAAAATTTTCAGTATCCGAGAAAAAATAAAAACAACCCGGATGATTTTATTTCTTGTGATCTAATGTCACAAGAATAAAAAATCAAAAAATAAAACTAATCATACTAAACATTTTACAAATATTACCATGTCAATATGACAAACATAAAATATGATGCACCGGCCTTTAAGACAATTTCTATCATCTGAGTCATGACTGAAGTGCATATTTATTGTTCAAATTCAACTGCATTGGTAAAGGTGACAATGTAACTGAAAAAGCACAGTCATGGTAAATGGATTGATTTTTGAAAGAAGAAAAAAAAAATCTTAAAACATTGCTTGTTTGGGAGTAGAATATTTCTGCCCGAAATGTACTCCGTTACGGGACTTGAACCCGTCATTTGAATCAAAAGATTTTTTCACACAATTCATTATCAGTACTACAAAAGTCAGGTGGATAAAATATTTTCATTTTATGATTATTCCAAAAATGAGGAAAGCTCTTGGCTATGTGAATAAATTCCGAGGACGCCCTAAGGTTCTAGGAGTTCCTTTGTAGTCCCATGGGGCATACCAGGAATGTTGCTCAGACATGATGTGTTGCATTATCCCACTGAGGACAGTGTTGCTCAGACATGATGTGTATTGCATTATCAGCGTTGATAACGAGGGCATCATTATCCAAGGGACACTTCTCATCACAATGCAGCTCTGTCTTGAGCTGGCGCAGGTGACTTGTTCTTGGACTCGGGTAGACAGAACCCAATGATGAACATGATGACCAAGCAAAGGCCTCCATACAACCAGAACAATCCGTACACATGAAGCCACGCCATCATACTGCTGTATAACTTGGTCACCGCAAACCAGCCCAAGTTCTTGATTAACATCATGATGGAGATGATGAAGTTGCAGGACTCGCTGCTGATGATCTCATTGTAGTAGATGTAGAGGACGGGCTGTCCAATGGTGCAGAAGAGAAACATGAAGGCATACAGGAGAATAATAGGAATCGGAACAAAGGAGTCTATGTTAATCTGCAGATAGTTGTAGAATCCGAGACTGCACAGAAGAACAAAACTCATGAACAATGTGAACATCATGTTGAATTTACGGCCCGAACGATTTGCCATAACGAAAGACAGAACACCGGACACGATCTGAAGCAGCGCAAACCCAATGTTGTACGAGGCGACGTCCTTGCGGCCCAGGAGCATCTGGAAGATCTGCGTGCTGTACGTGATGAACACGGCGAAGCCTGTGAAGTTGAGGAAGGCCGTGTGCAGGAACACGCCGATACTCATGGACTTGATGTAGTACTTGGTCTTGAAGATGTCCGCGAGACGGATGCAGTTCTTGTTGAGGAAGAGACACTTGAGTTCATCGATTTCATCCTCAATGAGGGAGCGGTCCCGCGTGTGTCTCAGCCAGGAGAGCGCGCGCTTGGCCTCCTCCGTCATGTCGTTCTTGATGAGGAACACAGGGGACTCGGGCAGGATGGAGAAGAGGAACAGGTAGCTGATGCTGATGACCAGCAGGCTGTAGTTGAACACATCGTACGAGTAGAGGGAGCACATGGTGAAGGAGTACAGGTGCCCACCGTCATGGAGAAGGGGAGCATGTTGGTGAGGGTGGGTCTCATCTTGTTGTTGGCTATTTCCTTCACGTAGAGGGTGACGCACATGAGGCAGCCCACGTTGCTGATCCCCCCGATGACTCGGGCCACGAGCACGGCTGTCTGGTTGTGGCTGGTGCACAGGATGACATACATGACAACGTGAGGGATGCCTAGGATGATGCCGGTGTTCTTGCGGCCGTATCGCTCGGACAGATTCCCCCAGATGAAGGTGCCGGCGAGAGCAGAGAGGAAGGGGATGGAGCCTAGCCAGGAGATGTACTCCTGGGTCACGGGGCCCACAGGGGAGTTGCTGGACTGGTAGAACGGCAACACTGCAGACAGCCAGCCAGAGAGGACGCCTAGGCAGAATGCCATGATGTTGGCTGAAACAGACACAAATGATAAATCAATTATTTACTGATTAATAAAATAATGTATTGAGCACAGAACAAAGAACATACATCAACTGTATAAAATAACAGATACCTAATAAAATGTCGACTTTTTTTCGACTTTTGTTAGTTAATACATTTAAACCCCCTTACAAATAAATTGTTTGAGGACAATTCCGTGATTGGTCCAACCATCTATACTGTTAATATTATTCTTCTCCCCGTAAAATTGATATATTTTTCGTCCAGCCTATGCTTGAAGACTGTTACCCTTAAAAATTTTAGATTCGTTTATGAATCTATATTTTCATGATTCCAAAAAAGTCATTTTTAAAAATTACTTTGAAACTCTATCGAAATTAAAAAAAAACTTTAATCAATGATTCGAATTGTTTTCTAAAAACAAGGGAAAAAAATCATGATTTATAAAATGTCAACTTGTTTTACTCGGTCATATTATTTTTTTTTATCTCTAACGTAGTTTTGATAGGGAATAATTTATATTCAGCTCATTTCAGAAATCAATAATAATAACAACATTATTTTGAATTGGTCCAGTTTGTTGAACAAATCAAAGCTTAGTCTATCGTTGGAAATTTTCCTTCGTTCATCATTTTTTACTGATATTATATCAATGAATAATTAATTATTCATGCATTTTTTTTACTGATAAATTATATATACTAATAGTTTTCTGTAAGAACTTTTTGCCTTGGAATGAAAAAATAAATAATAAAATAGGTACTACCTATTACCTATAACCTGAAGTTCTGGATGTTCTTGAGTGTCATAAAAAAAATTCATGTGATTTTTTAGCATGAATACAACACTGTACAGTCTTAATCTGTATATAAATGGACCATTAGAGTACAAAGCTCTTTAATATTAATGGAATCCAATTTCAAATTCGCCTCTTAATTTTATCTTTTACCATTTTTTTATATATATATTTTACCATTACCCTGTTTTTTTTTTTATACTTTTCTCACTAGATCTATTAACCGTCCAACTTGATACATAATTCATCATCCGCTAAAAGCAGAGCCGTGTATAATCAATGATTTCAGCCAAATGTTTGTTCTGTTCAAATGATCGTCAAGTTAAAAAATGCATTCGTTTTAATAGTAGGTATGTTATGCAGATGAAGTCGTGGTGAATTTATAAACCTTGATGTCTGTTTAAAAATCGATACGCCAAGATGTGTATCAAGTGTCATCCTTGATACCAATACAAAGGTGTCAAGTGTCAACCTTGATATTTAATGACTGTAATATATCTGTAAATAAAGGTGCCTACACTGTTTACAAAAATACCAACAAGATCTTTTATTTCTAATACTTGTCGAATATTTTATCTGGTAAACAACTCAGTTGACATCAAGTAGGTAATTAATACATTTACATTCATGATATTTTACATTAACAGGAGCTGACTGAGGCACTTGTAGTTTTTAAGTTCTAAGAGAAAACATTAACATTTTGTGTCTACTAAGTTGTGTGTGGGGAGAAATGGACGAACCATAGAAACCCTCGAAGCTAAGAAATGCGTGAGCGCATGAATTCGTATGAGCATATGGCCGGCAAAATTTGAAAATTCTAAGGATGTGCTCCAAAGTAAAATATTCTTGAAGGAAATTCTAGTTCAAGAAATTCAAGGATAATTTTTGAACTTGATGTTTATATTAGACATCCTAATGTGAATCTATTATTGAAACACTTTTGTATGTCTAGAAATTCAAATCCTAGACATATAAAAGTGTTTCAATAATGAATTCAAGGATACATTACATTGCAGTGTAGTGTAAGGCTGTAAGGTCAACTAGTTGCCAAAATAATGTTAATAAGTGTTAAGGCCACTTGATTTATTTTCTGACAGCTCAAAATGTTTTTGATGTAACGATAAAATGATCAAGTTATGAAATTCCAAAAGGCCAGTGCTGGATTTTTAATGACCTACTAAAAAAAGAAAGATGTGCGTTACTGAGAAATAGAAGTGGTTCACTTGTACCGGTGTTAATAATCGTTAACATTTCAAACGAAAGTGCAGTTCAGGTTGAGTAATTACAAGTGGACTATTAGAAGAGATATGCCACAAATTAATGTTGTCAGTGTCTAGTATATGTAGACCTCCTAGATCTCATGATGAAGTAGTTGAACAAATGAAAAATTTCAAATGTTGATATGGAATGTATAGTTCAAGAAATGTGTACATTAGCTTCTTTGCTGTCAGAGTCCATCTTGTAGCAAGGATAATGACACTCGTACACTTTGTATAGTAAAGAAAGCAACAGCGCATATACAATTATACATACATATCCACCAGATCTAGCTAGAAAAGTTTCTAACTACATAGGTATGTGCGAATGTAACATCGAACAATTTTTTTCTCTCACATGATTTTTTTTTCTTCCAAGTTGTTTTTAAAAGCTAGAAAAAGTACATGATTCAAACCAAATTCATGTTGGGTTTAAACAAATATTCATGTTGGCAACAGAACACAAATGGACTGTTTCTTTGTTTTAATTGATAATTGAGAGAAAAAAGTAAAAAAAAGAAGAGAAAATTGTTAAGAGTTCATATTGATATTGAGTCATCAAAACACACAGTCTTATCTTCATTTTACATCAAAACGAGTGACACAAGTCAGTAATTCTCTCCTTATCTTGTGTGTCCGTCTCGGAGGCCCAATCTCGTCCCTGAACCAATGACTCGAGACTGGATAGAACCCGTGTCACACCAGCTTATCATCAATTTGTATCGCAATTTCTCCAGCCTGAGTTAGAACAACAAAAAAGATTAAACGCTCTTTTCTCTTAAGTCACTCACAATTATTTTATCCATAGCCAGCGGTTCGTTGAATACATCAGTTCTCATCCGATCACTGAAGTTAAGCAACTTCCAGCGTCGTGAGGACATGAGTTGGTGACCGTTTCGTTTCAAATCCATCTGCTGACTATTCCAGTCCCATTACTCAAGCTGGATGAGTTTAATTGGAGTAGTTTGTTTACCCAGCGCGCGATTGGTTGGTAAAACCCCCGTCGTGTTATGACCATGTAGTGGAAAGCGACGTGCGTCGTTAACCCAAATAAACAAAATTCCTTTAATGGTTGCATAAACATGTTTACTGTTTACCGAATTCCTGTGCCAACGAACAAGCCTTGGTCTTTCCACACACATCTGACTTTTTGGTCCGATTCCAATTTATCTCTTGCAAAAACAAAACCAACCCACAGCCCACTCGCTACTCCATGTATCATGTCTGCCGTTAGCTCTTTGAGGTTGTCCTGAAAGTCTGGTTTCCCTTGTCTAGCTCTGGTCTGAGGTCAGTGTTTTTGCTGTTGCAAGATGTGTGTGACTCTCAACTTACGCCAAGCTCTGGGAGTCGAGCTCTCGTCAAGAGAATTATTATATTATACTTTAGGTAAGACAAAGTAAAATATATACAGTAAAATACAATGGAATTATAAAGAAAAAATAAATAGATTGAACAAAGAAACAAGAACAAAAAGAGAATAAAGCTAATGTCCTACTTAAAGGGCGGGGTTATTGCCTGTGGCAATCTCTTCCACCCAACTAACGCACCAGCCGGCCTATATTAACACGAAACAGAATTTGTATGTATGTTTTCTTCCACTTCCCATTAACTTTTAGCATTAAACATTAAACACTCTTAGAAGATTCCAGCCAAAACTCTCAGAAAGATGGCTTTTTTTCCTCCATCATCTCAATTTTCATTTCTGATTTTTCCCTCTTTCCTTATTTATTGAACGAAATTATTTCAACTGTTATCTTTATCACCTACTCGTGCTGGATACTTGCTGGATACTGGTGCAAATAGACTAAATAGTGTATGGAGACATGCAAGATGTGCAAAACACGTTAGTTCGTGTTATGTAATCATAAACAACGAATGGCATTCTCCGTTGCATAAATTAATCACTGGAAGGGCTTGTCCCTGTGCCAATTGCAGCAGAAATAACACTGGTTTCGTAACACTAGTTATCCATTCATTCATGAGTTTCTTACTAAATTCCTGCTCATTCCATCGAACTGTTATCCTTATGCAACTTTTTCTAAAATTTTCATATGCCAATGTATGGTTGGAGTAGATTCAAATTTTGTTAGCAAAAAAAATGCAACTTGTACCTATTTATGGAAATTATGGAGCTTTGATGCTCGGAGTCCTAACCCATTACACAAAATTAATGTTTGAATAATTTAGAAAAAGCCCAAGAACATCGCTCTCTATCGTCCAGCTTATAACCCCACCCCCCCTCCATCACCATGGATACCAGAAAGAAAAGGAAGATCAAAGTTCGATGGGACGCTGTTACCTTGGAAAAAGAAAATGTGTCGGAAATTCTATCTTTATGTTCATCTCTATCAAAGGTCAAAGGTGTATAATATTATTCTCAAGAGCAACAAGTTTTCTCTTCAGGTTGTTTTGATTTTGAGCCAGTGCCCTAACTCAGGTTGAAGTTGTAGTCAGGAGAGGTCGTCTGCAGAAGAAACTCTCAAGGATTTCCGATTCCGCTGCCAGACCATCAAAACATCTACACCTTCTCATTTTTTTGTACGTGGATTTAAATCATCGACTCTATACCACAATACCAGTATTCTCAAGGGTAGATTGAAAGAACAATCAAGACATTATTTGTTATTTAAATGTAAAATCGATTTAAAAACACCGACTCTCTTGTTTAATTTTTCTCTCAATCTTCAAACACCCCTGTGTTCTTATTATCATTGGGTATCATGTTTGTTTACCCCCTAAATACTCAATTTCTTACAGGTAGATAAAAGCTGAAGTACCCACCAGATTAGTTTAAAAATAAAAACATCAAACTCGAAAAGTAACTGTTTTCTAAAACCTAAATTAAAACCGGCATCAGAGGTTGAATTATCTACAAGGGAGGATCTTGGGTTTTTTCCTTGGAGGCGATAACTCAGGGTCCTGGCGTTTAATGTTATCCCTGATCCTGATATTAAGTTATGTAATAAATATGTACCCGTTACCCGATCTTCATGTAAGACAGTGGTTCCTAACATTCTATTATTTCCTATCTTGTTTTCTATTATCCTTACCCTCTAATTGTTATTTTACTTACATAACTTACATTGTATCTATACTCAAATAAATAAAGAGGTGCTTTGTTAAACTGTTGGCATAATGGGACAACCTGTCTTGCGCTGACAGTCTAAATAAAGCACTACTTATACTTATTCTCTACCTTACCAACGGATTCATGTGCTTATTACCACTTAAACACCCAATACATATTTACACAGGAGACATCAGATATCGATCACAGTCTGTGCTCAGAAACGATTTTCAAAAGTTTTAACCCTTCACAGAATTCTCAATTATTATCATTGAAATGTCAAATGAAGTCACGACATTCACGACAAGCATATTGATAGGATAACTCCTTTTATGTGGCTGTATGGGGTTATTTTTGCCCCAATGTCAAAAATAATACATAATATACTCTGTTTACTTCGTAACTTTCTGTGAAAGGACATTAATTTAAGTTAAGCAAAAACGAAATGGGTTGTTAAATATCCTTACTTTTGTCCCCTCTAAAAGGACGAATAATATTTGTGCTATCTCAGATCAGTATAAACAGAAAAGTGAGAAGTTGTACAAGATGTACCAATCCGCTTAGTCTAGGGTACAAAATAATAATTATAAATAATGAATTTATTTGTTTCTTAAATGTACATTTAAAATTCTAAGGTAGATATTGGTACCAATATTACTACCAATCTGTCTAGTCTAGGGTGATGAAAGGTACCCCTGAGGCCCACCTGCTGTTAACATGTCAAGTGTTTTCTTTTAACTACATACATAATATTATGTATCGGAGACGGTTCTTTCTTATGCTGGATTATCTTGGAATTTTGTTCAACTTTGTATTTTTCGTGGTCGATGAAATTCAGTTTGTCCAGATTTTAAATGACTCGTTTAAAGCTCAACAAATCTTGCTCTATCTATTCACTCTGACAGCGTTGTCCAAATCATGGTTTCGAGGTCACTTGTGCTATAAGGTCCCTTTGTTTTTCCAGAGGAATTCAAAGTTTTTACACATTCTTCATCTGTCGCTGTAGATGCTAATCTAGACTTGTGGATAAACTGTGTTAAATACTAAACAAAGCACACTTTATCTTTTGAGGTTGACGTGTGTGGGACTAACAGATACGTTCCTATATCAACGGAAGCCAACTTTATCGTCAACTGAAGAGGAATGAAAAACAAAACAAACACAACAGAAATTATGTTCAGCAATTAAACATATGCAGGTAGATAATGAAGATACACTATCAGTGCTACTTGCACCTGATAATAAACTCAAACAATAGGTACTCTAAGCCTTCACACGACTGGAGATAGAGATACAAACACAATCTTAACTTCAGACAAGAACGCAATGAATGTAAACAAATGAACTCGTGTTGACCCAACTTCTAATTGGGAAGTATTGTGTCACTTTTTACCCATCAGAAGGGAAGCATACTACGGGATGGGCAGGCTACAACAAAGACCACAAGCGTCTACCGTAGCTCCTGTTTCATAGCTACGAAATGAAAACGGCTGTGAAACACTCATCTTTAAAAATAAAATGAAAAAAACACGAATTCTTCCTGACATTAATTTATCCAATTTGGGATTCGCAAAGTTAGGTGTTTATGTAAACACATTGGTATCATCGAATTAAGAACTATACAAAAAATGGTGTTTCAATTCCAATGGTCAGTTTTGTGTTGTAAACAAGAACCAAGGAAATAAAGATCAACAAATTAATGACACTGAAGGCTTTGTTTTTTCCATTCGCCTATTAGAGCCCAAATTCATCTTAGCGAGTCAACTGTGATGAGACTGATGAGTCTATATTTCAATAAGTACCACACGTGTCTGTTTTTTTTTATTGAAATAAAATTCAAATTGGCTCAGGTTTTGTTTTGTTGGATCTATCATTTACTTAAACCATTAAATTTACTATACTGGTCTCCCATAGTATGTAGATGTACATGGACGCACATACATAGTTATAATATAGGCAAAGAGACAAAGTTTAGGGGAAATGACTACTGTATTCTTTCCGATTTTTTTTTTGGATTCAATGTGAGGAAGAGAATATGTAAAATTTTGGATATTTAATGTGATCTCCTATAGCTACCAGGCTCAGTGGATGTCATCAAGGCCGTATCCAGGTTTTTTTTTCAGGGGGGGGGGGAATTAAAATTGGAAATTCATGTCAGAACGAAGTTCTCGTGGGTTCAACTAGTACCTACAATACACCTACAATTTTTTTTAGATTTCGGTGTCTTTCGAAATCTAAAAAAAATCCCTGTCTTCCCCACTGAGGCATGATGACACTCAAATACAGATCGGTAGATACATATATTAAAGTGATACATATAACACACAAGTGCCATTTAAAATTATTTCATACCTGATCCCCCTCCTAAGTACAACAACCTTGGATGTCACACTAGTCAGTAGTCTAGCAGGATGCGGGTTCCATTCCCGGTAGCGTTGATGGTACTTATACCTTCAACATCTCCGTGACATGATGGCACTCAAATACAGATCGCTACTAAATACATGTAAAGTGGTATACAAGTGCCATTTAAAATCATTTCATCTTAAAGGAGAAGGCTTATCAGTTACAATGTAATATATTATGAAATGATCGAGTCTCCTAATGACTTTCGTTTATCTGTAGTTATAAAATACAAATGTTTACTGATATGATTGTACTTTTGATACAGAAAATGTACTTAAAAATAATTTTGTCCATAATTTAGAATTAATTCCATAAGATATTGAGTTTGTTTTCGTCTTGTAAAATTAGGACACATAAAATAAATGTTAATTGCACGTCGTTAAAAGGTCATTTTTGAAAATGATGAAATGGATCTTCTTTCAAGGAATAAACAGTTACAGCCTCAATATTGATTTACATAAAGGGTTTCAATTCTGAATCTCAAGGAAGTGTTACCACTTTTTTTTTCATCTATTTTATTGAAGCCATAGAATAGACCTACCCCTGAGGTTATTTAGATCTGACCATGAGATGTAGAGTAAAGCGGCTAGCCATCCACTTGATTAATTAACATAATTTTGATTTGATTTTGTATTAAATACATAATTAGTCAGTATAAACAGAAAAGTGAGAAGTTGTATTACATGTATGTACATGAATATCAGATGGAATTCAGGTTCAAGTCACCTAGGTAATAATAATAATATGGAATTCATTCCCTTTTAATTTGATACCCCAGAAAAAAATCTAAAAAAACCACACATATTCGTGGTGTATTGACAATGTTTGATTCAAGCATACCTGCCACCATGAAAAAATTAATAAATCTTTAGCGTTAAATTCTGTCATACTGCATTCCTTTCTTGGTGGGCAACCCCAAAAAAAAGAAGAAGAAAAAAAATACTTCCTTTAAATTTCTAATATTCCAAATCGGAAGTATTGTGTTCGTTTTTGTATAAAAAATTTTTGCTCCGATTTTTTCAAACTACCTATGATGTATGTACTCGTATTTCTGAATTTTAATTAGCTTTTTTTGCTTATGTTCCAGGTATGTTGATTATATTCTATACTGGACTTCACGTGTGTTCTGATTGCAAGTGTAAGTTACTTTTGGCGGGATTTTAAAGACTTTGACAAAGACATCCATCCAGATTTTCTTAAAGTTGAAAATTTGGTAACTTGTCGAAAAAATTTACAATCTTATTGAAAGTTGTATTTATGTAACCTCAGTCAGTGGCTTGATCCATAAGGTGGCGGACTTGTGTAACCTGGAGGTCGGTGGTTCGAGTCCCAAGTTCGGTAAAAATTTCGGTAAAAAAAAGTCTGAGTTAGTTGTGATATTACACGATAGTGATTAACACAAATAATATGACGACTTAATTTATTTTATTTTCTAATAATTTGCGTTTTTCTCTTAATCTCTTTGCTTTTAAAACTTTTTATAATTTTGATTTTTGATATAAGAATTTTCTCTTTGTTTCCAAATATGATCTTATGTTAATAATACATAGATTAAAATGTATTGCATACATGCATTAAGCTACTGTTTTTCCACTAGCTGTTATCCCCGCTCCTCTACTGACTGTTCCTTCACATTTCAGTAACTTTCTAGTTCCCGCCATTCCTGCTCTATCCCATTTCAGCAGTGACCTCAAAACTGTTGTGAGAAAAGTCCTGTCCCCATTTTGTATATGAAAACATGGGCAGACGTGAGAGAGAAAAGTATACATGAAGATAGGGATATAGATGATTGAGATGGCAAAGAGGTCAAAGGGTGGATTGTTGAAGAAGTCTGTACCAGTATAATAATAATAATAACACTCTTGGGTGGAAGATAACCACCAGGCAAGGTTAATGCTCAAAGCATTTTCTACCACCTAACCCTCAGAGTCTTATTATTATGTGGTCACAATTGTCACAAACTCAAATTAATTAGGATTTTTTTTGCACTAGGTAGGATTCGAACCAACGGATCCCTAAGCTACCTGGATTAACAGACTATAGCGCGTTAACCACTTGACTACCAGTGCACAGTATTCTAGGTCGAAACTGAAAGCCAGGGGACTATAAATATTGCTTCGATTTCTACGTGTATTTGAGAACTTAAGAAACACGTTTCCAAGTACTCTTTTTTATCTCTTTAAAATGTTATTTCTAATCAATAGTTGTAAAGAGCATTTAATGGCTCTTTTTTTAAGTGAACATTTATTTAAAGAGAGGATTATATTAATATTGCTTCGATTTCTACCATGTATTTGAGAGCTTCAGGAAACGAACGACTACATTTTATCTCTTTAAAATGTTATTCCCAATCGAAAGTTGTAAAGAGCATTTTAATGGGTCTTTTTTTTAACTGAACATTTATTTGAAGAGAGCACTTTAAGGACTAAGAGTCTTTGTCCCAACGGGTCTTTAAATAATCTGGTTTTACAAAAAGTGTGCAAAGTGCAATGTGTGTAATAAAAGTTATATTATAGTATAGTGTAGAAATTGTAGTATAGTATATAAGGGGTGAAGTTGCAGAGAATGCCTTGGACGTTAACTTGCTTTCATCCGAATTCCAAATGATATGTAAAAGATACCTACCTAATATGAATTTATGATATTGCTTTCTTTTTAATAAATAATAACCTATTGAGGTTAAAATAGTACAGATACGATGTATGTACATCTGTTCCATTGGTGTTTCCTGTTTCCTACTCTGGGAATTATAAGAATTTGTAACTTCAACATGAAACACCAACCTCAGTAGCTCAATCGATAGGGCGGCTGACTCGTAACCTTGAGGTCGGTGGTTCGAGTCCCGGTTTCAGCAAAGATTTAGTAAGTTTAAGTACTTGTGATATCACATCGTGATTAATACAAGAAACTTTTAGCATGAAACTTGAAATGGCGATTTTCTCGAAAATTTTAAGGAAATGACCTCCTCAACTGTGATTTTAATAACCTCTGAGTCACTGAATACTCACTTCTGGTTTGATATCTAATCCATAGACATCCTGTATAGTTAGATAATACATTACTCTCCTTTCTCCCTATGTTTTATGGTATATTTATATATTCTATTTTTCCCTGGCCGAAGGAAAACTCTTCTGGGCAGATACCAAATACATTTTCTACGAGGTAGTCTTGTGTAGTACCTACGTATTTTTATTATGTATTTTTGTGACCCAAGAATGCTCCGAATTTCTCAAACTATTCAAATTATTAAAAGTTGAAAAATCCAGCGTCGATGGTACGTTTAATACACCAGTTGTCGTTCTATCACTCAAGTGAAGCAACGTCGAGCGATATTAAGACTTAAAACACCCGTCTTGAATCAGATAGATATTAAAGAGACGTTTGGCAAAAACAAAAAGTCTATCAAAAATACTGTTCTTATGATACCTCTTCCCAAACATATTGGAATCAAATATGGACAACCCCTTCGATAGAAATGAACATTTTTTAATTAAATATAATAATAAAAGAAAAATATTTATATAAGAAGTAAGAAGAGTGAAACAAGTAATAACCAATCGGTAATAATGAGTGATTACCTACCTATACTGGCTGCCAGCCATTGCTTGAAGTCACACATCTGAATGAAAGTCATTTTGAGCAGTAAAATTTAAAATTAATAAATAAAATATTATAAACGAGAAAATATGGCAAAAGTTATAGAATTAAAATACATAAAACATTAAATGTTCATATGGTTAAAACTAATATCACAAAGGTTTGATTTTTAGATTTAATAGAGTATCACAAAAAAAATTACTTAAGTTTTAGCAAACAGGAGAAACAAAATCAGCTAAATAGTCATTACTTAAAAAGTTATCATTTTATAAAATAAAACTGAACAGTCCAGCACGCAATATTTATAAATAATTATGGTTTCAAGTTTGGATCTCCACTGAGTTCTTGATTTTAAATTCCCAAAAAAATTGTTCTGTTCTGGATAGATATTTAAATGAAATTAAAAAAAAAACTGTTTTATAATTCAAATTCGATTATTGAAATTGATTTGGACAATTAACCTTTCGAAGCATTCGAGTTATACTATAAAACGCACGACAATTTAGTTAATGCGTCACGTATCACAGTTGAGAAGGAATGAGTAAATAGTTCTCCATTGAATAAAATTAAGCCTGCCTCGAACAACTGCCTCTGGGACGATTCTGGTGATCTGATTCCTTCTGTTTCAACTTTCTGATTCTGAAAAAAACAAAACAAGTAGAAGGAATATCAAATATTTAGCAGAAAATATTGTAAATGAATGCCCTTTTGCTACCTCAATCAAGAATTGAGTGGTGCAAGTTTTCTCATTCGTGGTTGGTTCATGTCAGCTACTATTACAAGAAATTGTGGGTATTTATCCTTCAGTTTAAAAACGTTCAACAGAAAATGCCATTTTTGTAGGTTAACAAGAAAACAACGGATATGCGTACGATTTAACCTTTTTATGTTATAAAAAAATTTAGGCTCCAAATGTGATTATTAGTGATGGAATTAAACATTTTGCTATTGCAACTACTTTTCATTGGTCATATTGGGCCTAACTATAGTAACCACTTCTGTTGCTTTCAAATTAAATACACATATTTATGTACATTGTGAGAAAAATTGTAAAACAGATTACTCTGAACTTCTTGAATATTATCAACACTTGAAGAACATTCTTGTTTAAGAAATATCTACACTTCAAGGACCAAAGAGGAGAAAAGAATCTACATGTAAACAGATAAACAAAGATATTGCTCGAAGAAATACAATATCAAGCAAACATGAATGAGTAATTAATTTTCGAGTATTATGTAATGTACACAGGACATGTCATGACTCTTATCAGGTACATTAATAACGAACTCTTATCAGCAGCTGGAGTGAAATGGAAAGGAAAGCCTTTAAAAAATGGTTGGTTAAAAAAAACGTCACAATTTCAATCGCGAATGAAATCATAGGTCATTTATGCATTTTGTGAACTCAAAGGTCAATATTTAAGATCCATGGTGATTCATAAGTAAATTCAAAATTATCAGGGACATCTACAACCATAAATATAAGACTATAGAAAAAGTCCATAGTATCATTGCAAGTGACCAAAATTTCATTGATAAAGTGAATATTTTTTTTGATCTAAAATAGTTATCGAGTGCCTTTTCAAATGTTCACTTTTTCGGATGACCATTAATAGTATAGTCTTAGTGCTTTATTTTGACTGTTGGCTCAGTACAAGAAGGCCCATCATGCCAACAGTGGTACGTTAGATCTGATCTCTGTAATGACCGAAATGAACATTAGCTGCTATCATTTCAGGAAAAAAACACATGTTAGACTGGATGAAAAATGGGTCAACAAAAGCTATAATAATGACGTGAACAGTTTGCTTCTCGAAATTTTTGCTTGGCTATGAGTAGATAGGAGGATTTTTCTAGGAATACTGTCCTGACTGAAAAAAAACATGTACATATGTAAACAAACTGAAAGCAAAACTTGCTGACCACGTTATAAAATGTGACGGTTAAGTTATCTGTATACCCACATGAGTCCATAGGTTGCATAAAAAATCAAAATTGAAGAAAACAAAGTAAACAGTAGAAAAAAATACAAGAATTGTATAACACGAAGTCGGAATCTGAGATTTTAGAAGTAAACAAAAAATAATATAAAATTTACATAACCATAATGTATTTAAAAACATGGTTTATTATGTATATAGTACATAGCTTTACAGTTCTGACCCAGAAAACCATATGTAATTATGTGTAGAGTTTTAGAAAATTGATTTATCCAAAGAACTGTAAAAATCTAAAGATATCTAGGTAGCGCACGGTGACCTGGGTTCGATCCTTGGCAGGATAGGATTTTTATTATTTTGTTCTCTATACTTGAATGTCCGGGGTCCACTCATACCTCACGAGGAAAAAATGAGAAGCCTCTTTAATTTGAGCAGCCTACCTGTGGTAGGATTATGGGCGCATGATACGCAAAAAATGAATGAAAAAAGGTAAAGTCCTATAATTCTGCGCAACTTACTAAAATTGTGTTATAATAACACCAAGTACACACATTTATTAATAAGCTCACATTAGTGACGCTTTTGTCATCACAGTCATTATTTCACATCCGAACTTCTATCCCTCTTCTTCCTTGTCTTGATTATCCTGCAAATTTAATTTTTTACAAGTTTCTTCAGCCTTCAACCCGTCAATCTTTTATGAGCCTTATGTGTTTTCCGCGGGATTCGAATGAAATTTCAACCATTTACTAACGAAATAAAATTTCGTTCTCTTATATCCATATTCGACTGTATATTATCCAATCTGGCTTTTCCCCCCTTCCAAAAAAATATGTTTCTTCTAATCCCGAGATATCCTATTGAAGTCATTGGTTCAGGTCGTGATGTGTTTATAGTATGTGATTTGATAAGTGGTTTTGAAACAGTAGAGTAAGTACATGCAGGAGATGAGCGGAATGCATTGCATGTCACACAACTAGGAAGTTCCTGTGTGTTGCACTTCTGATGTCACATGTGTTTGTAAATAAATGCATTGTAATTCTAAAGTCGACTATATGACTATAATATAAGATGTATATTTGTACAGGAGGCATACAGACGTGTGATGGTTCAAGTATAACGCCTGAATGAGTGAGTCTCTGTGAAGTCAGTCTTGCATCAGTAAACAATTCTCGACTATGAGATTGAAAGAGGACGTGTTTATTGCCCAAGACAATCCCTTCCACCAAACCCTTGCTTCATTTACAATGTACCTAATTATGTAATGTAAATGAGAATGCATATTTTAAACATATTAAAAAGCTCAGTTTACTCCCAGCTTACAAGGCCCAATGACGCAACAGTTGTAAGAAGCTCAGAGAACAGCTGTTGTTTCAGTACCGTGAAAGCATATTAGAACAGCAACAGTAAAAAAATCATTTATTTCTTTAATAAATTGAAACAAAGGAATTAGAAAAGGGGATATTGAAAGAAGAGAAAATATCCTTTTTCGTGATAAATAATTACGATCTCTCAAGCAGGACATTTAGAGCCAAATTAATAGAGATTTTTTTACAACTAAAATCATTGCTAAAAGTCTCTTTTCCCTATCTTACACAGTGCGCAATTCGTGACTTAGCGCCCCAGGGGTATTAAAAAAACGTCTATTAATTTTGGCCTTAATTTGATAATTTGTCCCTTGTTCGAATCCACATTTATTATTTGATGTTAACCGTCAGAGTGTCAACCCTCTCACGTGACAGTGATATCTACACGTTCACTACATACATAATTATATCGCAACGAAATGTGCGCATTGGACTTGTTAGTCTAAGGCCGAACGACTTAGTTGAGATTAAATTCTCGCACTGATGCGCTATCGCGATCATTATCCTATTAATCGCTTTCATGTCCCGCCCGCATGAAATAAGCCTACCATCCAATGACCCAGTGTCTCTGAGTTGTGCAATTCGATACTCTGAGAAGGCAATTGTCAAACGGCCTCACTTTGTCTCTGTCGATCACCTGGATAGTGTAAGGTTCTATTCCCCGCCGCGGAAGCGTCTGTGATTGGATTGTCTGCTTTAATGATGATTGGATTAAAAAAAAAAAAATGAGTTTAACGTCGCTTTCAACTGCATGGTCATGTATCACGACGAGAGTTTTACCCTCCATTCGCTGGAAAGTCACAAACAAGCTACTCATATTAACCTCACCCAGCCTAAGTGGGGCCGGAAATAGCCCTGCCTCACGAGGGTTCGAATTTGAATGGTCAGCCATTCAAGTCCCAGCTTTGCTGGACGTTGCTTAACTTCAGTGACTGAATGAGAACTGGTGTACGTGCCCTCGACGCTGGCTAATCTTAAAACTTGTGTTGCACTTCTAATATGGCTGTGTCATAACGTATGGCATACATACTTTACTGTATGGGCAGTATTAATAAACTTAGAGTACTGATTGAGTGGATTTGCCTTTTCTAGTGTAGCTATCGACTCTTTTGTGCTACACACTGTCGAGAAAGACTTAATTTTGAAAAGTTGTCATCCTACAGAATTGAACAATGCGATGCACTCCAGAGTTGAATAAAAATTGGAGCGACAGTGAGTGACTGATGTAACTGTAAACTGATTCGAGTCAACACAAAGTAGTCCAGGCTACAGATTCCAGGAATGTGGACTTTGCTGAGAACCAGAGTTTTTTCCTTACTCAGCCGCTAATACCAGAAGGAACTGTCATTAGATGAGAGGTATCTATGTGTAGAATCAGTAGAAAGTAGAGACATTTGCATGATGAGGTAATGAAATACAAGTAATAGAACCCATCATATCAATTAATGATCTTGAAAATTTTCATTTAATAAACATCAAAAATAAATACCCGAGTAAAGTGCATACTTAATACCTGGCTGTTGCTAATATCTAATGGTGCTTGAAAACTTTACAGTCATGATACCTTCAATAACTAAACCAAAGAAGAAATATCTCTTAATGAGTATTATTGCTCCCAAGGTACCCTTAGTAGCCAGCCCTGCTATTTCTATCTATTTATGGAAAGTAGACGATGAAATATTTGATCATTATCCTATCAGGGTAGCCAGCGTCGTTCTTACGTTGAATGCACTAGGTCACATTCAGTCACTGAAATTAAGCAACGTCCAGCGAGGATGAATGACCATTCTAATTCGAACCCTCGTAATGCTGGTTATTCCCGGCCCCACCCAGGCTGGGTGAGGTTAATTTGAGTTGCTAGTTGCTAGTGATTTTCCAGGGAACGGAGGTTAAAACCCTCGTCGTGATATGACCATATGCAGTTGAAAGCTAATATATTTTTAAAAAAATGAAGATCTTGCTTCAACACAAAGGTTTCAGGTAGAAACTTTTTAATGAATAAAAATGTATTTGGTCCATGGTATTACGTAATTACAGGTATACATTATTTACTAGCTCTATCTTTTTTTTAAGTGGGGTTTTAACGTCGCTTTCAACTGCCATGGTCATATCACGACGGGGGTTACTTTACTATTTATTCGTTTGAAACTCAATATGAAAAACGAAGAAAAAAAAATGGGAGCTGGGTGAGATCAAACCCAGAAGCTCCCATGAGCAAGCCACTCCCGTGATTCCCACTGGACCAAGACGCCAGATCCCATTTCAAGATGACGAAACAATAGAACATAATATATTGCATTTCAGCCTCAGTAGTTCGGTCTTGGTTGGTGATTGGCGAGGTCGCCTCTGAATCAGGAGCTTGGGAATAATGGCCTAGTTCCCTAGTATGTCCTAGTCTTGTCAAAAAATAAAAATAATCAATACATTTTTATATCAAGCACTACTTTCTGTACCTTACGAATATACTTAATAATAAGTAAAAACTCAGAATAACGTCAAAAATTCAATCGAGTGTTACCAAAATAAATTTGGCTATTGTGTTACAAACATGTTCATTCAACTCAAATTTCGCCTAAAAAAATGAAAAGTTGAGCTCTCTTCCGTTTGGCCTTGAATCATAACAAAAAGCCCAGTTCTGTAAGTGAACTGGGTTAGTGAGCCAGTCGAGTAACCCATGTTTTGGGCACCGTTAATTAGTAGGCTAGAGGTCTAGAGTTTCTAGAGCTGTTCTTGAACTTGGGCTTATTTTAAGAAGGAGGAATGTTCTCATTACGTAACCATACTGTTAATATTTATGTTCATGCAGTCAAGATTTTTTTATTAGTATGCTATCTCAAATTTAACATCTTGGCAAGTATGACTTTTTCGATATTTTTGTACTGTTTGTTTTCGCGACTTCATTATTTTTGAAGCTCTATTATACTGTTCCTATAGTAATAGAGCTTCAATAATAATTCCGTGTTGCAGAGAGAATCACATACCAACACCTGTCCAGTGTCCACACAGGTTAATACAAATGACGATGAAGTGTATTTTTTATAATACACTTTAATTAGAGGTCGAATTATAATACAGGACTAAACACAAGATTTTACAGACCCTCCCTTAAGTCGGAGTTTCAACCAATCACAGAGCACTTTAGTTTGACTTGAGGGACGGTCTGGCTTATCGTAAATTTTATCCTGTTTTATAATTTGACCCTAGGAGTTTTCCCACATTCACGCAATTGGATAAATGACGGCTTTGGCAGGGATCGAACCCTGGTAGTATAATATTGTATCTTGTTATCAGGTGGCGCCTCGGTCTCTAGACCCTTTTAGCTTACCACCCACCGATCATGTGTGATAAGTTCAAATATTCAAAAGACCATTTTGAAGTCACTTAATAATAATAAATAAATCATATGTTTTATTTTTCATATTTTTTTTTTGCATACAGAGGATCCATCCTAAGCCATTTTAATTTGACTTCTAAGATGAGATAAATCATTTGTTTTATTTTTCATATTTTTTTTGTATACAGAGGACCCATCCTAAGGCATTTTTATTTGGCTTGTTTTAACAATGGACAATTTCCGTTACTAAATTCCCCCTTCACTGGAATTCGAACCCCGACCTTCAGATTCCCAGTCCTACTGTTATACCTCTGACCAGACATTTCAGGATGTCTGATGAAAGCTCTCGTTGTGCTGAAAGCTCGGTCCTTTAACTTTATTGTACCAGTATAAGGATAACCTCCTTTGTAGCTTATGGCATTTAATTTGGACTCGGTAACCTTCTTTGCTCAGCGCTATAAAACGTTTATAGGAAAATATTTTATGTTAACACGCGAGGTCCATGTTCACATCCTAGCGAGGTCAAGAAATTTCCACTCAGTAAATAAGTGCTGATGGTTGTACCCCCGATGCCAAAACCATAGCTGCTTGTAAATGAGTATAGTGAGTATAGTGTTCAGATACATGTATGTTAGTATAGACTTATGGAGCATAATACATATTCTTATATGAAGGGTTGGATGATTCAAGGAAATTAAGATGTAGTTACCTTGTAATTTTGCGAATTTAACGACCGGGATTCGAATTCCGACCTCATAAGTCAAAGTCCTTCGCATATACTTCCTTGTCAAGAAGATATTGATTGAAATGTCTAACACAAATCTAAACCTCGGTGGCTGGATCGATATGCCGGCGGACTCGTAACCAGGTGGTCGATGGTTCGAATCCAAGTCATGTGGCCAAAGTAACGCGTGTTTAAGTAATTGTTACATCACGATTGTGATTGACACACATATGATTACTAACACAAAGCAATGACTGAGTTTTGAAATAAATAGGTCTATAGTTTTTAAGTTTAGATTTAGTGTTAGGCTATAATTTAATTAACCAACTAGTCATAAGTGTTAGATGTAATCCTAGTCATAAGTGTTTTAATCTTAATGTTACTTGTAAGTGTTTTTTCTATGTAATAAAATTGGCCTAACCCGTGAACTTGTATAAAAAAATTGATATAATCATACATTTTACTTGGGTTAAAAGAAAAGAAAGTCCATGGAGCTTGTCCATTCAGATCATGTCATTGTTTCTAATTGTACATACCTCAGCTCAGAACTGTGACAGTTCCCTGTCCATGTAACCCAATACCATGATGTTAAATAATAAAGTGCTGGTATAAAATTTCCCTTGACGGTAATATCAAGACGCTGTTGCATGTGAAGTGACAGATACTGCAATCAGTACCCTGAATCTAATGTAACAAGCAAATGCACTTATGAACACTGACCCCAAAATGTCATCTTGAGCTTTTGCGAAAGATGCGGTCAGGCGTTCTGCAAAGATATTTTCCATCACATTACATTGTCTTGATTAACTTCGTAGATACGAATGGTAAACCACAAGAACATTGTGAATCTGTTCATTGAACTTTTCCTGAAGTCTAGCCCTGGACTTGTTGTGTTTATTCATGTGAAACTTTGGATAGTACCTACTCTTTACACACATGACACTTGAGGCTAGGTTCGCGATGACCTAAAAACAAAAAACTGTCTCATGAGGGAACGTCTAGATCCACTACCAAGACTCCTTCTTTTTGTTCTAGGTTTTTTAATACTACGAGTTATGGAATAGTTGCAATAAAAATGGCAATTATGCAAGACCACACTGAACTGAAGTTAAGAAAGCGTATGAAGATATTGTGAAAGTAATTACCTATATTGACAGCATAAAGTAGTCAGCTTTCTACTCGTAATTGTGTAATGTTTCACTACTAAAACACGACAAATATTTATTTATTTTAAATGGAAAAGCACGTTGAACAAAATAATAACAGAAAAAGACGGTTTAAGAAATAAATTTCAACATTGAAAGGAACAAAAAATAATTCTAACGGAAAAATTAATTTAAAAAGATTGGAAAGAAATGCACCGGACCGATTCAGAATCAGTCGCAAGACAGAAGTGCGGTGATCAAGCAAGCAGAGGACTAGAGGAGTACGACGGAGGTCTCTGATTTGTTATGTAATCACTCATGTTCACTTAATTGGGAAGTTCACGCACCGAAATCGGAAGGTTCAACACATGGAATTCGAACGGAACTTGAAATTGCGGCGGGTTTTAAGGTCTTCTTTTTCTCGGGTTTTCTGGTTTCTGCCAATCCACGAAATCTATCACTCGTTGTGGTAACCACGTTGAGAAGTTTAAGTTCGAGCGAAGTTTTGTGTGTCAGTTGTCTACTGACTCTCTCTGCTTTACTGATAGATATTAAGCTTGCACAGGACTCTACTAGTCATGAGCTTGGCTGTTTTTTCTCTCTCTATCTGGACAAGTGCGCACTGGAACTGGAAAGATCTTCAACAAGTGCGCACTGGAACTGGAAAGATCTTGAGAACCGCGACTCTTATGTAACCTCAGCTGAAATGGGCGACCACGCGGTGTCTGCTGTTACGTAAAAGTTAGGAGTGACCTGAAGATGATGAAGGAAACTTGCATTTTACATCACATTGCATTTCCTGGGGAGTCTTGGAAATTTGCATTTTGTTTCATATTACGTCACATTATTTCTTAAAGATATTTTCTGAAAGAAAGAATATGTGCTGCGTCATTTATTTAGAACTATTGCACCCATTTTTATTGTTTTTTTTTTTTTTTTTTTTTTTAAGCTTTATTAGGAGGACAAACAGGCAACAGTATAAAATTAAGAAAAGAAAGGAAAAGAAAAAAACAAACAAATGACAAAATAAATAAGTAAAAAAGAAAAAGAAAATAACAATAATGTCCTACCTAAAGGGCGGGGTTATTGCCTGTGGCAATCTCTTCCACCCAACCCATTGTTAGAAATTTTCTTAAAGGGTTTTTTTCTCTCTCGAAAAATGAGTGTTTTACAGGGTTTTTTCGTAGCCATGAAACAGGAGCTATTGTAGACGCTTGTGGTCTGTATTCTCGTATTGCTTAACTTGGCACTGGGTCGCCGCACTTACTGCAATAGTTTTGCATCCGTGACTGCCGTCCCATTCAGAAATTTTCTTACTGCAATATCTACAATTGCTCGTCTGTCCCGGTAGCTCAGTGGTCAAGGCGTCTGTTTAGTAATTCAGAGGTCGCGGGTTCGAAACCAAGCCGGGACATGACAAGTTATTCTTCCATTTGGGATTTTGACCGCACAATAATACGTCTTGGGTCTACTGCTGGAATAATGGGACTCCTTAGTCCTACTCAGGCAGTATAAACAAGGCGATATTATTATTACAATTGACAAAGATTTTTGCCACATTCCAGCTTTCCAGGTATTGCCAATACCGAGATACATACACTTTGTGAAATCCGCTCGTTCTCGGACTTCACGTTTACAAGCATCTATAGAAAGATAAACCTGATTCAATGTCATGTTTTGTTTACCATGATGGATTATAATATGGTGATGAGCGATCCATTAAATTAATCACCTTATTTTATTTTGTTGATTATTTCTACTTTCTTTTTTTCAAAATTTGTCACCTGCATTGGTTGTTTTGATTATTTATTAGTTTCACTTGAGGTTCTCTCTGTCTTTGATCAATGTATGCTGTATGCAGCCAATTCCACTGTGCTCCGTTCATTGTTATGTAAGTGTGTTTGGTTACCATGGTTACATAATCGTTTCCGATATCCATCGATCTTTCACTTTGCCCGTGCTCACAATATTTCCTCTGGAATTTGTGGTACTCGAGGGACCCTATCGGAAAAAAACCTAAAAGAAAGACCTCTGAAACCTGTTCCCGTTCATTAATAGGTATTTCATTGATGTCTAGTTTCTAGTACTTCTGTACTAGATTTCAGTTCTTAAATTGGACTTCTAATAAAATTGCAGTGTATAAAGTATTTTAACTCATTATTAGATTTCGGTATTTTTTCCAGCTGTGCGATTGCAATGTGTCAAGTATTTTGAATTTGATTATATTTCAGTAAGTACAGAGATACGTTATATTTTACTACATTTTTCTGATCGTACTACCCATAGTCAATACCATACAACATACAACCCTCAAAGCAGTCCTAAAGTACCTATTAGTTATTTAGTACTTTTCTAAATGTGCAAAGTTATCAATGAAATTGTAATTGCTCACTCATTAGTTTACTGTTGACCAATTGGATGGATTAATAATTTATTATTATGCAGTAGAATTGCGCTAACTTGAACTTCAAGGGACAGAAGCGTCATTTTGAGTTATCGGGAATTTGAATAAGGAGCGAAATTCTACAAGGGTCAAAAAGATTTTTTTTAATAAGGAGCGAAGTTTGAGTTTACGAGATTTCTGACCTATCGGGATTTCTTGTTAGCGCCATTCTACTGTGTTAGTCTAATACAGTAAAAAATATTTTGTACAAAGCTTACGGGAAGAAACGGGACTATTTTAGGTATTTATTTCAAGCCCATGTAGAGTTTCTGGTAGCCGCTGATTTGGTCTCGGGTTTCTGGCACAAACCTTGACTTGTTGGCTTTGACTTTGTGCGATAGAACCAGTAGGTTAGATATCTGGCAGCTCTATCTTATCGTAGACCCATGTAGCATTCCGTACTGGTTATATAAGAGAAACAATCAGCCTCTTACGTAACCATTTACTAATCTCACCTGAAAATATCTACTATCTGAGGATCTTAGATTGGACATTTTCGCGATAATTTGCAAACGTAAAACTGTTTCGTCTTTGTACGCAGAGTGAGCAATTAAGTAATTGCTTTATTTTGTGGCTTATCTTCATTTCGCACTAATTTCGATTTTCAATGGATTATAGGTCTTGGACCCCATCATTTTAGGCATGGTTAGCGGAGAGGGTTGCAAATAAAGAAGTTTAAATTTCATCACTCACATCACGTCATCGTGGAATGATGGTAGCCAGACAGTGGAGGAATGACTCAGCACTTCTACCACTGTCTCTACAAGGAGGCTAATAATTGACAAGGGCTCCCAGAACCTTTCAAGGTATATTAAAAATTAAAAGGTAGGATTAAAAACAAGGGAGGATAGACTTTTGAAATTAGTAATTTATTTTTATGATTTTTTTTTTTTTAGAATTTGAATAATTGTTTCAACAAAGCCAATCCGTCCAGCGTCTCTCAAGTCCTGGTCCCATCATAGTGCACTTGAGACCGACTTCCTGCTCATCTTCTTTGTAATCCGGCCCTAAGTCTAGAAAGTCCCACTACCCACTATCATTGGGGCATGTCATCGTACCTACTTCCAACTCTTGGCACAATTTAAAACGACTTGAAAATCTTGAAATAGAAAAGAAAATTATATCTGTAGGTCAGATCCATTTTTTGGTCCGTCCTAGAGTGTCTAATGCCTAAAAAGTAAGGGCCTTTATAGTACAGCTGTTTTTGTAAATAATAATGTGTTTTATTGTACATTTCTTTTACATTACAACATATAGTTACATATAAAATATAGCACATAGAAAAAGAAATATTACAGTGAAACTGTATGTCTTACACAGACTTGTCACACTAAGAGACCCGGTATAGTATGGGTCTCTTATTTTTGTGACATGTGAGTTGTGATAGGTACAATGGTACATATTTCAATGATAGGTAAGTTATGTTGGTTACATAAGTTATGCCAACTGTTAATTTTGGTTTCTTTATTTTCAAGATCGGTATTTCCACTCTGGGTTGGTTGATTCCTCAATTATAATATTACATAATACATATTTTCCAATAAACTGTACGCACCTAAATAACAAACTCTATTCCAAATCGGGATCCATTTGTTCCATCCTATTGATTATTTATGAAAATGATTTTTTTTTCTCATTTTACAGCGTTTTAACTAGGCGGTTAGCCTATCGTTCACGCCGGTATGAAAATGATTAAATGAATGAATTTTATATAATTAAGATTATTATTCTAAAAAAATCTTTTTCCTAAGATTCCAAGGTCGATGTTTGAACTATAGAATCTATTTCTTGTCTCCGGTAAAATATTTCTAGAGCATCGCGCACCGGTATTTTCTACCTATGTTCCAACATTCTGTGTAAACTGAGTGTAAATGAAATACCATCTAAGAGATTAACCCAGAAATAGAAAGTGATTTCCAAACCAAAACTGAATCTTTGACCGTTCGTGCTATGTTGTGTTCAAACAAATTTAATTGAATTTAGACGCAGGTTATTTCTGTTGATAAACAAAGTCATGCTAATGATATTACCATATCAGAAATATAGACCAGGTAGGTCTATATTAGGTACCTTCTGTGTAGTTGGTAGGTAGGTAGGATTACTATGAATGAGATTTATTTTGAACACAGCACCACACTTCTTCTTCTTTCACTATGCTTTTTCCTACTGGGGTGGGCATTGTTCAACCTCATGGTTGAGGTTGGTTGGTTGTACCACAGTACCACACTATAGTAGCACATTATAACGTTCGTACCATTTCATAGTCATTTTACATGTTACTATTCAATTTTACCTTATAGCAATTCACACACATGAACTTGAGTAAACTTTTATCTCTATATATAAATGAGAAATATGGACGGGCTTTGTATCTTTGTATCTTTGTATCTTTGTGTGTCCGGAATTGTTTAGGCGAAACGGTAAGAGATAGCAAAAAATTGATGAGAGATGACCCCAAGTAAAATTGCCGGAAAATACCAGGAAAATTATCAAAAGTCCGAAATTCCAAACTGTCCTTGAGTTATGACCTTCCTCAAGTATTTCCTTGAGGAAGGGTCCGATTTTAAGACAGTCTTTGCCCTGGAACTTGAAATCTATCGCGAGGACCTATATTTTTTATTATTTAATAACACGTTAGACAAAATTAACGTTCATTTAATTCATGTTAGGCCACATTCTGACGTACCGTTCTGGAGATATAAGCCAGAATGTTCGAAATTTCGACCTTTTTTTCAGACTTTTCACGTTTTTTAGCAGATTCTAGCGCGGAACTTAAAATTTGTCGCGAGGACCTATATATTTTTTATTATTTAATAACACATTAGACAAAACTAGCTTTCATTTAATTTATATTAGGCCACATTCTGACGTACCGTTCTCGAGATAGAAACCAGAATAGTCGAAATTTCGACCATTTTTTTCAGACTTTTCACGTTTTTTTACAGATTCCAGCACGGAACTTAAAAGTTATCGCGAGGACCTATATTTTTATTGTAAAAACTGTCTGAGAACATCACATGATTTTATTTGAGCCCTTTGTTGCCATATTCTGAAAAACCGTTCTCGAAATATGGGCAAGTTTGCTACATTATCAATATCCGCTATGATAGATTTGGCTCGGGATTTTGAAATTTACAGTGATGATGGTTGTGTGTGTGTGTGTGTGTGTGTGTGTGTGTGTGTGTGTGTGTGTGTGTGTGTGTGTGTGTTGTGTGTGTGTGTGTGTTGTGTGATGTGTGTGTGTGTGTGTGGTGATGTGTGTGTGTGGATGTGTGTGGTGTGTGGATGGTGTGTGTGTGTGGTTGTGTGTGGTGTGTTTGTGTGTGGTGTTGTGTGGGGTGGGTTTGTGTGTGTGGTGTGTGTTGTGTGGTGTGTGTGTGTGTGTTGGGTGGTGTGTGTGTGTGTGTGTGTGGTGTGGTGGTGTGTGTGTGTGTGTGTGTGTGTGTGTGTGTGTGTGTGTGTGTGTGTGTGTGTGGTGGTGTGTGTGTGTGTGATGTGTGTGTGTGTGTTGTGTGTGTGATGTGTGTGTGTGTGTGGTGGGTGTGTGTGATGTGTGTGTGTGGTGTGGTGGTGGTGTGTGGTGTGTGTGGAGGGTGTGGTGAGTGTGTGTGTGTGTGTGTGATGTTGGGTGGTGTGTGTGTATGATGCTTGGCGAAGGTGCAGCCCGTAGTCTCTTGATAAAGTGTGATCAATTTAGATTGGTATTCACTATTAGTAAACTAGTTGATGACCAATTTGCAACAGTTGTTTACTTTAACGGGTTTTCATTGGGTTTTTTTTTTAAGGTCAGTTTTTCCATATTCATTTTCCAAGGTTAGCTTCCCCACCATTCATGAAAGAAAAATACGTTTCGGTACTTTTAAAGATAAACAATGGAAAAATTAAAGTAAACCAGGAATAAAGAATTTTATAAATCCATTTTGGTTAACCAAACTTGAAGAAGATTTCTCCTCTCGCTTTTTTTTTTCTAAAAGAACAATGACTTTCTTCCAATTCGTCCATTTTATTCCACTTTGATTAGAAAGAAAAATAGGGCTTTACATACATAGGTGGTTAGTTGGTTACTTTTGAGTACCTATTTCTTAATATCAGAAACAATTTACAGTAGGATCTTCGTCATGACACATGAGTCAAGTGGTTAACGCGCAGGTCTGGTAATCCAGGTAGCGTAGGGATCCGTTGGTTCGAATCCCACCTAGTGCATGAATTTTTCCTCGTTAATTTGAGTTTGTGACCACATAATAATAAGACTCTGAGGGTTAGGTGGTAGAAAATGTTTTGAGCTGTAACCTCGCCTAGTGGTTATACCTTCCACTAAATAGTGTTATTATTATTAATATATACTGGATATGTGTCAGCGTTAAGATTTGGACTGATATTTTCTACAGCTGTTTTGTGAGACTTACATCCGAATTATGAAACAGGATTAGCTTCATCTAATCCAAAACAGGAATCTAATCCTACATCTAATCCAAAACAGGAATCTAATCCTGTTTTGCCCTTAACCACGCCCTCTAGAGGGAATTTCAACCAATCTCAACGTATTGACTTCATCTGTTAAGTGATAGATATTTAATCATGTTTAATCATTTAATAATTCGGCCCTTTCAGTCCAAAAAACTCCCAGAATGGAAGCTGGAACTAATAGACCATGTGCCCTGTATCTGATACTGAATGTCATTCATTAACATGCGAGTCCTCAGATACCTTCCTAGTTGAGATTAGACATTGAGGTGCCTTCCGTCTGTCGTCCTGTAGTCTCCTGTCACCCCGAATCCTTGGACTTGGTATTCTAATGCACACTATACCGTCAGGCCAGTTCATAGAGTTGAAAAAAGGGTGTTCATTAACGAATCTAGTTTTTTCATAACATTTAATATTTAATCAACTGCTCCATCTTCATAAGGTAGACTCCTTACAGTTTTCTAGTACCTCTGAGTCTAAGAGAGACAGCGAATAATCGATAATTGTTACCTAGTTCCATGTACAAAAATGTCCATACATATAATACGAGGTTTGGCTATTAAGTTCGTAGATTCTTTCCATAAAACGATGTGTGTTTAACTTACCCAACTTTAGTAGTTATCCCCTTCAATGTACTCCCCTCCTCTATCCCTACAACGTTCCAGGCGAATTTTCCATTGATCGAAACAGTGGTGGAGGTCATTTTTTGTGAGGCCTTTCAAGACTTTTGCCGGTTTTTTCTTAACGTCATTTACGCTGTCAAATCTGGTACCTTTCAGGGTAGATTTGATTTTTGGGAATAAGTAAAAGTCGCACGGGGCCAGGTCGGGCGATTAAGGAGGGTGTTCCAACACTGGGATGTTGTACTTGGATAAGAACGTCTTCACGGAGAAGGCACTGTGGACTGGCGCATGGCACCATTTTTGCGCAAACTTTTGTCATGTTGAAATTTTCGTGCAAAATTTGTCTAACACATTATCTATTAATTTTAAGTGTATCAGCCATTAGTCCTAGAGTTAATCTACGGTCAGAACAAATCATAACACCAATTTTTTCAATGTTTTCGTCAGTTTTTGAGGTTTTGGGGCGACCAGGACGTGGATCGTCCTCAACAGCTTCCTGACCACCTTGAAACCGTTTAAACCACTTATAAAGCGTTTCTTTTCAAACATGACTCCTGGTACACTGTCTTTAACAAAGAAAAAGTTTCACAAGCAAGTTTTACGTAAAATTCAATAATCACTCGTTGCTCAACGTTTGTATCAATCAAAATTCCGGCAAAATTAAAAAAGGTGTCTTGCGCGTCGGGCTATCACAACAGAACTAATTACAGTACAGGCATGTGACAGTTATCAATCAAAACACAAGACTTGAAGCTTTATAAACATGTTCATCATATCTTCCTAGCATGAACAGCTTTTGCGTAGCGGCTCGCGTCTACGAATTTAATAGCCAAACCTCGTATGTAACAACAAAAATAAAGTGAAATACTGGGTAGGTCAAATTTTTGACGAATATAATACTTTTCTCACTATAGGATAAAGAAATGAAAAATAGAACAAAACAAAGTTAAGATTATCACAGCAATGTCGTGTCAAAAATGATGGTAAAAGATACAGATGTGTAATAAATAAACACTGTGTCGTGTGGTATACATATATTTTTTTTTTTTTTTTACCATCAATATCACGCCTAACGTGTAGGCAATTACAAAATCAATTAATTTACATCTAATCACATCTATACAAAAACATATGAAGAATTACATGCGAAATATTAAATACGAGATATAAAATAGCCTTTGCTTTCTCTTAAAATACCCAGGACTGTGGCATTCTTATTAAAAATCGCCATGGCAGTGGGCAGCGTTGATGAGGCTTGAGGCAAACACAGGACTTCGTGTGTTCAGTGTTACCAGATGAGAAGAAAGGAGGTTTTTTTTAAAAAAAATATTAAATTGATCAATATAAACTTTGGATAATTGGAATGGTCCATCCATGATCTTGCCTCTATTTGAACTCACTTGATATATTTTGAAGTTTTCTTGTCAAGCCGCGTATATAACTATGTATGATTCTGATTTTTTGGCCACCATACATATTACCTACTTTTTGAACAATAGCTTTTAATTTCTTCAACAAAGGAGCCATTCTTTTTAAGTAAAGCTAAAAACTATACCTTCAATTCATTGTAGTACAATTAATTCTAAGGATAATCTTATGTACTAAATTGAAATGGGTTCGTGCTGACTGCTGATTAATGAAAACTCCTCCACGATTTACTTTGAATTTTTTTTTAAAATCGTCCCTGAAATTTATAGTACAAATATTCATAAATATGCATGTGCCTCCATATTTGTATCATCACATACACACAGGTATCTGAATATTAAATATTTCAGAAGATCATCCGGTAGTAACTTTTGAAAGAAATATTTTGATGGCCTAAATCCAATGTACACTTACAGTTTATGTAACAAATCACACGTATGAATAATATGCACGCCTGAGTATTTGCTGACACAGATAGTATCGAGGCCAATTCAGCAGGACAACATTAGCAATAACAATAAATCAACATGTCAGTAGAGGTGCAGGGACAAATGCAGTAAGGGGTATCTGATTCGACCAATCTGAATAGCCGAGGGTTTCTGATGTTGGTGCTACTGATGAAATTCATGATTAGTTTATCCATTACTTAACTGTCTGACCCGGTAGCTCAGTGGTAAAGGCGGTACTCAGTGAATCCAGAGATTCCAGAGGTCGCGGGTTCGAAACCCAGACAGGACATGACAAGTTATCCTCCCATTTGGGATTTTTACAACATAATAATGCGTCTTGGGCTTACTGCTTGAATAATGGGGCTTAATAGTCCTAATCGGGTAGTATAAATAAGGCGATATTATTATTAGTTACAGTATATAGGTACTTATCAACAGATTAGCGCTAGTCAGAGATTTATTACACTGAATTTGGATTTTTTTTTATGATATAGGAGATAAATAATGGATGAAATCTCAAATCAATGTCGAAAAAAATATGCTTTGGGGTGGGACCCAAACTAACTTTAGATCCGACACTTGGATTATGTGCCGGACTAACCCCTCAATTATTACTCTTCATTTAATGCAGGACTTGTAGAAACCTTTCCATAGAAATATACCTAGCTCAGTGGTTAAGCACTCGCCTGCCATGCGGAAGGTCGCAGGTTCGATCCCCCTTGCCGACAAAATTTTGTATTCTTAATTTGTTTACTGGACTCGAATCCCATCTCGTGTTTGAACACCTCCGTGAAATATTATGTAATGAGTTTCAAGTGGATATGCATTTTGTTATTCATTTTAGCTTGATATCTTGAATGTGCCGCATTGCATACTCGAAACTAATTTCACGGCGCTCATACAAAAGTCAATGTCGTTATTCATACCATCTCTCGTATTGGTGCAATTTTCTTGTTGAATGAACTCTTTATTTATTGCAACTTATACATAGGTAGCATATTATCACATTGAATTATAGGAATAAAATAATAAATGGTTATTATAAGTATTTTTAACCGACCTCAGTAGCCTGATCGATAAGGCAGCGGGCTTGTAAACTGGAGGTCGGTGGTTCAAGTTCCGGATTCAGCGTAGATTTAGTACAGCAAGTTTCAGTAGTTGTGATAGGTATCACGAAAGTGATGAACACAAATATGTTTGTATGATAACTTAAAAAAAAACTTTATAAGTAATTTTTGTTTTTCCTCGTGAAGCACTTTACCAAGGTCTTGTGCCTTTTGTTCGTTCTGTATGAGTATTTTTGAACAAGAAATCCCATCAATTCTTGTTCATTCTCCACTGATCATTTCTAAGTCCAGAACCGTAAAAAATAGTTTCATCGGAGTTTTTGTTGAAAATTACAAAAGAAACAACCGTCACTTTATTCCTATAGTCTACTGGAAGATATGGCATGTATCGAAAATCTTACGTAAAATCCTATGGAATCAAGAAAAAAAAAGTTATCATATTTTTGTTAATCACTTTCGTGATATCACAACTACTCACACTCGCTTTACAAAATCTACGCTGAAACCGCGACTTGAACCACCGACCTCCTGTGTACAAGTCCGCCGCCTTATCGATCAAGCTACTGGAATCTAGCTAGATATGGAATCAAGAACAATAAATTACGAGTAAATGGGGTTTTACTAGCCTCGAATAAAGGAGAAAATCTTATGATCGTATGACGAGGAAGAAGAAGGACAGGGGTTGCTGCAGGCCTTAGCTTACAAAGCCTCATTGAAACCCGATTTGCAGGATGCAAATTTTGCGTCAAATTTCTATCGAAGTATTTTAATTTTATGTCTTGGTGAAAAGTAGACATGACCTTTAAATTTCAAGTTTATATAACGAAGAATGAGAAATGTTTGTAATTGTTCTCAGACACGAACAGGACTTGAGCAGAAAAATATAAACTTATTCTATTTCCCAGACAGCTTTCCTTCGCTCATTCTTCCGGTGTATCAGACCTAGAAATTGTACATTACTGTTGAAAGTTTAGACTGAAAAACAATCAGGGCCAAATTATGAAACTGGATTAGATTTAATTTTTGTAAGTGGACACTATGAAGTCACTCTCTGTCATCCAAGATTCGCAAAACATCCGGCAAAGCTTAGGGCCACAATATGAAACAGGATTAAGTTAAGCTAAGCCAGACACGCCCTCAAGTCGAAACTTCAACCAATCACAGCGCACTATAGCCCGAATTAACACTTAGACGACCGGCATGGTTTTTCGTGAATTCTCTTGTGGGACCGGCGATAATACGGCTCTCCGACATTGTGTACCACCGGTGGTACACCCGGTCCATTCCGTACGAACGTGCGTGTACCACCGGTGGTACACCCGGTCGTCTAAGTGTTAAGGAACAGTCTGGCTTATCTAAACTCTAATCCTGTTTTATAATTATTCGGCTCTTGGTCGTAGAACTAACTGGATATCCACCTCAGTAGCTAGATCGATATAAGGTGGAGGACTTGTAACCTGGAGGTCGGTGGATTACGAGACCCAAGTTCGGTATAAATTTAGCAGCGTGAGTTTTTGGGTAGTTGTGACATCACGAAAGTAATTACAAATATGATAAGTTTTAACTAGTTTCATACAAAAAAAGCAAGCATCTACGTATTTAATTTTTAATGGACCAGGTGATTCTTGTATGAAGCTAATTCTTTCAGAACTGATTACACTAACTAACTATTAGCTTTATAAAATGATGATGGCCTTTCATAACTTTCATTAGATACCTTTACTAGTCTCCTATGACTTCCCTCGTAATAAATTTGGACCACAAGTCCTCACAGGTGTGCTAACAGGAACTCACGATATTGTAAGCCAAAGAATAAGTAGTTTGATAGTTAGGGCGGCGCGCCGTACTCTTGGCCTGGTGGTCGAGGTCGAGGTTTCCAAGCATGGCGAATTTTACTTTTGAGTACATTGAATGCACATTGCTCGGAAAGCACAAGCACAAAAAATATAGCCCTTTTAAAAGGTCTATTTACAATGCTGCTTAAAATAAAGTTCTTATAATAAAGAGAAAGATTGAAGATTATAAATATATATTATGTAATAATAATAGACTCTCTAGGAGACCACTAAGGCGATAACCACCTTACCCTATAATAATAGGTATACGTATACTGTATAAATACTGGTCGTCTGAGTTTGCTCATCTCTGTTCACTCACAAAATAAACATATAGATCTCATATACGGCCATGCCTTGGTGGTGTGAAGCGGTCCTAAGCCCGAATTGGTTACATTTAATTAGAGTATTGAAGATTTAATTGTGTGAGCATGAATATTAGTGAGTGACTCAGTTAACTCACCAGGCTCATCTCTGCTCACTTACTAAATAGATATGGATCTCATTATCATTATCACCGGCGCAATGATTGGTTTCACTGTTATTCGTTTTGGAGGACAACTAATTCTCTAGAGGCGATGATAAATTGGTTTGTTGACCGTGCGGTGCTTGTACCCAGGCGACCTTGTCCCTCGCAAGGTTGAATAACTTCAACCTATTCTGTGCCTATCACCGGGCCTTATCAGCGGTGGTGTCGTGTGAGAGTGCCTGATAGCCTGTCTGCTAGGCCAATAGAAAGTAAACAGTTCCAGTGTGAAGTTCTATCTCTTTCGCACAGAAGTTGTTTACTTTTGGGTGATCTATTAGATTTCTGTCATGTTCAGTTTATTTAATTTGTCATGGAGTCAATATATACTTGTCTTTTGTATTGACTATCGATATCCATTTGATTCTCGTCACATGCACATATACATATTTAGGTCACTACTTAAGGATGATATCATGAGTTTGATGGCAGAGATTGCCTCAGGCAGTAATCACGCCCTTTGTCAATATTATTCTTGTCGATAAAGAGTTTATATTATAACAAATCCCCAAATAGTTTGGGAAAAGGCAAAGTAAAACTAGAACTACACCGTTATAACAGAATAGAACACTTCCTCAATTATTTTTAAAAAGGAAGTTCAATGAATAATTGCAATTAAAATTAAAAATAAAATAATTTACTATTTGTTTTAAAAATAAAATCTAAACGGAACAAATAAGCGCGTAGAGCTTTTTGCGACCACTCGTCGCTATCCATACAAATAGCTACTCATTTTTCCTCACCAGGTATGAGTGGACCCCGCACATCCAAGTTCAGAGCAGAAAATTTCTGCGCTGCCGGGGATCGAACCCAGTTCATCTTGCGTGCAAGCCAGTAGGCTATACATGCTATACTCCCCTCGGCCACGGTGAATTCTGTGTACATTATTTGTTGTAAGCTTTGTCCTATCGTAATCGTCCCACAGTTAACATCTAATCTACTTTTGTAATCTAAACTCCTTAGATATCTAACATCTAATCTCCTTAGAAGTAGTCCTTAGGGAGAGAGCCACAAAAATTGTAAAAAAAAAACTAAAATAAATATACACTATTAAAGCTTTATTGAGATGGTCATGGGTGTGTATCGATGTGACTTTCATTGCACACGGGGGAAGGGTATAGAGTCCACCCTATCCTACGAGACGAGTTTTACAATCCTGTTGTTGTTATTCCAGGCAAAAGAGGGAGAAAGATGCAAGGTCGTTCGTTATGTACATAAGAAACAATACATGGAATAGAAAGTACATAGTACGTACATAAAAGTAAATAAAAAGTACTGTAAATGTTATGTAGCGCATTCGTGCACCCGCGTCTCCTTACCACACGACTGCAATAACAGTCATCAGTACCGATGCTTCTCCACAGCTAGTACATCTGTATTACATTTCTGGTACCATTTGTTTCGCTATCTTTCGAATACCTATCTCCTATCTTAGATTCTGCTTGTGGTATTGATCACATAATTTTCTAAAATTGAAAAAATATTTTTACTAGTGAATAGCTACATGAACAACATTATTCAAAACACGACACATCGGACATGGAAGGAGCCCAGAAAATTGCTTCTGTGCGTCCACAGTGGTTAATGCCCCATCAATCCTTTCACCACCATAGCACAAACATGCTTTCAGTGAAACAGTCGCAAACTGTCCAAAATAGTCGCAATAGCTTGCACCCAGACCTATGAGACGCACGAAATATTTGATCCCTGTCCACTGGACACTGCTGAATGTCGAAAACGGAATCCCAAACGTCAACATAATTGCCGAAGAAATAAACCACCATCCTTTGAAGATCAATGTCTTTCCAACTGGAGAAATTTTTACTTTCTAATACCTATAAGGTATAGAAAGTATTGGTTTTTTCACAGCATAATCTATCTTTCTTGGTATCTACATCACATTTCTTCTAATGGTCAATTCCAAATTAAATTATGTAATTTCAGCAAAATCCTGGATCAGTAACTTCGTATGGAAATGAAAAGCGTTCCTCCAAAAAAACACTTTTCACAGTGTTGTGCGCTTTCTGTTTATATGATTATACTGATACTTCTAGTTGGTTCTGTGTCTTCACCGTTTCCGAGGTATAGACCCCTCTGGGAAGCTGCTAATAATTAGGAGCCATTAATAATAGGCCTCATTAGTTCTACTGCCTGATTTGGAACCAATACTAGTTCTCACAAAAAGTTTGTCCTTGTAAAGATTTTTTTTATGGCTTTAACTACAGGATTCTCCCTGTGAGCCCTTCCACCCAACCGATGCGATGTCCCAAATTCACGAGGATAATATTTGATAGATCAGCTTGAATTTGAATTCCGCACCTCCTGATCGCCAGTCGAGTGCTCAGCCATTGCATCTACATAGTTGCATCTCAATGCAATACTAGCGAAAGACGTCTCCGGGTGTTATCAGGAAAAAGAAAATGAGTTTTCAACCCCACCCGTATCATGTTGTTATTTCCAAATGCTTCGAAGAAGAAAACGAAATGCAATTTTGTTTTACTGTTGCAAAAATCGTTTGCCATTTTCTCGAGTTGTTTCAGTACATATCTACGCGACGCTACGGTACGTGGGGAGGTCGATACTGTGGAGAGCAGAATCAGTGGAGAAATAAAACTAAAGTATGTCAGTGTGTCCCCCACTCAAGATCAGTGGGTCAAAGTCGTCGTTCCCCTGACGGAGTGAGCACCGCGCCAAATGTTAGATCATTTTTTTCTTATTCAAATTTATCGATAAGGTAAAAAACAACATTCATTATCAACCTCCGTGGTGAGTGATTGTTTCGATGTTCGCGCGATAATTTTCTCGAAAGAAAAAATATAACGTGCGATTTTTTTTCAATAGTTGTTGCAATTTTTGACGGTCTTTTGATTTTTTATGAATTTCGTTTTGTGTAAATTTATTTCTAATAATTCTATTGCTGAACGGATTTTTCAAAATAATTATTGTGACCGTGTTATATTAGTGCAGAAAAAGTTTCTCTATTTCCTATTTAATCTTCATGGAAAATTGAAAATCAAGGATATATTGACAAATTAAGTTTTAATTGAAAATGCTCATGGTGATTTTAAATAATATCGTCTTTAAAAACCTTCAGCAAGGTTCCAGAGAACTCTCCTTTCATCTCACATTAACCAAGTACTAACTATGAATCCAATTTGAAAACTTTGTATAAAATTATAAGAAATCTGATTGATCTTAGATAAAAAGGTCCTTTCATTTGCTTTGTGGTAGTTCAAAAAGAAATTTCGAATCAACTGATGTTCTGAAGTTCACCCATCTTGTAAAGTCTCGTAAACAAGTTTTCCGGGCGCTTTTTCGTGGTGCCTTTTCGCTTTTTTTGTCTCCTGTGCGGAATTCAAACCCGGGACACCGGCGCCATGACGTACCACTCCCAGCACCAGTACCGGCGGCCTCTGGACGTGATGATCAAGAAGGACAAACCCATGATGAGTGTGGCCGCCATCATACAGAATGCGGCCGCCCAGTGGACAAGGGGTAAGATGTGGCCGCAGAAATGAAAGAAATCGTTGTTAGAACCTTTTGAGGGATTATCAGCAACTCTGGTCAAGTTGTGTCTTTTGATTTGAAATCTTTGTACCTCATTATTGTTTTATGCATGTTGTAAATAAAAGTTGGTTGAATGGGATTAATAGTTTTACTAAAGGGTTGAAGAAATTTTGTGGCACAGCGAACCATGGGCAATTTTTTAAGAAATAAACTCTATTAAGATTGCAAGTGTTGTATCACCCAAATTCGATGTTTTGATGTTAAGAGAGATAGGAAAACTATGAATTTTATCGTTATTTACATTGGCAGATTTTATCACACATGGAAATCCTAGTCAACCCTGAATCCCTTGATAACCTTTATCAATTAATTGGCGAAATTCTGAGCTGTTGGATTTCTAAAGTGTCATCTGATGAGACCTAGAATTGGAAGTAATTACTGAATTTTGTGAACAATTGGAAAATCCTTTCAAATGAAGTTTCTTCAGAACTGACGAAGGAAGATTCGAGCTACTGTAACAGTACCTAGCTTTAAAAAATAGATGCTAATTACTAGCTTACGGTGGGAGGGCGTACAAGTTATGTAGATGGAATTGTCGTGTTTATTTCTTGAATTTCCCACGTTTTCCGGCTAGCCTGCCCAGGAGGGCATTGAATTATGATGACGGGTTTGTCTGGGAAATAGCCTGGGTAGTAACTTCTAAATTTTCATTGTTAACATTGTTAATTTTACCGGAATTAATACATCGACTGACCTTCTACCTGTATTCCCATAGGTAGACAGATTTTTAACACATCTTGGGTTCGAATCTCGCCCCCAGTAAATATTTCTCGATTCTCCGCTTTCTTGTCTACCCGTCTCTCTTAGTTCCATGTCGAGATGAAGCGTCTAATGAGCTCAACAGCTGTAAGTTTCTGTGTCCAACCAGAAAAGTGTAATTTTCTTTTCAGTTGATCTTCGCCAGGCATGAGAGTGATCTTTGAAAAATAAGATCACTATAAATCACTCGTATAATTCGTCGATAAGTGGGATCTTGAAAAAACCGGTCCTCTTATCATTTTCAAATGTGAACGAATCCTTAGCGATGCAAAAAAACATCACCTGACCTTTCTAAAGTTTCTGCCTGCAACTAAACCAACCTTTTTCATATCTAAAGTTTTATTGACCTTTACGAAGTGAAGATTTTTTTTCTCACCTTGGCCTTAAACAACGAGAGTCTGAGCGAGGTGCTGGCGAACATTTCAGAACTTGTTAATTTATCTGAAGGATCTAAGAGTTAGGTTGTTCAAGTTTAAGATTAACCGTTTTAGAATTTGATTTTAAGGATAACCAAAGCCGGTCCAGATGGTATCGTTTCTAAAATGGAAAGATCAACTTGATCAAATAAGCAAAACGCTATTAAAAACTAAGGATTTCATTGCACGGTGTAATCTACATGTTGAAATTTCTACCTTAACCAGCTCTTTGGGGTTTTAACAAACAATTTTTTAGTCATCTCATGGCAACCTATGACACTCCTAAGGTGTAGTTACTCTTGGGTCATTGTTTTATCCCTTTTGCGGAGTATAATTAAGTTCTATTAATGGCTCTTTTCATTTTCTCTTCCATTTTCCTCTTCAAAGATCAAACCGATTAGGTCAAATCCTTGAGCTAAGGAGAATTAGCTATCGCAAGCAGTATACTCAATATCTTGTTTACTTTTTCCTTTTTGCAAAGAAATCAAGAATGAAGACTAATGTAAACAATTTAGAAGTAATTATAAACAAAACTAAAATCTAGGTTATCATCAGAATAATATTATGGATCCTTGGAACGAAAGAATATGATTGTTATCATGTGCTCATACTATTTAAATCTTCTGTTTCTTCTACTTATAATGATAATAATAATGAAACTCTTAAGTGGAAGCTAACCCCACTGGGCGAGGTTGATGCTCAAAGCATTTTCTACCACCTAACCCTCAGAGCCTTATTATTATGTGGTCAACTGGTCACATAATCAAATAAATTGAGGAAAAATTCATGCACTGGGTGGGATTCGAACCAACGGATCCCTACACTACCTGGATTACCTGACTAGCGCCTTAACCACTAGACTGCAAAATAATTATTAATAATCTCTCGATAATTTTTTTTTTTTTTTACACTTTATTGATAGGACATATTATTTACAATACAAATAGTTACAAATTAAAATACAATATAAAAATAAAGAAAAAAAAATAAAGAAAAAGTAAATAAATATATACATAACATATGTCCTAACTAAAGGGTATATATGTATAATAATTATTCATAGGTAATCCGCTACAACATTGAACTGCTGAAAAATTGATTCCATTTTTGATAATTCTCGATTTTCTATTGATCGAATAAAGAAATCTGTGTTCTGGCTCTAATTGATTGATAGACCCAAAGCCAGAAAGGTGGAAGAAAAAGATTAACTACAATTTGTTTTAATGGGAATGAATCTTAAGAAACAAGCAGGACTGACTCATTATGAGGAAATTGTTGGAAAATTTTCATGTTCAGACTTCTTGAGCTTAGATGATGGTACAAAGGTATCAATGTATTTTTCAATATTATATTTTTTATTACAATTACAATAGATACTTATTATGATATGTATGTATATCGCTAATATCTCATGGACAGACTTGATTATTTTCCCAATAGACAGACTAGATTATGTATTATACGAGATGATAGTTTGTAAGTAGACATGACAGACTTGATCCTCCCATATAAAATTGATATGAGTCATAGTTTATTATCAATCACCGTGACCAAACGACCTTGAGAATACACCACCATGGTTTTGCTGATAACCAGGAGTAGTGCATTAAAAACTCATTAGCTCCTCCAGTGATAAGGAATAGTGTGTCCAGTTCGAATTGAAGAGGTCATTGTTTTGGGGAGTTATTAGTAGAGAGTAGGGTCATTGTGTTGTGGTTAAGTGACACTGACACTTCTGGTAGTAGTGGATGAACGGACCTCAGTAGCTTGATGGATAAGGCGGCGGACTTGTAACCTGGAGGTAGGGTTCAAGTGGTTAACGTGGTAGTCAAGTGGTTAACGCGCTAGTCTGGTAATCCAGGTAGCGTAGGGAGGGATCCGTTGGTTCGAATCCCACCCAGTGCATGAATTTTTCCTCGTTAATTTGTGTTTGTGACCACATAATAATAAGACTCTGAGGGTTATGTGGTAGAAAATGCTTTGAGCATTAACCTCGCCTGGTGGTTACCTTCCATTAAAGAGTGTTATTATTATTATTATTCAAGTCTCGCATTCAGCGTAGATTAGTAAAAGCTATTTTGAGTAGTTGTGATATCACGGAAATTGATTAACACAAATACAGGTATGATAGTAGTGGATGAATTTTTGAGATCATATGTGAAATCGTGTACAAACATTCTAAAATGCTTCGCTTGTGTGTATACTGTGTAAGTGTGTATGCATGAAAGCACAGTGAAATCAGTATAAACAGAATCAGTATAAACTGGGGAATAAGAGGGGTATGAAATCAGTATAAGAGGGGAACTCTTGTTTTGTCGTTTTATACTTCCTTAAAATATCAAAAATTATAGTACTTTAACCAACACTCAACACTCCATGCACTCTACAAGGCAAAATCAATCCAATGGAAAATATAGATAAATAAAAACCAAGCGTGTCTCCGGTTTCTAGTAAAGTCAAAAGAAAAGGAAAGTGCTGATAAGACAAGGTTATGAGGAAAATGTTCCAATAAATAAAGATGATCAAAGGAAAATGCTGGAGGCGGTGGAATAATAAAGAAATACCCGTATAAAGAATAATTAGACAAATTGCTGTTTTAAGTACAGATTAGATCGAAAGCTCTACAGAAAGGTCGAACATCTATGTGCATACAGCATACATACATAGGTCAGACATCTAATGATCTTATTTTGGGGAGAAGAAGATGAGGTAAGAAATGAAATACACGTTAGAAATACCTGGCATTAGTTATTGATATACAAAACTATCTGCTCACTAATTGTAATGTAATATTTACAAAGAGAACAAAAATCCCACAACACTCAAGAAGTGGTATCTGGAAAACCTGAAATATATATTAACTTGAGTCGTAAAACTGATGGAAAACTCTTAGCTATAACCTGGGAAGAAATCCAAGAAATTCTGTTTAAAAAAAGTTGATGTACCTATCTGTTTGAAAATGGACGAAAACCTAGAAACTCCTGGACGAAGAAGAACAACTAATACTTGCCATGAATGTCATGATGCCAGAGGCAAACTTGGACTTGACTGCATAAAATAGATGCCCATAAATAAACATACAAAAATCTAAAGGAACCTGGTTGGATAAAAACGTTAAAGATATGCCATTGCTTCCCTCAATTTTTTTTAATGCATTTCAGAAAATGTTCGAAAAAATGTCCTGAAACAGGAAGTCCGACGCGAAAACACTACCTAGTTAAATGACATCCAGAATGCTTGAGCCCATGAACGATGTTGGTCAATGGAAAAGAACAAATGAAATGATCAGTGGAAATAGGCAGGAATAATACAAAGCTTTGCCTGAAGGCATGAAGTAACAAAGACTCGGTGGAGGATTGAGGTGAAGAAGTTGATAATCGAGACAGAGGAGCTAGAAATTAGACACAAAAGAAATAATGAACACAATACATCGATACAATTTTGTTTAAATATAATTTGTTATTTGTATTTGTTAGTAGATAGTATCAATGTACGTCTTTACCTATTTACTCTGTAAATAAAACTTAATTGAATTTGTTCAACGATCAAACAATTTCAACTTCGGATGTTGTTACTCTCTCTCTCGATAAGGCCACCCCTATACGTCTTCATTATTTTCCATTCCTTTGTCGTCTGAAAATTGCTGACTTTTTTGTTGATCGACCTTGAGTTTCGTTGAACTTGGAAGAAATCTATTATGGGCGAATTGGAAAAGGAAAATGTCAAAAGATTTTGATTCAAAGGAATGCTCGCCAAGGACAAATGAACAATTATGCTATTACGCTGAGGTTTATATTATGTACGAGTATATCAAAGTTTCAAAAGAACTCCTTTGACTGTTTTTGAGTTTCGTTTTGGAAAGGTGGTAGGTAGGTACTGAACTGAAAGGAGTAGGAAAGAAATAATTGAATTGAGTTAGCTCAGTGGTTAAGCACTCGCTGAACCACTCGGTTCGATCCCCCTGCCGACAAAAATTTGTAGTCTTAATTTGGTTACAAATTGTTTGTAAGCGATACCTTCGGGTGCGCTCGTGTTGACCCAGCACCTAAATGGAAAGTATTGTGTCACTTCTCGTCCATCAGAGGGGAGGCATACTACGGGATGGGCAGGCTACAACACAGATCACAAGCGTCTACAGTAGCTCCTGTTTGATGGCTATGAAATAAAAAAGGCTGTGAAACACTCATCATTTTTTTAATGAAGAGAGGAGTAAGTTATTGCAGGTGTGGGGTATCTCATTCAAAACTCAGTCAAATACACATCCTATGTTCCTATCTTAGGTGATATTAATCATACTTAGATACTTAATGTTATGAGTTATTTTAACTATAGATAGCAAAATATTTTTTTTCCCTTCTAAAACGCTACTTTAATAGATTTAGTTAAATATTTTGTCAAAACTCTTTAACTTATTTACCTGATATGCTACAAACGGTGTAGGGGTATAGCATTAAAGATTATTTTAAATGCACCGTTTTCGTTAAAACACTGAAGTTAATTAACGTCGAGCACAGCTGTTTAGTGTTTAGATAGCTGACCATGTCGATAGCAGCTATTTTGCCAACGAACTTAATCCACATAATTATATGCAATTCTTATTGTGATGTATTTTTACTTTCCTTATCCTATAATAAGGAAAGTATTGTATTTTAATTTTGTTCAAACGCAATGTTTTTCACAGCAATTATATGAACTTAATACTTAACCTAGGTAGAATTAATATTTTCTAAACCTAGTTGTTGCTAACATTCTTTCTTAAAGATATCTTCTTAATATATAAATGTCAAAGACACTCACTGACCACTGACCACTGACTGATCATCGCTCTACAGCCCAAACCGTAAGTCCTAGGAAGCTGAAATTTGGTAGGTAGCTTTGTCTTATAGTCTAGATGTGCAATAAGAAGGGATTTTTCGAAACTCCCACTACAACACCTGCCATTGGCGAAAAAGGATTTTTTGCTTTCACGGCCATGCCTCGGCCCGCAAAGCGGCGACAGCCCGCTAGTCTTAATATATAAATGTCAAAGTCACTGACTGACTGACCACTCACTGACTGATCATCGCTCTACAGCCCAAACCGTAAGTCCTAGGAAGCTGAAATTTGGTAGGTAGCTTTGTCTTATAGTCTAGATGTGCAATAAGACGGGATTTTTTCGAAATTCCCACTACAACACCTGCCTTTGCCGAAAAAGGATTTTTTTGCTTTCACGGCCATGCCTCGGCCCGCAAAGCGGGCGACAGCCGCTAGTTTACAATATTTGAAAGGTCAATTTAATGGAGTGTTGATTGTATAGTAACGTAGCCGATATAAATGGTGAATTAAGACCTCATGAAACAACGAAATGTTTCAGCCAGATTTTAGGATGACGAAGGGATATATCCCTCTGTGACAGATATGTTATGTGGGGTCATGGAACGGGGCAAGTTGTAGCAGCTGTTTCATCGGAGGTATGTCACCCGAAGGGAAAATTGTTTTTCATGCCACTCTCATTGTTAGGAAGAAAAAACTGTCAGACACTGATTGATTGATGAGATATGCCGTGACCAAAACAAAGTTGACCTTTCGGTGTGAACGCCGTACATTGCAGACGTGATGTACATAATAGTATGTATAATTATATATGTATACTGTACAAACACATTGCATTTTTGCTGTTAATTAAAATGTGTATAAATAAAATCAAACACATTTTCTTCGTCGCGTTGGATTGAAATAATTGTTCTCATGCAATTCGTCGGCCTAGTCCTTTGCCACTCTGCTTTCAAACAAATTACGGCTCACATTAATTTCTGTATTGAATTTTCTATGTGTAATATTTTACTCGACCATCCCTTATGATCCAATAATTACTATAGTGTAAAGATAAAGATAAGTACGTATACAAAGATATTGATCAAAGATAATAAGTCATTGACTTCTGGTTTAAAGGCCACATTTTGAACCAGGATTAAAGTTTAGCTAAGACAGACACGTCCTCAAGTCGGAGTTTCAACCAATCACAGCGCACTATAGCCTGAGTTAAGGGATAGTGTCCTCTTGGAATACTTGGGATTAACCGACCTCAGTAGCTAGTACGATAAGGCAGCGGACTTGTAACCTGGAGGTCGGTGGTTCAAGTCCCGGTTTCAGCGTAGATTTAGTGAAGCGAGTTAGAGTAGTTGTGACATCACAAAAGTGATAAACACAAATATGATAACTTTTTTTAATAACTTTTTTTTACTTGGGATTAAATCTAATCCTTTTATATAATTCAACCCTTAAAGATACCATAGGATACCAATTGATTTCACTTTTCTTCGCGAGCATACTATCAAATTTCTATTTCGATTCTTTCAAATTGTCTCTTGTCCCCGGAATCAAGTGCACCGGGTCACAGTTTTCCATTCAAACCTACTCTAGCACATTTTGAAAGCGAATAGCAATTATTCGAATGCCAAACAAACGCTAGTACTCGTAAGCATAATTCACTGATGCGTTGCATTCATTTCAGATGGCTATGTATGGCAATATACCTATCTCTTGCTAATATACGAAGGTATATACTTCTCAAGTACATAGCATTAGCATTTGTTGTTTATCTGGTGTGGTGCACCGTCTGTCTGGCATGCAGCGTACATAGTGTCGATAAGTACACGGAACTGCATTTGGGGAGCAGAGGGGCATTGTAACCGATAACGAAAGTAAAAACAGACATTAAACCGGCAGTAAACAAGATAATATGCGCGAAGTCACGTGTTTACGATAATAATGATCAGTGAGCAGATGTAATGATCAAGAGCGCCGCGCAGTAAGAGATTGCAATTTATTGGCAGCGACCAGCGCTGGGTCGCCTCTTGTTCTAAAAGTTGATTTCCCCGCTGGTGGCCTCACGCAACCTTGACTCATGTTCATCATGGAGGCTAACCTTGATTATTATATAAGTGAGAAGCTAGGTGCATTATCACGACACGCCGATGCACCACTATGCCCATATCTGCTTGGCATTGCACCAGTGTGAGGATAATAGGACAGGTGCTCCCAGTACATCAACACAAGCCTCAGGAACAGAACCACTACATATCTGCCTGGCATTGCACCAGCACCAGTGTGAGGATAATAGGACAGGTGCTCCCAGTACATCAACACAAGCCTCAGGAACAGAACCACTACATATCTGCCTGGCATTGCACCAGCACCAGTGTGAGGATAATAGGACAGGTGCTCCCAGTACATCAACACAAGCCTCAGGAACAGAACCACTACATATCTGCTTGGCATTGCACCAGCACCAGTGTGAGGATAATAGGACAGGTGCTCCCAGTACATCAACACAAGCCTCAGGAACAGAACCACTACATATCTGCTTGGCATTGCACCAGTGTGAGGATAATAGGACAGGTGCTCCCAGTACATCAACACAAGCCTCAGGAACAGAACCACTACATATCTGCCTGGCATTGCACCAGCACCAGTGTGAGGATAATAGGACAGGTGATCCCAGTACATCAACACAAGCCTCAGGAACAGAACCACTACATATCTGCCTGGCATTGCACCAGCACCAGTGTGAGGATAATAGGACAGGTGATCCCAGTACATCAACACAAGCCTCAGGAACAGAACCACTACATATCTGCCTGGCATTGCACCAGTGTGAGGATAATAGGACAGGTGCTCCCAGTACATCAACACAAGCCTCAGGAACAGAACCACTACATATCTACCTGGCATTGCACCAGTGTGAGGATAATAGGACAGGTGCTCCCAGTACATCAACACAAGCCTCAGGAACAGAACCACTACATATCTGCCTGGCATTGCACCAGTGTGAGGATAATAGGACAGGTGCTCCCAGTACATCAACACAAGCCTCAGGTATAGGGAGAACAGAACCACTACATATCTGCCTGGCATTGCACCAGTGTGAGGATAATAGGACAGGTGCTCCCAGTACATCAACACAAGCCTCAGGAACAGAACCACTACATATCTGCCTGGCATTGCACCAGCACCAGTGTGAGGATAATAGGACAGGTGCTCCCAGTACATCAACACAAGCCTCAGGAACAGAACCACTACATATCTGCTTGGCATTGCACCAGCACCAGTGTGAGGATAATAGGACAGGTGCTCCCAGTACATCAACACAAGCCTCAGGAACAGAACCACTACATATCTGCTTGGCATTGCACCAGCACCAGTGTGAGGATAATAGGACAGGTGCTCCCAGTACATCAACACAAGCCTCAGGAACAGAACCACTACATATCTGCCTGGCATTGCACCAGTGTGAGGATAATAGGACAAGTGATCCCAGTACATCAACACAAGCCTCAGGAACAGAACCACTACATATCTGCCTGGCATTGCACCAGCACCAGTGTGAGGATAATAGGACAGGTGCTCCCAGTACATCAACACAAGCCTCAGGAACAGAACCACTACATATCTGCCTGGCATTGCACCAGCACCAGTGTGAGGATAATAGGACAGGTGCTCCCAGTACATCAACACAAGCCTCAGGAACAGAACCACTACATATCTGCTTGGCATTGCACCAGTGTGAGGATAATAGGACAGGTGCTCCCAGTACATCAACACAAGCCTCAGGAACAGAACCACTACATATCTGCTTGGCATTGCACCAGTGTGAGGATAATAGGACAGGTGCTCCCAGTACATCAACACAAGCCTCAGGAACAGAACCACTACATATCTGCTTGGCATTGCACCAGTGTGAGGATAATAGGACAGGTGCTCCCAGTACATCAACACAAGCCTCAGGAAACAGAACCACTACATATCTGCTTGGCATTGCACCAGACCAGTGTGAGGATAATAGGACAGGTGCTCCCAGTACATCAACACTTTTTTTTTTTTTTTTTTTTTTTTTTTTTTTTTTTTTTTTTTTTTTTTTTTTTTTTTTTTTTTTTTTTTTTTTTTTTTTTTTTTTTTTTTTTTTTTTTTTTTTTTTTTTTTTTTTTTTTTTTTTTTTTTTTTTTTGCCTGGCATTGCACCAGTGTGAGGATAATAGGACAGGTGCTCCCAGTACATCAACACAAGCCTCAGGTATAGGGAGAACAGAACCACTACATATCTGCTGGCATTGCACCAGTGTGAGGATAATAGGACAGGTGCTCCCAGTACATCAACACAAGCCTCAGGAACAGAACCACTACATATCTGCTGGCATTGCACCAGCACCAGTGTGAGGATAATAGGACAGGTGCTCCCAGTACATCAACACAAGCCTCAGGAACAGAACCACTACATATCTGCTTGGCATTGCACCAGCACAGTGTGAGGATAATAGGACAGGTGCTCCCAGTACATCAACACAAGCCTCAGGAACAGAACCACTACATATCTGCTTGGCATTGCACCAGCACGTGTGAGGATAATAGGACAGGTGCTCCAGTACATCAACACAAGCCTCAGGAACAGAACCACTACATATCTGCTGGCATTGCACCAGTGTGAGGATAATAGGACAGTGATCCCAGTACATCAACACAAGCCTCAGGAACAGAACCACTACATATCTGCCTGGCATTGCACCAGCACCAGTGTGAGGATAATAGGACAGGTGCTCCCAGTACATCAACACAAGCCTCAGGAACAGAACCACTACATATCTGCCTGGCATTGCACCAGCACCAGTGTGAGGATAATAGGACAGGTGCTCCCAGTACATCAACACAAGCCTCAGGAACAGAAACCACTACATATCTGCTTGGCATTGCACCAGTGTGAGGATAATAGGACAGGTGCTCCCAGTACATCAACACAAGCCTCAGGAACAGAACCACTACATATCTGCTTGGCATTGCACCAGTGTGAGGATAATAGGACAGGTGCTCCCAGTACATCAACACAAGCCTCAGGAACAGAACCACTACATATCTGCTTGGCATTGCACCAGTGTGAGGATAATAGGACAGGTGCTCCCAGTACATCAACACAAGCCTCAGGAACAGAACCACTACATATCTGCTTGGCATTGCACCAGTGTGAGGATAATAGGACAGGTGCTCCCAGTACATCAACACAAGCCTCAGGAACAGAACCACTACATATCTGCTTGGCATTGCACCAGTGTGAGGATAATAGGACAGGTGCTCCCAGTACATCAACACAAGTCTCAGGAACAGAACCACTACATATCTGCTTGGCATTGCACCAGCACCAGTGTGAGGATAATAGGACAGGTGATCCCAGTACATCAACACAAGCCTCAGGAACAGAACCACTACATATCTGCCTGGCATTGCACCAGTGTGAGGATAATAGGACAGGTGCTCCCAGTACATCAACACAAGCCTCAGGAACAGAACCACTACATATCTGCCTGGCATTGCACCAGCACCAGTGTGAGGATAATAGGACAGGTGCTCCCAGTACATCAACACAAGCCTCAGGAACAGAACCACTACATATCTGCCTGGCATTGCACCAGCACCAGTGTGAGGATAATAGGACAGGTGCTCCCAGTACATCAACACAAGCCTCAGGAACAGAACCACTACATATCTGCCTGGCATTGCACCAGCACCAGTGTGAGGATAATAGGACAGGTGATCCCAGTACATCAACACAAGCCTCAGGAACAGAACCACTACATATCTGCTTGGCATTGCACCAGTGTGAGGATAATAGGACAGGTGCTCCCAGTACATCAACACAAGCCTCAGGAACAGAACCACTACATATCTGCTTGGCATTGCACCAGTGTGAGGATAATAGGACAGGTGATCCCAGTACATCAACACAAGCCTCAGGAACAGAACCACTACATATCTGCTGGCATTGCACCAGCACCAGTGTGAGGATAATAGGACAGGTGCTCCCAGTACATCAACACAAGCCTCAGGAACAGAACCACTACATATCTGCTTGCATTGCACCAGCACCAGTGTGAGGATAATAGGACAGGTGCTCCCAGTACATCAACACAAGCCTCAGGTATAGGGAGAACAGAACCACTACATATCTGCTTGGCATTGCACCAGTGTGAGGATAATAGGACATGTGATCCCAGTACATCAACGCAAGCCTCAGGAACAGAACCACTACATATCTGCTTGGCATTGCACCAGCACCAGTGTGAGGATAATAGGACAGGTGATCCCAGTACATCAACACAAGCCTCAGGAACAGAACCACTACATATCTGCTTGGCATTGCACCAGCACCAGTGTGAGGATAATAGGACAGGTGATCCCAGTACATCAACACAAGCCTCAGGAACAGAACCACTACATATCTGCTTGGCATTGCACCAGTGTGAGGATAATAGGACAGGTGCTCCCAGTACATCAACACAAGCCTCAGGAACAGAACCACTACATATCTGCTTGGCATTGCACCAGTGTGAGGATAATAGGACAGGTGCTCCCAGTACATCAACACAAGCCTCAGGAACAGAACCACTACATATCTGCTTGGCATTGCACCAGTGTGAGGATAATAGGACAGGTGCTCCCAGTACATCAACACAAGCCTCAGGAACAGAACCACTACATATCTGCTTGGCATTGCACCAGTGTGAGGATAATAGGACAGGTGCTCCCAGTACATCAACACAAGCCTCAGGAACAGAACCACTACATATCTGCTTGGCATTGCACCAGTGTGAGTATATTAGGACAGGTGCTCCCAGTACATCAACACAAGCCTCAGGAACAGAACCACTACATATCTGCTTGGCATTGCACCAGTGTGAGGATAATAGGACAGGTGCTCCCAGTACATCAACACAAGCCTCAGGAACAGAACCACTACATATCTGCTTGGCATTGCACCAGCACCAGTGTGAGGATAATAGGACAGGTGTCCCAGTACATCAACACAAGCCTCAAGGGAACAGAACCACTACATATCTGCTTGGCATTGCCACCAGTGTGAGGATAATAGGACAGGTGATCCCAGTACATCAACACAAGCCTCAGGAACAGAACCACTACATATCTGCTTGGCATTGCACCAGTGTGAGATAATTTGGACAGGTGCTCCCAGTACATCAACACAAGCCTCAGGAACAGAACCACTACATATCTGCTTGGCATTGCACCAGTGTGAGGATAATAGGACAGGTGCTCCCAGTACATCAACACAAGCCTCAGGAACAGAACCACTACATATCTGCTGGCATTGCACACAGTGTGAGGATAATAGGACAGGTGCTCCCAGTACATCAACACAAGCCTCAGGTAAGGGAGAACAGAACCACTACATATCTGCTTGGCATTGCACCAGTGTGAGGATAATAGGACAGGTGATCCCAGTACATCAACACAAGCCTCAGGAACAGAACCACTACATATCTCTTGGCATTGCAACACCAGTGTGAGGATAATAGGACAGGTGCTCCCAGTACATCAACACAAGCCTCAGTATAGAGAACAGAACCACTACATATCTGCTTGGCATTGCACCAGTGTGAGGATAATAGGACAGGTGCTCCCAGTACATCAACACAAGCCTCAGGAACAGAACCACTACATATCTACCTGGCATTCCACCAGTGTGAGGATAATAGGACAGGTGCTCCCAGTACATCAACACAAGCCTCAGGTATAGAAGCCGTATTCCTTTATTTTCAGGGGGATTAATTTTCAGCAAAAACAAATTTACTCACACGGCCCCAGTCAGGCTGGGCATGAACCAACTTTAAAATCTTAAATAGAATGGTGTTATGTCTTGTGGCATATTGTTTTCAAGGCCTTATTAAAAGAAGTTCATTTTTTGCTGAAACTGAAACCCCTAAGAAATACGGGTTTTTGCGTTTTCTATATTTTCAGCCGTTTTTGAGGTACTGGGGGTGGGGTGGGACTATGGACACCCTGTATATACAGTATACAGGTATACACTGTATACACATATGTCCTATCTAAAGGGTGGGTATGTTGCCTATGACAATCTCTTCAACCCAACCCTTAAGTTAATCTTCCTGTTCCTCTTTCCTCCTTCAGCTGAGATTGACCTATATGTATACCAGTGCCCCGTTTCAAAAATTCTCTCTCAAAATCCGTTTGAACCGTTCCGTCCGTTTCAAACGTACCTTGATTGGTTAATTTGAACGGAATAACCAAACAGCTGTGGTTTTGTGACGTTTGAAACGGAGATTCGGGGATTCTGAGAGTGAGAGTGCTTTCTGAAACAGGCTACAGGTATCACTATCACATTAGTAACAGGCAAATTTTCCGAACTACAAACAGCCCCATCACCCCTACATCCTACATATATATCTTTGAGAATAAAAAGACAAGATTTTTCGTTACCTTGCGTCCTCAATCACCCGACGACGGTAAGGCTCTTATCTATCTTCAATGAGCATACATAATTAGCCATTCACCAGTAGTTTACGAATTGTGTTCAAGATTACGTTGGGAAGTCGCTATCACTTGTAAACATTCAATCAATATGCACATCACCTATACACATATTTATTTACATAAATGCAATGTGCTCAAGAGATGTAGTATGTATATATAATTATGGGCACCGGCATGTTATTGCGAGTCAAGTTCAAGGTGACCAATAGAGACTCTCAGCTGATAGATACTGGATAGTGGCACATACGTTCATATGATAACCCTCTCACTCATAGCAGTACTCAGGAAATAAATATAATTTGTAGATACAGTCGAGCCTGGATATAAGAGAACTAGATTCAAGATGAACCTGGATATATGAGAACTGGATACAAGATAATACTGGATATAAAAGAACTGAATGCAAGATAATCCTGGATATAAAAGAATTGGATACAAGATAATCCTGGATATAAGAGAACTGGATACAAGAGAACTCGGTACAAGATAATCCTGGATATAAGAGAACTGGATGCAAGATAATCCTGGATAAAAGAGAACTGGATACAAGATAATCCTAGATATAAGAGAACTGGATACCTACATAATCCTGGATGTAAGAGAACTGGATGCAAGAGAAATAAATACAAAATAATCCTGGATATAAGAGAACTGGATACAAGATATATCTGGATATAAGAGAACTGGATACAAGATAATCCTGGATGTAAGAGAACTGGAAACAAGATAATCCTGGATATAAGAAAACAAGATAATCCTGGAGCATAAAGTGTATTCGAATTTGAGTGATCACCTGATCACTTACCTACCAAGTTCTGACCTTGCTTAACTTAAGTGTTCTACAAATACCGACGTCGGCGTGGATAGCTTGATCGATAAATCGGCGGACTTGTAACCTGGAGGTCGGTGGTTCAAGTCCCAAATATGATATCTAAGATATCTGCATTGATGGTTTATTTTACCTGTTGAAACTAAAACATCGCCACGTCAGACCAAGCTAAGGCATTCTCTGTGACCCCAGAGAAATTGAATATGAAAATATTTACAATAATAAGAAGATGGGGGGCATGAAAAGGGAAAGTTTGTTTATGCCAAACAAAGTCTGAATCATAAAGTCGGACCTTGAACTAGTGTACTTGTGGCATAGTGGGATGCTAGATGCTATGTACCTGCATATGTGTAAAGAAAATACAATACTATCATATTGTTAAGTACATAGTTCGTAAAAACACTTAAATGATTGATGGCTACTCTTGGCAAAATACTATGGGCGTGACTATTGCCTCAGGCAATCTTGTAACATTAATCTTAGGAAGTACGTCCAGAGTTGTAAAATTTCAATAGAAGAATTCTTGGGCACTCCAAGAATCGAAATACGTTGAAATAGTATTATTTACTGATTAGGTACCTATTTTTTATTTTTTTAATCCTACCTTAAAAAATATTTCATAACCGGGATTTGCATCAGCAATATAATTAAGGCTAAAAAATATTACAGCCATATTAACCATTCCCGGAAATCATCTGTCCCAAAATTCTGACTCGGTCGAGATTCGAACTCTACATAATATACCTTCAAAAGACTGTTGCCACAGGATTATTTATTAGGCGACCTAATAGAATCAAGAAGCTGATAATTACCTCGTGCTTAGAGGCAACCTTGAACATGAAACCCCATCAGGCCATCACTCTGGGACCTGGGACCCGCCAGGTCGCCCCTGCAGTGTGGCGGATACTGATTACTGATGGCCTGGTGCCTGGTGCATCATTGCCAAGGTCACCGCTGCAGCTCTGAAGCTTCCGCCCTGAGTACAGGGTGACTCCGGCAGATACCGCTCTAGCCCTGAGTATTACAGTGTGACTCCGGCAGATACCGCTCCAGCCCGGGTGGTGTTCTATGTTACCGTCTTAGGGTGGAATTAATAGACAACATCAATAACTTAAGTCGTTGGTAAGTGTCGATGTTCCCCATCTTACACAGTACGCAATCCGTGACTTAGCGCCACAGAGGTATTACAAAAACGTCTATTAATTCCGCCCTTAATGTCATCGGTTCAACACAGACAATTGTTTCAATTGCACTACGGATTTCACTTTTGCTAGAAGTATTGACAACAAAGACCGACCTCAGTAGCTTCATCGATATCGCGGGGGACTTGTAACCGGAGGTCGGTGGTTCGAGTCCCAAATTCAGCAAAGATTAAGGGTGAAATTATTAGACGTTTTGTAATACCTCTGTGGCGCTGAGTCACGAATTGCCTACTGTAAAATAGGTAATACTGTGTTAAAGTAACTGTGATATCACCTCGTGATTTACACAAATAAGATAACTTGAAAAAAAACTATTGACGACGAAGGCAGCACTACAGTCTCTGAACCCGTTGGTCGCGCGTTCGATTCACGTGCCGAGCATTTTTTCTTGGTGCAGCATCAATAGTGTTCCAAGAGAGCTGGCTTTCTTTTAACCCATTTTATTCGATGTTCAAATAATATTACCTGAGCAAATAAAATTCTCATTGTTGAAAGTATTAGATAGGTACTTGGCGGAGTAATAATTCTTCTTGACTTGAAAGTGGACAAGCCATCCTTCATTTTATCAATATTCATAGAAAATATTTGAACGAGTAATATGAGTGTACACTGTAAAATATATTCGGAAAATTCATCTCATGACTGGCAGAGATTTTTATGACAAGTCAACCACCATCCCTCGATTTTTCTATTCTGTCTGAACGCTCCTCTTCAGATTTTTTTTAAGGTTGCTTTGTTGTTGTTTTTTATATATTTTACCATGATTTTGACTGTTATTATAACTTTGGTCCCTATGTATCTCATCACTACAATGCAGTACATAGTACCAGCATCACTAATGCAATTTGCGACAAAAACAAAACTCAATTCTACATGTTGTTCTAGTTATCGTTTTGGCGAACCCGGCAATTAATTGACAGCGAACTGTTGTGCTGAGTCACAGTACACAGAGTGTTCCTGCGAGTCCCATAGATAACAATTAGGCTTGTCGTTATCTACATGCGCATGCGCATCCTTATTTATGCACAATATTGCACATATGTGGCAGGGTTGTTACAAGACCAGGCTCTTTGCAAAGAGCTGAAAAGTTTGTCCTAGGCTGATTTAACAAGAAGTCTACGACAGTTATAACAGTCAGAAGCAAAAAAAATTAGAAATATCTCGAAAATAAAATAAGTTACCAAAATAATTTGTTAATCACTTTCGCTATCGCTATGTCGCAACTGCTCAAACTCGATTTACTAAAACTTTGCTGATCTTCAGACTTGAACCATCGACCTCCAGGTAACCTTATTCGGCGCCTTATCGATCAAGCTAGTGAGGTCGGCTAACAGTCAGAAGTAGTTTTGAAGGCTCACCTCAGTAGATAGAATAGAATATACCTTGTTTATACTGCCAAGGTAAGACTGAAAAGTCCCTTTGCTCCAGCAGTCAAACAGGTCTTCTGGATTAGTTACCAAAACCTGACCTAATCAAAATATTTGAAACCCAAATTCTTCGTCTATACCACTTTATTAAATGTTCTATATCTATCTATCTCTCACTCATTTCACTTTGTATGTATAATCTAAACCTTAATTATTTTGTACAAAAAAAATGCATTGAAATCTGGAGGACGGTGGTTCAAGTCCCTAGTATGGCAATGGCAAATATCCAGTTCCTGCTCACTTGCACAATATTTCACTAGTAAAGTAATTGGTGTACACATTTTTGACTTTCAAAACAAACAAAGTTCATAGTATTTTAAACAACATCACACTCAGGACATGGAAGGAGCCCAGAACATTGCTTCTGGGCGTCCAGGGGCGTTATTACCCGCTATTAATCCTTTCACCTCCATGTCACAACCATCATGGACAAGTAAAGTATCTAGTTCGAGAATATTATTGTTAGTATTATTACATAGCATTAATGTTTCCCCTCCTCTGTTGTGTCCCCAGGCCTGCTGGATGGGAACATGTCCCTGGGCTCTCACTCCCCCACAGAGATGATTATTAGTATTATTACATACCATTAATGTTTCTTGTCCCCAGGCCTGCTGGATGGGAACATGTCCCTGGGCTCTCACTCCCCCACAGAGATGATTATTAGTATTATTACATACCATTAATGTTTCTTGTCCCCAGGCCTGCTGGATGGGAACATGTCCCTGGGCTCTCACTCCCCCACAGAGATGAAGCCAGACACCGCCACTCTCCTGGTCAACTTCAACTCTCCCGGATCTAACACTATGAGGTAACAACCTATGATACCTAACGGTTGACAAGGGATTAAACTGTATATTAAATAGATGTTTAGTACGTAAGTCTGAAGTCTGGACTCTAGAGCTTGGGGATGCATCAGTAACAATCTTGACTGTGACAGTGACAACTCCTACTATTCGTGTTTAATTTATGTATATTTTAAAATATTTTTTTCTAGTCTTTGTGTTCTATGTTTTAACCCGGTGTTTTAACCTTAACAAATGAAAAATACATCATTTTTTTTTCATATAAATTTGTTAATTTTTACCTTTTAACGTATCGCGAGAGTTAATTTTTAAAAATTAATTGTAATATCTGCGTAAATTTTGAAGTTATCAAATATTTCACTATATTCTTGTGATAATAACAACTTCTGTTGCATGATACTGCTCTCATAATAACAACAGTTTAATAATGACAATAACTGTGATAAGGAAAAATATTGATTCTTATCTCTAATGTATCTTGGCTCGTGCATAATATACTGAGTGTGAACTTAACTACGACCTCTTAACCATGTATAATCTACGAAATAAAGCTACAACAAATCGAGTGAATAGTGCTAGATTAATTGTTTCAAATAAACCCACACCAGTTTCTAACTGTAACGCAGCCGCCTCTCGTTCTAAAAGTTCAACCTCCTCTGACCCCTCATCATTACAATGTAATACGAAAACCAATTCACAAGTAATCAAGGCTAACTCAAATAAACATGTTACTAAACCCGTTAACAACACACGCCCCTCGGATTGTGAATCAAGTACGATTTCAATCGTTGAAGAGAAAATCAAGGTGATGGAAGAACAACAGCAAACCCTTATTCAGAAGGTCCAAGAAGTAACATCTGAACTTGAAACGGTTAAATCGAATCGCAATAGCCCTATTCGACACCTGGTACAAGCAAATAAATTTACAAGTGTAGGTACGCAAACTGACGAGTATGAATTGGTTCATATGAAAAACGAGCTAATGAAAAAAACACATGAAATTGAATCTCTTAATTCTAGAATTAAAAATTTAGAGAATATAATAATCAAAAACAATATTTCTCAACCCAAGAACAACAGTTTTCCAACGGTCAATACCCATGTAAATAACAACAAATTCACGTGTTATATGATTGGTGACAGCCACGTGAGAGGGTTGCGTGAGAAGCTCTCACCTCTCCTCCCCAGCAGCTGTACGGTGCAGTCATCCTTCCAGCCAGGAGCTGGCTATCATGAAGTGGCCCAAGTTCACAACAAATCTTCTAACCTAATCACACCAACCGCTCAAGATTATGTCATCATTATGTGCGGAACTAACGATGTGGCATCAACACATTGGGATATCATCAAGAAGGGACTATATGACCTGATAAATAAATTCCAACATTGTCAATCAATTTGTATTTTGGGTGTCCCTTATAGATATAGCAATAGAAAACTTAATTTTCACATAAGCAAACTTAACACAAAAATCAAGCATTACGCATTATCAATGTCAATTTCTAATAATATTTCCTTTTTTGACCCAAATAAATGTTTGAAGCGAAATAACTATGCAACTGATGGGTTACATTTAAACAAAGAAGGGAAAACTAAACTTTGCTTTAAATTGAAAAATGCAGTTTTCAATCTTAAAACAAGCCATGAAGCGTATCCTAAACAAATAAAAAATAATCTTGGTATTTTGATAATAAAGTGGGTAATTATGATCTGATAAGTTTTGATGAACCTAGGGAATCATTTCAACTATGCAGAGACAACCCTGAAAACCAGAGGAACTCTGACCATACTGCTCTCTTCACTAATTATACACAATTATTCCCAGAACTAACACCTGGTCCATCAAACCACACAACACAACATAATTCGGAACCAGACAATCAAAACGCGGAGTCAACTTTCAGCACTCCTAGCCTATCTAATCACATACACAAATTAATCAACAATGGTCCAACATCCAATTACTACACGATAGCTCATGCATGTAACTCAACGGTCTTACCGACCACTAAGCACCACCCATATAAATATAACATAGAGAATCCCGATCTTAGCGCAATATCTCTTAGTCCCATTACATGCATTACCCCAGGATTTAATAGACCAAAAGTTTCAAATTTTCAAAAACTAGGCCAAATCATAGAAACCTGATAGTACTTACCACAGATCAGAGCACCAATCATCATGTTAAAATTTACTACCAGAATGCCCAAAGTATCCGAGGCAAAATTAAAGAATTTATGGTAGGGGCTCTGACCAGTGATAATGACGTCATTATAATTTCTGAATCTTGGTTATCTGATAATATTCTCGATTATGAATTGGGACTTCATGGCTTTGTTATCTATAGATGTGATAGGGATTACGACAACCGAGTGGAGGATCGCGGCGGTGGTGTTTTGATCCTTTGTAGGCAACATATAAAATCGTGTTTTATGTGTTCAGATAATAAGAATAAATTTGAATCTCTATTCATAAAAATTTGGTTGTGCGGGAAACCTATTTTAATAAATGTATCGTACATACAACCACAAAGTAATTTAGATACATATAATACTCTGGTTTCTTTTATCGAGTCAACTATTCAAAAAGAAAAGAAAAACACACGCCTCCTAATATCTGGAGATTTCAATCTACCATCAGTTACATGGTCCTCTATAGAGCATAACAAAAACAAGGCTCTTATATATGATGAGCAAAGCCTGTCACCACAGGCCGAAACTATACTGGATTTCACAAAATGTTACAATTTGCATCAGATGAATAATATTAGAAATCAAAATAACAGAATTCTAGATTTAATTTTTAGTAACTTAGACTCGATAAAAATTTCTTCCAGCGATCAACACATTACTTCTGAAAATCCAAACCACCCACCTCTCTCTCTTCAGCTCTACTTACATAAAGACCAAAAACAAAATACACAAGAAGAACCTAAAAGAAAAACCCTTAATTTTAAGAAAGCCAGTTTTGAGCAAATATGCGAGTATTTAAGAAACATAGAATGGGAAAAAGAATTAAAAAATGTAGATCTTAATCTTAATCAATCTGTAGACCGATTTTACAAAATAATCAATAATTCAATATCACTCTATGTCCCTGAAATTACTTATGGCAATTTAAATTTCCTAAATGGTTCAATAATGAACTCAAGAGCATGATAATTGAAAAGAAAAAAGCTCATATTACATATAAATTTTTAAAAAAGAGATCTGATTATTTAATCTTTGCGGGATTAAGAAAACAGTGTAACATCCTTGCGCACTCACTTTATAGAAACACTGTAAAGAAACCGAAGCAATGCTTCGAGAAGATCCTAAACGTTTTTGGTCTTTTATGTCAGATAAAAAAGTCATCAAAGGATTTCCTTCCGTAATGCACCTAGATAACACTTCAACCTCTGATGATCATGAAATCGCAAATTTTTTTGCTCAAAATTTTGCATCGGTATTTTCAGGAGAACTTGTTATTCCACCAAAGTTTTCATATGATAGATTTACTCAACTTGAGAATTTAAATCTCAATGAGAAGGATATTTTTTCTTCATTAATAAAACTGAAAGAGAGAGCCCCGGGTGGAGCGGATGAGATCCCCCCCATCTATTTTAAGAAATGTGCCACTCACCTCGCCGGACCTCTGACCTACTTATTCAACCGCTCACTTCAAACAGGTCTGTTTCCAGAGAGATGGAAAACAGCCATCATAACTCCTATACATAAATCAGGCCCTAAGAATGATATAAAAATTACCGTCCTGTTTCCATCATGTCTATCATTCCTAAACTTTTAGAAAAACTTGTATACAACCAAATTAAAGATAGTATTAATCCACTGATAATAAATAATCAATACGGATTCATGCCACAGAGATCTACCATGACTAACCTTTTATCATTTAGTAATTATGTCAGTCAAGCATTAGAAACAGGCAGTCAGGTAGATTGTATATATTCCGACTTTTCCAAGGCGTACGACAAAGTTAACCACAATATCCTGGTGTCTAAACTATCCGCCTTGGGAATATCGGGATGCCTGTTGGAGTGGATTCGGAACTTTTTATCAGGACGAAGTCAAATAGTTAAAGTGGGTATTACAAAATCCGACCCTTTCCCTGTACTTTCAGGTTGTATACAGGGTGGCCATTTGTCGGGCCTTTTATTTTCGCTATTTATAAACGATATAGGACAAATTTTCCCCAGCAATATCAATTACTGGATGTTTGCAGACGACCTAAAGTTTGCATTGAAGGTTCGGGGTCAGGACGAGGTGGATAGTATCCAAGCAGTATTGTCGCGTCTTTATCACTGGTGTTCAATGAACTACATGGAATTAAACATCAGCAAATGCCATGTAATAACATTTCATAGAATTCGATCGCCAATTTTAGCATCCTACAACATCAATGGAAAGGCACTGACCAGACGTGAGCGAGTGAGGGATCTGGGGGTCACGTTTGAGAAGGACTTGAGATTTGTATCGCACATCCAAGATATCAGATCCAAAGCTCTTAAAATGCTTGGATTTCTGTACAGAAATACTCGGGACTTCTCGGACGTGGCCACTTTGAAAACTCTATACTTTGCTTACGTCAGATCAGTGCTGGAATATTGCTCTGTTGTATGGACGCCCTTTTATAAATGCCATAGTAGAAGTCTAGAAACAGTACAACACAAATTTTTGAGAGTCGTAGCTTTTAAAACTCACAAAATAATATCTAACCATGACTATAGTGAGATCGAATCCACTCATGACATCTTGACCCTTGAGATCAGGAGGCAGATTAATGATCTCATTTTCCTTCATAAATTAATTAATTCCAACATATTCTGCCCTGATCTCCTGAGTCAGGTGTCATTAAGAGTGCCTATTCGACAAACACGACAAAATACACTGTTTAAGATTTCTACTTTCAAGACAAATACTGATAAATACTCAGCATTACATCGCTGTAAATACCTATGGAATCTTGCCAGTGATGGGGGCGTGGACATCTTCTCGGATACAACTGATAGGATTTTAGAGTTAGATCTTCCTTTTGACTTAAAAGTATGATAGTATAACTGTTTGATCTTCCTTAGTTTAATTTAGTAGTAAGTTTAGTTTAGTAGTAATTAAATTTATGTTTTAAATTTAATGTTATTTTGTATAATGAGTGCTGTATACTCGTAAGATTATGTTAAAAAAAAAAAAAAAAAAAAAAAAAAAGTATTCAGTATGTGGGTTTCTAGATATCCCAATAATACACGAGATTTGTGAAATTAATATTCATAGGTGCTTTATACCTTTACCTACCTTTACCAATTCCAAAATGGTTCTTTCAAAGGGATGGTTCTGGCAAAGCTCAGGATTTTTAATATTGTGGTAAGATACAAGATTAAATGTTTCGTTCACAATATCCGTCTCATACGAGTATACTTGAGATAGGACTTTTGAGACGAGTTCTTTTTTAAGCTGGCCACACAAGTACAGGCATGTATGGCTTGCATGTATGAACAGTCGTGCCTGTCATGCATGCATGAGCGTGTGTGGCAGAAAAGAGATCACGAGCATGAGCTCTATGCTACCTGTTGCCTGTTCATACATGCATGCATGCATGTCATTCGTGCATGTACAAAAGTATGGCTGTCGGCTTTATCTAAGTAAGCTGGCACATCATTTTTTCTGTGAAACTTACCTGTGGCATTGTTCTCTCTCTCTCTCTCTCTCTCGCCAGCGCATTCAGCAACAACAGCCTCGGGTCCTCGCACAACAATGGCGGCTCCAACTCCTCCCTCATCTCCCCGTACCCCCCCAACCACCCCCTGTGTGGCTCCAAACATCTGTGCTCCATCTGTGGGGACCGGGCTAGCGGCAAACACTATGGCGTGTACAGGTGGGCAATAGAAACTTCTGACAGAGTTTTTTCCCTTTCTGGAATGGCATGGGTGTCAAATTGTCAATGCATCCTATACCTACAGCTAATATTTGGAAAGCCTGGGACTCGAACCCGAACCTTCTGACTGCCTCAGGTTCTATGCTACCAGCTAATTATTACCTAATCTAAAGATATTGGGACCTCGAAATAATTTCATCTTAAACTCTAAACTTCCCCCTTTTTTTCAAATATTTAATATACAGATTACAGATATAAAAAGTAGTACCGACTGTTTGTTTGTTTTCAACATGTGCATTATCATCACCAACATGTGCATTATCATCATTCAAAATGAAATATTAAAACGGACAGACCTTCGTTTTGGCTCTATCTCCCCTGAGACTAGGACATTCCAGTTGAAAAAAACGTGTTTTTTGTGTGCGTATTCACCATTGTCGTCCTTGTAAGAAGAAGTTTTTTTCAAGATTTTTTTTTTGTCACCGCGTACCAAATGTCATTTCATTCTTCACATTGTTGATAGACCAGAAGTAACAGGTAAGTGAAGAGAATACTGGATCCTTGTCAGTGATAGACCAGAAGTAACAGGTAAGTGAAGAGAATACTGGATCCTTGTCAGGCGTGTATAATCCACGGGGACCAGTGTGGTGGTGTCCATAAGTCAGTGGGTTGTAGTTACTATCAGACATAGCTTCGGGCATTTTTTCACCTTTTGTTGTGAGTTCTATTTCTGCAGCTTAATGTAAGACGGCGGGATACTTTCTAATCGTGAAATGTTGCAATAAAACAATTTGCTAAAGCTTCGTGAGCCTTGACCAAGACATAACTCAAAACATTACCTCTCTTCAAGGTCAAAGCGAGGTAAATCTCGGATTTTCGAAATTTCCATCATTAAGTTTTCAAATTCCAAGCTTTGCCTGCGTTGTACAGTAATAATTATGGCTGCACTTCTGCTCCCATGCCAGCCTCTACTACCCAGATCATAATAGACTTACTTCACATTCATATCATAATACAGGGTGAAAGGAAGATCCCAGGACAGTCCTGGTAGCTCAGCGGTCAATGCGTCAGTCTGGTAATCCAGAGGTTGCGGGTTCGAAATCCAGCCAAGACTTGATAAGTTATCGTCCCGTTTGGCAATTTGACCACATAATAATACGTCTTGGGCTTACTGCTGGAATAATGGCACTCATCAGTCCTAATCGGGCAGTATACATAAGGCGATAATATTATATAACCTTATTCTATTCTGACATTAAATTTACCGTGTTGTAGGATTAAATTTAAAATATCATTATGCGCCTAAACAGTGCCTAATGATGAATTAGGGTTAGGGTGCTCTCTTTTTGCGTCTCTCAATAAGAGGTTTTCTTTCTTCTTTTTTTTCTCTTTTATTTTTGCTTTGTGTAGTGTTCATTGAAGAAATCAGACAACAATTAGTCAAATAACTTGTATCCATCAAATTACCTACTTGCAATATATCCACAGGACAATTACCTAAACTTGAAAAAAAAAAATTGCAAGTTTCTCTTTTGTCATCTCACGACTTTGGCCCGACTCTGTATTGATTATGCAGTAGGTATATTTTCTTTCATTATGCATTCTACTTCTTTGGCGTTCCACCCAAGTCATGTGTTTTCCTATGTTTATTGTTATTGGTATTCTGAATTTATTTATTATTGCCGCTGTGTTGGTCACATATATGCTGTCCTTCAGTTAACCTCTGGAGTCACGTTATAGCCGAGGGACAATCTAGATCTAGGCTAATGTGAGTAAGCCTGGACACTAGAATCTACATGGTGTAAGTTTCCATTGCAAGTTCAGGGTGTACATCTAATTTCCTACACAAGGCACTAGCTGCTTACACATGCGAGTGTAATGGTATGACTCAGGTTCAAGCTTAGAATCTCTACTCTGATACTTTGGTGTTGACTGGATCATTCTACCTGCATTAGAGGCAAGGCCGGAATTGAAGAACATTCCTCGGATCCGAGTGTTCATAGAAATTACTAAATTCAACTCTAGTTTAACTGAAATTTCATTAGAAGCCATCAATAATAATCATCGCTCGAATTTTCTAACTAGAGGGTTCAAAAAAAATAGCCATCTTAAAAAAAAAAATTGAAATCGGAGCAAAAAAATATTATTATTTTTACAAAAACGAACACAAAATACTTCGATTTCTAATATTAGAAATTAATCGGAAGTAAAAAAAATAGGAGTTCAATTTTTATTCATCCATAGTAGTTATTTGTTGTAACAAACGTATTTTTCTTCCCCTTGCAGTTGTGAAGGATGCAAAGGGTTCTTCAAGCGGACGGTCCGAAAGGATCTATCGTACGCCTGTCGGGAGGGTCGGAACTGCATCATTGACAAGAGGCAGAGGAACCGGTGCCAGTACTGTCGCTATCAGAAGTGTCTGAACATGGGCATGAAGCGAGAGGCTGTACAGGTGATTGCAATATAGAGTGGAACCTGGATAGAAGAGAACGCAAGGGGCCGGATTTTTTCCTCTTATATCAATCAATCAAATATCAAATAATTTTGATTGATTGATTGATATTTATTCAAATGAGTGTTACAATGGTTGACATTAAATTTAATGTTTATGAATTTCCCTTTTCCCAAGAGATGTAAATTAATTGGACCTGGAAGTTGTTCTCTTATATCGACGTTTCTCTTATAACCAGGTCTGACTGTATTATGTAATCATAATAACACTCTTTAGTGGAAGGTAACCACCAGGCGAGGTTAATGCTCAAAGCATTTTCTACCACCTAACCCTCGTATGTAGACATTTATGTACATTGTATAGACCTCAGTAGCGCACTTGTAACCTGATGGAAGGGGGTTCGTTACTATATTATTACAATTCTTTGTAAGGCTGGTTCGAGTACCTCAATATGGTTCCATCTAAATAAAAATCTAAGTAGTCACTGTGGCAGAGCGAGTTAGCGCGCTAGGCATTGCACACATGGTGACCTGGGTTCGATTCCCAGCGGGGGAGGATTTTTTCTGCTCTGTACTTGGATGTTCGGGGTCCACTCATACCTCGTGAGGAAAAATGAGTAGCTGCTTTAATGTGAAGCAGCGACCAGTGGCAGAATCTTAGGCAAAAAAATAATACAAGGTATTGAAAATTAAAGTGGTAAAGTCCTATGATTCTGCGCTACCCACTAAAATTGTGACATAATAACACAAAGAAAAAGCATTATTTATTTTTATTTTTATTTTATTTTTTAAATAAAAATCTAAAAAACAGCGGGTTACATCGTCTTATCTCAACTTATTTAATTGTTTTTTTTACCTCTCGATGTGTACATTTTTCTTCTTATTATTATTAATAGGGTTACAATATGAGGATTAAACCGTCCTCAGTAGCTTGATCGATAAGGCAGTAGACTTTTAACCTGGAGGTCGGTGGTTAAAATCCCGGTTTCAGCGTAGATTTAGTACAGCGAGCTTGAGTAGTTATGATATCACGAAAGTGATGAACACAATAGTATGATCATCATCATAGGGTGGCGTCATCGTGAACGATGGTAGCCAGACAGGGGAGGAATGACTGAGCACTTCTACCACTGTCTTTACAAGGAGGCTAATAATAATTGACAAGGGCCCCAGAAGCAAGCGTTATGATAAGGTTTCCTATTGCCGGCTTGCAGGAGGAGCGGCAGAGGACCAAGGAGAGAGACCAGAACGAGGTGGAGTCCACCTCCAGCTCTGTGATAGACATGCCTGTGGACAGGATCCTGGAGGCGGAGCAGAGGGTAGACATGAAGCAGGAGCCTGGGGACCAGGAGGTGAGTAACATTATTCCACAGGATCCTGCTGACCAGGACGTGAGTGCTCTCAATACTAATATTATTCCACAGGATCCTGCTGAGTGCTCTCAATACTAATATTATTCCACAGGATCCTGCTGACCAGGACGTGAGTGCTCTCAATACTAATATTATTCCACAGGATCCTGCTGACCAGGACGTGAGTGCTCTCAATACTAATATTATTCCACAGGATCCTGCTGACCAGGACGTGAGTGCTCTCAATACTAATATTATTCCACAGGATCCTGCTGACCAGGACGTGAGTAATATTATTCCACAGGATCCTGCTGACCAGGACGTGAGTGCTTTCAATACTAATATTATTCCACAGGATCCTGCTGACCAGGACGTGAGTGCTCTCAATACTAATATTATTCCACAGGATCCTGCTGACCAGGACGTGAGTGCTCTCAATACTAATATTATTCCACAGGATCCTGCTGACCAGGACGTGAGTGCTCTCAATACTAATATTATTCCACAGGATCCTGCTGACCAGGACGTGAGTGCTCTCAATACTAATATTATTCCTGCTGACCAGGACGTGAGTGCTCTCAATACTAATATTATTCCACAGGATCCTGCTGACCAGGACGTGAGTGCTCTCAACCTTCTCAAGCAGGGTCGACGTTGTTCAACCTCATGGTTGAAGTTGATTGGTTTTGGCACATTTTTTACGGCTGCATGCTTTTCCTAACGCCAACGATTTTATTTGATTTAACGTCCTGGATTAGGAGGGGGGTTGTACCCTCCATTCGCTGGGAATCGTACCAGCTACCCACATTAACTTCACCCAGCCTGGGAAGGGCCGGAAATGCCAGCCTCACATATACGGAGGGAACAGAACTTCCTGTGTGAAAAAAAAGGTTAATGCTCGAAGCTTTTTCCACCACCTAACCCTCAAGAGCCTTTGTTTGCGGCATTTAATAAATATTTTATTTAATATAAATCCCTCTGTTGGGGGATATTGAAACTCGTTCTATGTCATAATTTATTTTTCTCTATCTACTTGTATTAAACCTCCTTGCGATAAAACAAATAATAAAATTTGAATTATTATGTGGTCACAAACATGAGCCATGTGTTCCTTCTGGTCAAATTGAATTATGGGTGCGGCCAGATTCTTCTCATTCTTGCGCATCGATCTCTAAAATGATTTATGAGGTCTATTGGAAAAGATATACTGAGGTAGAGTTATTAAGGACCAAAGTATGTGACCATATCACAGTCATACTTTGTCGTTAAAAAGTTTTACAATTATTTTTTCCCCGTGTCCGTTTCAGATTATGAATGAACAGCAAGCTACCAACATTTGCAAGGCTACGGACAAGCAGCTGTTCCAGCTAGTGGACTGGGCCAAACACATTCCTCACTTCACAACGCTTCCTCTAGAAGATCAAGTATTATTATTACGTGCAGGTGAGTAACACTCAAACATATTCCTCACTTCACAACACTTCCTCTGGAAGATCAAGTATTATTATTACGTGCAGGTGAGTAACACTCAAACATATTCCTCACTTCACAACACTTCCTCTGGAAGATCAAGTATTATTATTACGTGCAGGTGAGTAACACTCAAACATATTGCTCACTTCACAACGCTTCCTCTAGAAGATCACGTATTATTATTACGTGCAGGTGAGTAACACTCAAACATATTGCTCACTTCACAACGCTTCCTCTAGATTCTCTAGAAGATCAAGTATTATTATTACGTGCAGGTGAGTAACACTCAAACATATTGCTCACTTCACAACGCTTCCTCTAGAAGATCAAGTATTATTATTATGTGCAGCTGAGTAACACTCAAACATATTGCTCACTTCACAACATTCCCTCTAGAAGATCAAGTATTATTATTACGTGCAGGTGAGTAACACTCAAACATAAACCTCACTTAACAACAATCTGCTTTAACCACAAAAAATGTGAAAAGGCCTTATGTTTCACCACAGAATACTTATTTTTTGGCTTAACGTCTCTTGAACATCAAGGTTATTCGAGAGAAGGGTTTTACTCCATTCACTGGAAACTTTACAGCCTCCGTGGCGTAATGGTTGTGACTACTGCCCGTAGTCCAAAGATCCCGAGTTTGATCCCCGGTTGGAGCACACTTTTCGAAGAAAATTCGGTTCCCTCCAAACACGTGAGGCTGGCATTTTCGGCCATACCCAACCTGGGTGAGGTTCATGTGGGTAGCTGGTACGATTTCCAGCGAATGGAGGGTAAAACCCCCGTCCTTTCTACCTCAAGTCAGAACGTTAAACCAAATAGAATCAATGGACATTGGATCTGGGCGTCCATATAATCATCTCACCACCGTGATTTCGGTATCAATACCTATCTTACGGACACGGAATTATTAATTATTAAGGTTGAGTGGAAGAGATTGCCACAGGCAATAACCCCGCCCTTTAGGTAGGACATTTCTCTCTTTTTTTCCTTCTTGTACCTATATTTGTTTAATCTTTTTGTTTTTCTTTATATTTCATTGTGTTCTACTGTATATATTTTTTGTTCTACCTAATAAAGCTTTTAAAAAAATAAAAATATTATTACTGGAAAGTTTACAACTCGTCTCCTCTCTGGTGCCAGGCTGGAACGAGCTCCTGATCGCGGCGTTCTCCCACCGCAGCATCTCGGTGAAGGAGGGCATCCTGCTGGCCCCCGGGTGGACTGTGTACCGCTCCTCCGCCCACGAGGCGGGGGTGGGGGGGATATTCGACAGGGTCCTCACGGAGCTGGTGAGCAAGATGCGGGAGATGAAGATGGACAAGACAGAGCTGGGCTGCCTGCGCACCATCATCCTCTTCAACCCTGGTGAGCATTCTGGTGTTTTTTTTACATTAGTAGTTGAAAAGTAAGTTATCATATTTGTGTTAATCACTTTCGTGATATCACAACTTCTCAAACTCGCTGTACTAAATCTGCGCTGAAACCGGGACTTGAACCACCGACCTCCAGGTTACAACTCCGCTTCCTTATCGATCAAGCTACTGAGGCCTTATCGATCAAGCTACATTAGTACTTATTGAACATGTAAAAGTAGGAGGAGATTGCCACAGGCAATAACCCCGCCCTTTAGGTAGGACACCAGCTTTATTCTCTTTTTTGTTCTTGTTTCTTTGTTCAATCTGTTTATTTTTTTATTGATCATATAAAAGTATGAAGAGATTGCCACAGAAACCCCGCTCTTTAGGTAGGACACTAGCTTTATTATCTTTTTTGTTCTTGTTTCTTTGTTCAATCTGTTTATTTTTTTATTGATCATATAAAAGTATGAAGAGATTGCCACAGGCAATAACCCCGCTCTTTAGATAGGACACTAGCTGTATTTTTTATTTTTTTGTTCTTGTTTCATTGTTGTTCAATCTGTGTATTTTTTTCTATATAATTTCATTGTATTGTACACTGTATATATTTTACTTTGTCTTGCCTAATAAAGCATAATATGATAATAAAAGTTATTGATGGATGCAAAGAACACTATAAACTTATTATTTTGAACATTTATTTAACGAAAGGTTAGAAAGGTCTTTAAAACTCTCTTGATTAAGCACGGGCTTAGACATTTGATTGTGTTCAAAGTTGATTGATTTAATCTGTTGATTAGCGACCATACACTTGGGCTTCAGACTCCTTGTCAAACTATGGTTTTAGTTCCAAGTATTTCTTTTTTCTACATGACGATTGCTCTTGACATAGTGATATGAATGACCTGTCAGCAAAAAGAAAGAAACAGATAGATATGAAAGGAAATATAAAATAAATTTATCATGAGGTCATGTTTCTACAAAAAAAAATATTTGTAGATATTGGATTTTTTTACCGTTTCCATTGGTCCCAAGGAACAATAGATCTTAATAGTTTAAACCCAAAGTAAAAAATTAAGAGAGAAAAAGATTTTTTTCTTTTAAATTAGAAACAACATTAAATACAAAATGTTCTTACTCCTCTGAACCCTCCCCCTGTACTTACTCCTCTGAACCCTCCCCCTGTACTTACTCCTCTGAACCCTCCCCCTGTACTTACTCCTCTGAACCCTCCCCCTGTACTTACTCCTCTGAACCCTACCCCTGTACTTACTCCTCTGAACCCTCCCCCTGTACTTACTCCTCTGAACCCTCCCCCTGTACTTACTCCTCTGAACCCTCCCCCTGTACTTACTCCTCTGAACCCTCCCCCTGTACTTACTCCTCTGAACCCTCCCCCTGTACTTACTCCTCTGACCCCTCCCCCTGTACTTACTCCTCTGAACCCTCCCCCTGTACTGAACCCTCCCCCTGTACTTACTCCTCTGAACCCTCCCCCTGTACTTACTCCTCTGAACCCTCCCCCTGTACTTACTCCTCTGAACCCTCCCCCTGTACTTACTCCTCTGAACCCTCCCCCTGTACTTACTCCTCTGAACCCTCCCCCTGTACTTACTCCTCTGAACCCTCCCCCTGTACTTACTCCTCTGACCCCTCCCCCTGTACTTACTCCTCTGAACCCTCCCCCTGTACTTACTCCTCTGAACCCTACCCCTGTACTTACTCCTCTGAACCCTACCCCTGTACTTACTCCTCTGACCCCACCCCTGTACTTACTCCTCTGAACCCTCCCCCTGTACTTACTCCTCTGAACCCTCCCCCTGTACTTACTCCTCTGAACCCTACCCCTGTACTTACTCCTCTGAACCCTACCCCTGTACTTACTCCTCTGACCCCTCCCCCTGTACTGAACCCTCCCCCTTTACTTACTCCTCTGAACCCTCCCCCTGTACTTACTCCTCTGAACCCTCCCCCTGTACTTACTCCTCTGACCCCTCCCCCTGTACTGAACCCTCCCCCTTTACTTACTCCTCTGAACCCTCCCCCTGTACTTACTCCTCTGAACCCTCCCCCTGTACTTACTCCTCTGACCCCTCCCCCTGTACTTACTCCTCTGAACCCTCCCCCTGTACTTACTCCTCTGAACCCTACCCCTGTACTTACTCCTCTGAACCCTACCCCTGTACTTACTCCTCTGACCCCACCCCTGTACTTACTCCTCTGAACCCTCCCCCTGTACTTACTCCTCTGAACCCTCCCCCTGTACTTACTCCTCTGAACCCTACCCCTGTACTTACTCCTCTGAACCCTCCCCCTGTACTTACTCCTCTGAACCCTCCCTGTACTTACTCCTCTGACCCCCCCTGTACTTACTCCTCTGAACCCTCCCCCTGTACTTACTCCTCTGAACCCTCCCCCTGTACTTACTCCTCTGAACCCTACCCCTGTACTTACTCCTCTGAACCCTCCCCTGTACTTACTCTCTGAACCCTCCCCTGTACTTACTCCTCTGAACCCTCCCCTGTACTTACTCCTCTGACCCCCCCTGTACTTACTCCTCTGAACCCTCCCCCTGTACTTACTCCTCTGAACCTCCCCTGTACTTACTCCTCTGAACCCTACCCCTGTACTTACTCCTCTGACCCTCCCCTGTACTTACTCCTCTGAACCCTCCCCTGTACTTACTCCTCTGAACCTCCCCCTGTACTTACTCCTTGAACCCTCCCCTGTACTTACTCCTCTGAACCACCCCCTGATACTCTTACTCCTCTGAACCCTCCCCCTGTACTTACTCCTCTGACCCCTCCCCCTGTACTGAACCCTCCCCTTTACTTACTCCTCTGAACCTCCCCCTGTACTTACTCCTCTGAACCTACCCCTGTACTTACTCCTCTGAACCCTCCCTGTACTTACTCTCTGAACCCCCCCTGTACTGAACCCTACCCCTTACTTCTCTCTGAACCCTCCCCTGTACTTACTCCTCTGAACCCTCCCCCTGTACTTACTCTCTGACCCCCCCCCTGTCTGAACCCTCCCCCTGTACTTACTCCTCTGAACCTCCCCTGTACTTACTCCTCTGACCCTCCCCTGTACTTACTCTCTGAACCCTCCCCTGTACTTACTCCTCTGAACCCTCCCCTGTACTTACTCCTCTGAACCCTCCCCTGTACTTACTCCTCTGAACCCTCCCCTGTACTTACTCCTCTGACCCTCCCCCTGTACTTACCTCTGAACCCTCCCCCTGTACTTACTCCTCTGAACCCTCCCCTGTACTACTCCTCTGAACCCTCCCCCTGTACTTACTCTCTGAACCCTCCCCTGTACTTACTCTCTGACCCCTCCCCTGTACTTACTCCTCTGAACCCTCCCCCTGTACTTACTCCTCTGAACCCTCCCCTGTACTGAACCTACCCTGTACGTACTCCTTGACCCTCCCTGTACTTCTCTTGAACCAACCCCACTGTACTTATTACTATCTCTAACCCTCCCTGTACTTACTCCTCTGAACCCCACCCTGTACTTATCCTCTGAACCCTCCCTGTACTTACTCCTCTGAACCCTCCCCTGTACTTACTCCTTTGAACCTCCCCCTGTACTACTCCTCTGAACCACCCACTGTCTACTTACTTACCTTAAACCCTCCCCTGTACTTACTCCTCTGAACCCCCTACTTACTCCTCTGAACCCTACCCTGTACTTCCTCTCTGAACCTCCCCTGTACTACTCCTCTGAACCCTCCCCGACTTACTCCCTGAACCCCTGTACTAACCTACCTGTTTACTCCTGAACCCCCCCTGTACTTACTCTCTGAACCTCCCCTGTACTTTCTCTGAACCCTCCGTACACCTGACCCTGTACTTATCCTCTGAACCTCCCCTGTACTTACTCTCTGAACCTACCCTTATTACTCCTGAACCCCCTGTACTACTCCTTAACCTCCCCTGTACTTACTCTCTGAACCCCCTGTACTTACTCCCTGAACCTACCCCTGTATTCTATTGACCTCCCTGTATTACTCCTCTGAACCCCCCTGTACTTACTCTCTGAACCCCCCCCTGTACTTCTCTTCCTCCCCGCAACCCTCCCCCTGTACTTACTCCTCTGAACCCTCCCCCTGTACTTACTCTTCTGAACCCTCCCCCTGTACTTACTCCTCTGAACCCTCCCCCTGTACTTACTCTCTGAACCCTCCCCTGTACTTACTCCTCTGAACCCTCCCCCTGTACTTACTCCTCTGAACCCTCCCCCTGTACTTACTCCTCTGAACCCTCCCCTGTACTTACTCCTCTGAACCCTACCCCCCTGTACTTACTCTCTGAACCCTCCCCCTGTACTTACTCCTCTGAACCCTCCCCCTGTACTTACTCCTTGAACCCTCCCCTGTACTTACTCCTCTGAACCCTCCCCCTGTACTTACTCCTCTGAACCCCCACTCCGATCCCTGTACTTACTCCTCTGAACCCTCCCCCTGTACTTACTCCTCTGAACCAACCCTGTACTTACTTACTTACTCCTCTGAACCCTCCCCCTGTACTTACTCCTCTGAACCCCCCCCTGTACTTACTCCTCTGAACCCTCCCCTGTACTTCCTCATCTGAACCCTCCCCCTGTACTTACTCTCTGAACCCTCCCCCTGTACTTACTCCTCTGAACCCTCCCCTGTACTTACTCCTCTGAACCCCCCCTGTACTTACTCCTCTGAACCCTCCCCCTGTACTTACTCCTCTGAACCCTACCCCTGTACTTACTCCTCTGAACCCTACCCCTGTACTTCCTCTGAACCCTCCCCCTGTACTTACTCCTCTGAACCCTCCCCCTGTACTTACTCCTCTGAACCCTCCCCCTGTACTGACCTTACCCTTACTTACTCCTCTGAACCCTCCCCCTGTACTTACTCCTCTGAACCCTCCCCCTGTACTTACTCCTCTGAACCCTCCCCCTGTACTTACTCCTCTGAACCCTCCCCCTGTACTTACTCCCCTGAACCCTCCCCCTGTACTTACTCCTCTGAACCCTCCCCCTGTACTTACTCCTCTGAACCCTCCCCCTGTACTTACTCCTCTGAACCCTCCCCCTGTACTTACTCCTCTGAACCCTCCCCCTGTACGTCCTCCTCTGACCCCTCCCCCTGTACTGAACCCTCCCCCTGTACTTACTCCTCTGACCCCTCCCCCTGTACTTACTCCTCTGAACCCTCCCCCTGTACTTCCTCATCTGAACCCTCCCCCTGTACTTACTCATCTGAACCCTCCCCCTGTACTTACTCCTCTGAACCCTCCCCCTGTACTTCCTCATCTGAACCCTCCCCCTGTACTTACTCCTCTGACCCCTCCCCCTGTACTGAACCCTCCCCCTGTACTTACTCCTCTGAACCCTCCCCCTGTACTTACTCCTCTGAACCCTCCCCCTGTACTTACTCCTCTGAACCCTCCCCCTGTTCTTACTCACCTGACCCCTCCCCCTGTACTTACTCCTCTGAACCCTCCCCCTGTACTTACTCCTCTGAACCCTCCCCCTGTACTTACTGCTCTGAACCCTCCCCCTGTACTTACTCCTCTGAACCCTCCCCCTGTACTTACTCCTCTGAACCCTCCCCCTGTACTGAACCCTCCCCCTGTACTTCCTCCTCTGACCCCTCCCCCTGTACTCCTCCTCAGATGTGCGTGGTCTCAAGTCCCAGCAGGTGGTGGAGATGCTGAGGGAGAAGGTCTACACCGCCCTGGAGGAGTACACCCGGCTCACCTACAGCGAGGAGTCAGGCCGCTTCGCCAAGCTCCTGCTCAGACTCCCCTCCCTGCGCTCCATAGGCCTCAAGTGCCTGGAGCACCTGTTCTTCTACCGCCTCATCGGGGACTCTCCCATCGACACCTTCCTCATGGAGATGCTGGAGTCTCCTCCCGAACCCTAGACCTCTGGACTGGACGGCGAGGGCGACCACCCCGGGCGAGGGCTGATGAGAGCTGCCTGTTACTAGGCGGCCACAACCACTACATTTACATTTAATAACACTGTTAGCTTATTCTGCGTGGTACTGGGGCTACTCAAGGGTCCAGGGCTCCGTTGTGTTCGCGCACTCTCTGGTCCATTACAGAAAGCTAGTTTTGACTCCTTTTTTTTCCCAAACCCCGTTTTAATTTTCAAATTCGAATGACATAGGGTAGGAAGAGTAACTTGAAATCTTACTTACCTATGAAATGACGGAACTCTTGCAATATGAACATGTTGTTCAGGATTGTCCATAATAACTTCAAATGTCGTGATTCAAAAAGGCTCCTAAAATGAGGGCCTGAAAATTAACCTTATCTGAAGTGAATTTGAAAAATAAATAGTGGATTTGGGAAGTAAAAATCTAAAAGTTTGTGTGATTAATTAAGAAATGAGATTTATGTTTTACACACTTGGTTGAACTGATATGTCGGACGCATGAGTATTTCTTAACATTGCTAAACTCAAAGCATCCCATGTATTAGTCATATCAGTTGGATGTTGTGGGCATAAAACTAGGCTTACTTCCCTGAGAGAACAATGCAGAATCACTTTGATTGAAAATGGCTAACAGGGAGGTGTGGTAGCCTAGACGATTTATTTTTCGCTATTTAGGTTGTACTTTACTTAATTATGTACATAGTTATTTATGACATTTATTTATTTTTGTATTTCTCATTAACTATTTCATAATCATAAATTGACATCTCTGTATGTGTAAGTATAATAATTTTACATTAATTCTATTATTTATTTGATACTGTTGGAAACCTAATGATTAGGGAGTGTAGATCATATTTGATAAATCTTGAAATAAAACAAAACTTTGAGCTTTTTAAAAGAAATAATATCATTAATTAAAACCACATTATCATACTACTGATAATTAATATAATGAGAATTTTCCATTATTATTCGGGTGTTTTCTGTCATTTTTTGTAAGAGTATAAATAATGTGGTCTTCAATCCTGTTCAGATCAATTGGTTCACTTTTGTCGTGGATTAACTGAATCCTAGAATAAAATGTTATACTGATTTTTGTTGGTTTCTATACTTCTCTTGTTTTACTTGATTAAAAGTGGTATGTTCAAAGTTTATACTCTGTAGATCATATGTGATTGACATTATTTTTCTTTCTCTACAATCGTAATGTTCACTCCGTACAGCTACACTACATATTTGTTTATAATGTGCATTATTATAACTAGTGTATTATTTTTCTATTATTGATAGAAAAGATTACAAGTTACATTCGACTCGGATACTTATTTCATTTCAAGAATTTGAAAAATACAACTGCTGATAGTATTTTATTCTAAAAATTCAAGATTCAACTTTTTTTATGTTCCAATGATGTACGAGTGTATCTGGTATATTTATTTTACGAATTTGTTAAATTGATTTAGAAGTACAGACAGAGGGTTTGTCTCTAGAGTTGAAGGAAAAAACACGTTTTAATATACCTACGAATATATTTGCAACACTCGAAAAACAAATATCTGGGCTAATGTTGAATTTGTATCTAGTGTAAATAAATGTGACCTATCAAAAAAAAATTCGTGTATCATATTAATGTGTTCTACCTATTCTGTCTTTCTAATAATTGCAATCCTTCTTTAGTTAATTTATTTCTTTATTTTAAATCCTTAATATACTCATACAAACCTGACATATAAAACTAGCGTAGATAAATAGATATCACCTAATTGAATGAGCTAGATCTGATTTCAAAAGAAATAATCACAAAGGTTCTAGCTGTATCATCCATGAAATTACTTGATTCAGTTAAACATGAATTAGTCTTGAGATTAATAAATTTTCCTACTTTATTTTGCCTTTGCTTCAATTACAATTTTTCACACTTGTACTTGCTAAAAGCCTATTTTAATATGTAGATATCTATTTCAAAATGTAACCAATATGAATCTAGTAGTGTGAGCTACTCAATCGAGCTATGTACCATGATCTATTTGTTTGACAAAACTATGTATCTTATATGATGAAACGTCTGCTGGCTAGTTGGAAAAAAAAGAAATATGTACAATATTTTATATCCCAATTTAGCATCTCAGGCCTTTGCGGGATGGGAAGTTTCAGGTATTTTTAAAGGTAATGACTAATTGTCCCATCTCACAAGTGACCTGGGACTGTAATAAAATAGAATACATGATAAAAATAGACAATTTGTTGATTTATATTGGGTGTTTTTATCAACAGGGTTTTCTACTTGCATGTATGATGTACATTATGTAGTACATGCTTAGCATTCACTGATACATTAATATAATATATGACATGGTCTGTTAGGAACTGAAGTAAGAACAGAAATATTTCTTGTAAGAAGTAGATACATACCACGGTGCTAATTGTTGCCTAAATTTGGTTATTTATTGGAAACAGGTGTCTACATGCAATTTATCTATGCATATATGAGTATTTTTGAAGATAAAGTCCGTGGAGCCAATCCAAAGCTTTAAAACTCCATTAGTCTTAATTAATTTATTGGTATCTTCCTCATTTTCAATTTGTAAAATAAAAAAATATAAGAAATGTTAGAATATACTGGATATCGTGTATTGGTGTTTTGTGTAATTTGACCCACTCTTATGATGTTTATTTCAACATAAAATATTATTCTATAAATTTGAAGTAAAGAATATTTCTTTCCCCAATAATAATGCCTATTGATTTTAATATTTGAAATATTATATCTGAATTACCCTTGATTTATTTTTCATGGCATTTTTGATGAGAACTATGACCCTTTTATGCAATATTTCCTGTTTGATTTTTTTTTTAATAATTTCGGGCATTACCCATTGGTACTTGTGCATTGAAGCTGGTTAATTTTTTCTGCATAGTTTTAACATCGATTCATTTTAATCCCAGGTTGTTGTAACAGGATGGTCCCTATTCTTTTTGGATTTTATCCATTTTAGGACCTGACAGAAGTTGGTAATTTTGATTTGGAGTATTTATGTCTAAATTTAATTTTTAAAAAAATGCCCATTACATCTATTTTTGCCTGTAAGTGTCTAGAGAATGTTTTTCCCTGTGACGCTTGGTTGTGTACTAGATGTACATGAATTTCAGAACATACCTGGATAGCTATTTCGACCTTTTTTGCTTTCATCAGCTGGTAATGGTTCTGAACATCCATGCCATTCTTCGATGTCCCATTATTAGAAATTTATAGTTATTTTTCAAAAGCATCATTATTTTTAAATTATTAGTGAATAGAATGTCGTCGATAAAATATACATTTATATTTTTAAAGTAAAATAATTTATTTTGATTAAGTTTAATTATTTTTATTAATGTTATATTTTACGTTCTATTCTTTATTGTGTACATATAAATTTAATTGTGAAATTTTATTGTTTTATAAATAAATAAAGGAAATAATATTTATGAATTCCAAAAATACTTGTAGTTTTTTACATCTAGGGGCCGCGGCGTGTTCCCATGAATTATTTTTTTGACCCTCAGAGATATAACTAATAATGTATGGAATAAAAATTAAAGCTGGAAAAGCAATGAAAATCTATTGCACTTTTATGTAGCAAGAATTTTTTCAATCAAATTCATAGTTTGCTAACCAGTTTTTTCCACTCCAAAGCTTACAGTTTATCCCTATGGCTGGCGTGTGCTTTGACGTGTAGAAAAATTATTTTTTTTTTTGCACATTTAGGGCGAAATTAAATACAAATTTATTAAGTCATTGCTTATTAGTATTAGCATCAGTTTTCCCCATAAGACAGTATGCAATCCGAGACTTAGTGCCACAGGGGTATTACAAAAACGTTTTTTAATTTCACCCTTAGACTAACAAGAAAATTTATTTCAAAGCCTGTTACGCATTAACTCTGTGAAAGTTTCATTAAATGAATTTGTTTCCAACATCCATCAAGCTCGCCGGTAGGCGAGCGCTCGTCAAGTAGCGCCAGCCAACCGGCCTATAGTATCACGAAACAGTTTATATGTATTTTTATGTAATATCCAATATGACAAACACGGTTCAGAGGTCGAATCCCTGGTAGGGTAGAAAATGTCTAAGAAAAAGTTTTATCACCTCCCAAATAAATAATAATATTAATATTGCCACATTATACTGCCCAGTTAGGACTATTGAGTCTACCATCATGAAGACCAATATGAAATAGGTATTATGCTGTCAAAATTAATACCAAATGGGATGATAATTTTATTATTGACATGTCCTGAGATAAAGAACACGTGAGGTTAGATTTTTTGGCCCAATCCAGGCTGGGTTGGGTTAACCTGGGTAGCTGGTGCAATTTCCACACTCTTGGATATATCTATCAAATATCATTTACCTGAAACCTGGTTGGGAGCCTTAAAAAAAACCCCCACCGTAATGTACTGGTGAATTTTTATACTGGAGTAGTGTGGAGCAAAGTAGGTATTTAGCTGCTTGCATTGTTCTTTCATTGTAGTACCTTCTAAAATAATGAAAGATGTTGTAAACGGACCTTACTGACACGGCCACACAGATTACTATAGAAATCTCTTCAAGCTACTGAAAACCTTGCTGTTTGCTGTGCTGTTTTTTCAAAAATTTCATCTCTTTTTATTGTTGAATTTTGAAATTTCATTTTTTGTTTTTTTGATATAATAATCGGTGACTGCTTGATGGGTCCCGATTAAAGGTTGTAACTAAATTGAATCATAATATACCTGACTATTTAATTTTGGGAATTACCTTACATATCAAGAATCTGGAATTCCAATTCTCGTATCAGAACAGTGGTCTTTTTAGTGTAAATCTCAACCATCAATTTCCACTCAAAAATGTCAGACACAGCAGTAGCCTTTCCAGACATAAAACATTCTTGTTAAAAGAGCTCTTAAATTTCTTCTTCATTAAGGGTTGTGCTTATTGGTAAGTTTCACAATATATTTCCAGTATTTAATATTGAGATTGAGGATTGGCAATCATTCAATAAGTTGACTTTCCAAACTGTGAAAACCAAATTGTATTGACCTAAAAACACTCAATTGAACTAGGTACCATACTTTAGTCAGTCTTGCTTAAACTCATTGTTTCCATACTGTTAGCGTAATGGGACTTCTTGTCTTGAGCCGACAGTCTAAATAAAGCACTACTATACTACACTATATACCATAGAGCAGGCATGTCAAACTCAAAATGTATGAGGTACTCAACCCCTCCCCTCTTGTTAAAAAAAAAGATCCTGACGTAAGATGAAAAAAAAAAAATCTAGTACAAAGAGTTTAGGTACATAGGAAGTATTGTATTATACCCTAATGCTCGCAGCGGGCCGCACAAATTGACCAAGCGGTCAAACTGGAGTCCCGCGGGCCGCCAGTTTGACATGCCTGCCATAGAGTTTGAATTTTGTCAATTATATCAAACCTTGACCAAACCAAAGAAAACCTTGGTTTGGCTCAATTTTGGATTATCCCATCAGTTTTACATCTACTAATTACTCTTGTGGTTCTGTGAATGTAGGAATTAACTGAAAATTGTGTTAGGCAACATTTTAAATTGAATGAATGGTGAGACACATGGGGATATATTTTGAATGTTTGATATATAAGTCTCAGGTTATCAAAGTTGAGCAATTGGTGATATGCTTACTAAAAATTGACATGTCTTTTATCATTAAACAACCCTCTGTCATGAGACTCATCACAATGACCTATATTTGTTACACATGTCCATTGGATTTGTCTGCAAGCAAAACCCTCAATACCAGCACACTAGTGCTAATTTGACAATTCCTTTTGGAACCAACTTGTACAACAGGGGTTGCGTTTCCAATTCAATATTTGTAACCAAACTGGGGATTCATGAAATTGATAGCACTGGCCATTATTGGGTGCAGTATTGAATCTAAACTATCCATGTACCCATGAAAATACATGATACTTTAATTAAATATGTTTTGTTACAGATAACATGGAATTGGGAAGCAATGTTTATGAAGAAGAGATGCAGTCTATTGAAGAGCCAGAGGTATGTTTACTAGGTGTCTTACTTCACATGTACGTTCTGTACAGCCTCAGTCCACACAAATTCAAAAGACAAAATAGATTCACCTACTCATGGAAAACTTGGCAATGATAGCAGTAAATTGATACAACAGAAATGTATTAAAAATAAAATAAAATTTTTAATGCTGGTTGGTTGAGAAACTGACTTGCATGAAATGCTATAAACTGACTAGCTCAAATACAACAAAAACTTTACACCAATCTCAGGACTCTAAGCCTTAAAATTGATAATAAAAAAAAAAAAACCTTGCCTTGAACTTTTTTGCAAGAAAACTCTAAACTAACAATTTGAGTACCAAATAATATCAGAATATCTAGTAAGATTGAGCACTTGACAAACATTCCCTTTCAAAGCAGATCATGTTTTTTTCAGATACCTTCAGAAAAAACGCTTGCATACGAGTCTGCAACCATTTCGACATTTTCATCTTTACTATTCAAGGTCCAAAACCCAACTGAACTGACCAAATTTCGTATTGTGCGCATGACACACACTTTCCCTCTTCTCTTAGGGTTGCAATATCGAAACGAAAATATCGATATTAGGTATATCGATAATATCGAAACCATAATATCGATATCCGATATTAGAAGACTTCTCTCCCTTTACAATTCGATATTTCGTTACATAATATCGTTACATAATATCGTTACATTATTTCGTTACACAATTTCGTCACATAATTTTGGTTATGTGCCAGAGCAAAGACATGAAAATGTCAAAATATGTAATAAGGAGAAATAATTGTGCAGGCATGAGGGCCTTATTGAATGGACTCTCAAAATCCTTCAATTCCCCTTTTGACTGTCAAATTTTGTTCAACCAACTCAATCAGAGTGTGTTGTTAACTCAAATAACCCAATCAGAGTGCAGGGATATTAGAAATTATAAGAATGAGAAAGCTTTCGGGTACAAGGCCCAGATACTATTGAAGATACCACCTCTTTGTAGTCACTGTGACTGAATTGTTTCTGCACTTGACTTATACAGGTGAATCCTGACTGTTTCAATTTTTTTTTTTTATTGTTGGTTGTTTGAGTTCCATTCATACCTAAACAATCATCTTCAGAAACAAGATTTTAATTTTTTTAACCTTTTTCCTAGGAGGAGACTGAGAATGCCATCAGATCAATTACAGAAGAAGGATTCAGTGAATCTAAAGCTGAGGAGTTTCATAGGAAAAGAAATAAGCCCAGAGTCCAAGTATGTAATTGCCTCCCCAAACGTACACATCATTACAAAAGTATCAAGTAACCAAGTATTCATTAATGATTTCTTAGAGAGGAGAGAGTAGAGGGGGAAATGAACTGAGTGTTAATTATAGTCTCTAAAAATTTCTATCATCAATACTGAGAACAATATCTATGTAAGAGAATGAGAACAATAGTTATGTACAGATAGCAAGATGTAGGATGTCATGTGAAACTCCCTTTTGGCACCGAGTACGTATACCAAAGAGGGGAAATTTGTGGTGGCTCTCGGTTTACAAAAAAAAAAAAAACGAGAAGCACGACAATTTGTAAACTGAGAGCCACCACAGATTTCCCCTCTTTGGTATCATTACTTGGCGCCAAAGGCGGGGTTCATATAACATCATACATATCTGTAATGGTAAAAATAGAAGTCATAGAAACCTGAAATAAATAAATCTAACATTCAACAAAAGTACCAAGATAGGAACTCGGAACAATTTTTCTTCTTCTTGCTTTATTATTTTTACTTTCCTTATCCTATAATAAGGAAAGTATTGTATTCGTCGAAAATTTGTTTTATTTTATTTTTAAATCAAGGGTGATTTGAAAGAGAATGCTATTGGCATTAGCACTGCCCTTGATCAAGTTTTTTTATTATTATTATTAATTTCAGTTTCTATGTAAATGTTCTAAGTACTCTATTGTATATAAAACTTGATCAACATTTTTAATAATAATAACAAAAGAAGAGTTTTAATGGATAAAGAAACGAAGATTATTATTACATATTAGCATTTTCTATTGCAGAGAGATCCAGTAGGATACAATGATGTTCAATCAAATACCAACTATAGTGGGGGATCCTTGAACAATCAACACCAATATGAAGTCAAGGAGAAAGCACGTGTGAGTTTTTTTTATTTGAAAAAAAAAAAAAATCCTCTTCAGTATAAGAACTGTAACTTCTGACTCTTATGGGCTGTGATAACTTGTTCATTCATCATAATTATGCCTCTCTCTAATGGATAAGACCCATGTAGGTAGGTGCTAGGTCATTACATTAGTACCTTAAGATATCCTAAAACAATTTTTTTGTCTTTGGTTTTAAAATACTGGTACCTTTGCCAAGTCAAACAAGTAGGTACCAAACCACTGAGCTATACCTGCTCTTTTAATCTACATAAAATGCTGAGTCCTCTGAAATAATAACTGAGCAATTGAGTCAAAGATTAGATTTATACTGATCCTGATCATGGTAATGCATTTTAAAATCAGTAAAAAAACAGAGTCATACAGTTAACAAATAATTTTAAATGTATCTAAAATTCTAATTTATAGCAATTATGTGTCTAAAATTTTAATTCTACAGAGAGATGCAGAGGCAATGTTAGCAATAAGATCCATCACTGATGATGAGTTTAATCCTGATGTGGCAGAACAATTTATACAAGAAACTGTGATAGAACAAGTAAGAATCCTGTTCTTTGGTTATCGTAAAACTTATTGCTACAAAAATATTTTCATGTTCTACTTAGATTTAATTTTAAAACAATAAAAATGGGGATGAATTAAAAAAAAAAAAAAAGCCCACCCCGGGCTGTAGTGCCTATTGGTAAGGTAACATGGAATTTTATTTTAATGTAGGATTATTATTTGTTTGTTTTTTTAATATATAGCATCCTTTTGAATTAGGAGCTACCTGTACTGTAATAATTTTATACAGTAAGATGTGATTGTGGTCATTTTTTCATTTATAGATTCTGTTTCCATGACTTAGCAACAACATGTGTTTGACTAATTAATAAAATTATTTTATTTGCCTTACTTTTCCTTTCTATTTTGCGCAGGAAATATCAGAGTCTGCAGAAGGTGAAGACAGCAACCTAGAGCAGGCTCTCATAGCAGCTGCCGAGGATGCAGCAACCACTGGAAGTCTATCTCCTGTGTCCTCTGCCAGTGACTCGGAATCTACCAATCAGAAGGGACTAGGCCAAACCGTGGCTGATCATTACAATCAGAAGAAGAACGTTGGAACAGAGTTGAGGAAGAACAGTCGCATTGTGTATATGAGGAATTTCAATAACTGGACAAAGAGTATGTTAATAGGTGAGTTTAGTGTTCAGTGTCAGTTTAGAGAAGATATTTTCGACTGGGTTCCTAGGTATACATGAGTGCATCAAACAAGAAGAATGCTCTAAGAAATCATAGGTGGCAGGGACGGCCGGTGCTAAGGAGCTGCGGAACTTCAGCACCCCCAGACGAAAAGGAAAAAAAAAAAGTTTTTTTTCATGTTTCTCTAGCTTGTAGTAAATGAAAATCATTAGGCATGTCTCGAACAATCAATTCATAAAATTATCATTATAATAAAAAAAATCGTACTAAATAAAAACTAGGTACCTAATTAGATAAATCTTTACCCAAACTTGATTGTAGAGAACATAAATCTAATACGCTCTTCTTACTTTTTGGCTTCTCCGTGCGGAGCGCTGCCGCGCTCGGTAGAGCATTTCTCTTTTCTCTGCTCATGCCTTATTGAAAGAGAAGGCATGGAGCAACCAAACCAACCCGCACAGCGGGGCAAAGAGAGAAACAAATAAACGAAAAGAATCTGTCTCCAGGGAGACAAATAGTGTCCGCTGAAAAATTTCTGATAATTCTGATTGACTTCAGAGGCCTAGAGCTATGTAGTAGACAAATGCAAGTTATTTTTAGATTTCTGTTCATGAGGAGAGGGGAAGTCGGAAGGAAGAAGCGAAGAAGGAACAGGACAACTAGTTCAAGTTCAGGGTCTCGTTACTCTCGTTCGGTTTTGTGCCCTTTCGTTCCGTTCCGCGTAATTTATGTTAATAAGTTCACGTGTTTTTGTTTTGAAAATTAATTATTAATCGGTTACAATTTATTTAATGATTTAAAGTACAGTGTAACAAATAACAATTAATCATTGAATTTATTTGAATTTGAATTTACCTAACAGTTTATTTTACCCAAAGTTTTGTAAACATATCGGTCTATAATTATAACATTTATTTTATCCTTAATTTTGAATTCATTTTAATATTAAATTTGTGCAATCAATTTAAGTTGGGTTTGAAACTTCTTAGAAAGGATATTAAAATTAAATTATCATTATCAATTCATTCTCTTTAAAGTTAAGAATGTATATTTTTACTTAGTTAAAAATGTATAGAAAGTATTGTTTTTTTTATCACATAGGAATTAGGTAATTACATTTCAAAGAAGGTATGGAAAAACAAAATCAATTCAGTTGACATCTTATTAAGAATAAGTTTTCTTTGTTTTCACTTGACAAAAAATGATTTCAAACATACATATTTGATTCTGACTTCAATGAAAAAGCCATTCACAATTTTTGTTCGAAATCCAGCGAATGGATTCTACTCCAAATAATCAGTAGAGTAAAGAGTAAGTCCTTTATAAATTCTTATTTTCTTTCTTTTGAACATTTTTTTCCCATGTATGTTGAAAAAAAAATCTACAATGGTCGTGAAAAATAAACGTTATTCCAAAATTATCATCATATTTGCGTCAGCTAATCATTTTTATAAATTAAAACAAATTAACTTATTATTATACCTAACCACTCTAACAGAATTCTCGAAAATCACCACACGTGAGACTTGAACTATTGACCCCCTAGTTAGAATTCCCTCTCCCTGACATAACCACTTCACCACTAGGCCTTGCAGACATGTATTAAATGTTGCATAGTTTTTCTTTTCGTAAAATTTTGACAGCACCCCCAAACCAAATTCCCACCGGCCGCGCCTGATAGGTGGCAAATATCATTATTATTATTATTATTAAACATTTTGGATCAAGTTTTATTTACAAATAACATAGAATATATACAAGATATAAGTGGGGATCTCCCACTTGTGTTTTTAAAAAAAGTTTATTTTCCAAAAAAACTGAAAATGACAAAGTCTTTAAAAATACTTAATATCGAAAAATGAAACTTAATTATATTTTTAAATATGCAATTGACATATCAAAATGAATGAAAGATAATTATTAGAACATTTAAAAGAAAATAATATAATTATGAAATAATAAAATACTTAATTAATAAAATGTGAATTAAATAGATCGGAAATTTAAGTTATCGATCAGCGACAATGCTCGATGCAAGTCCTGAATCAATCTGCCCGTCGGATCCTACCAATGGCTATTGTCAGAAGGACAATAGCTAATTTTTTAATACAGTCAGCATTTATGGTGGCTGTAACTCCTCCACCCTTAGAACTTTGCATCCCCTGGGAGGGAAGGATTGGGATTGATTCCCAGATTTGTTGAAGAGTTACATGCTAGCTTAATTTGTGGAAGAACATTTTCTGGTTCACGTTTCTTAAATAGATGTAGTATCTGTAAATATAGATTACATTTCCTAATTATCAGTATCAGTGATGAAATGGATACAGAGAGGATAATACACATTAGTATTTTCCAAGGGTTCAATGAATTGTCTAAAGATTGAACATCTCTATTTGCTGGAGTCAGTTGGTTTAGCTTAATGTCATCTAAATTTAAATCATGAATTCTTATTTTGAAATCAGATAATTTTTCTGAACCAAATTTGACATTAACATTTTCCAGGATTGTAGGTTTTCCTGAGGTCTTGGATGAAAAGTTTAAGATTTCATTCCTAAATATAAGGTTTCCTTTGTTTGATTCAATTAGAAATATGCCTTTTAATTCTTTTATTTGAATTTCGTTTCCTAATTCTAGTTTTATGGTTTCACTGAAAGGAAAAACAACAATAAACATATTTATTTGGGGAATATAATCAACATGGTTTTTTTTTTTTTTTTTTTTTTTTGAATTTCTAGCGTTCACACTCTTTCAGATTATTATTGACATTTCTCTGAAAGCACTGATAAGGTTTTCCCAATTCACAGATATTGTTCAAAGGTTTAAGGGATTTTTCTGATTTCAGGAAGTAGTGAACTTTCGGTATAACTGTAGTAAATCCTAATTCACTTGAAGATGGGATGGACTTAAGATAAATTAGGTCATATTGTTGATCATAATTAATAGGAAAAGATAGGAAGTAAAGATAGGAAGTAAATTCTTGTAAGTTTGCTTTGCCAAGGTTGATTGGTAGGATTCCGAGATTTTCGGTTATATTGCGGAGTCTGAATTCTGCACTTGTTGCTGTGCAGATGAGGCACCTGAAACATTTTTGGGCGGACGTTTAATGTTTGACAGATGAATTTTCTCTGTAGTGTTGTGGTGGGTGGGTATAATTTTTGCTGTTTTCAGACCTTTATCAATACTTTCAATGTTTTCTTGTTTGTATTTGTTTTGCGTTTTGCTTTGTATTTGCTTGTTTCTGACCCAAACTTCTTGAGGGATTTCAGGAAGAGCTTCTCTTCCCTGATTTTTATGTGAAGTGATTTTCTCTTTATTTTGAGAAATTTTTTCTCTTATTTCTTCAAACAAAAATTTTGTTTTCTCTTTATGATGTGCCACGTAGTTTGAGGTTATTAGTTGTTCTGTGTCAATATCGGCAACATCGCATTTGAACCAACTAGACGTATAATTTTTCAGTTCCCCAATTTTTTTCAATTATTAATTAAAACTACATTAAAAAGCGTTTCAGTGTAAACCATCTAAAACAGCACAGAAAAATACATAAAAAAAGTGTTTGAATAGTGAAATTGCACAAGGAAACAACCTATTCCAGATAAGTACAATTTCCATTTAGAACAAAGACAGATATTTTGAAATTCAAAATTATCCGTTAGATAATGACGATAAAGAAAACTACAGGCTGTTTCTAAAGTTCAGAAACACATCAACACACAAGACAACGATAAATATCATCGAAAGGTAGCCTTACTTTTCACCCACCCTATGGCACCTCTCACCTGATTCTTATCAAAACAACCAGTGTTGTCACACATAATCAGTGCTAGATTTTTGTAACGAGTAACTTTCTGCTAGATAACTCGTATACTCAGGCGCTCTTTACCGTAAATAGGCAATGTGCCAGACTTACTCTTAAATCATATTAATTTACTAATACAATACAAATTAAAAGTTTAAATAAATATTAAATTTTGTAATGAACTGTTCTGTTGTAAAATAAAATGGCACCTCCTAGTACAAGAAGTCAAAAGGAAAACCAAAAACCTAAACCCAACCAACAACAAACAACAAATAAACAAAGCACTAAATCGTACACAAGTCTAGTGAAACTACCACGCCCCGAAGACCTAGACAATTTTAATGATTCAGCATATGTTGAATTCAAAACTGATATAGAGCAATTGGCTGAACGCCATAATGACCCAACAATTGAAAAAGTTTTTAGTCAGGTAATAGAAAAATGGATCTCTAAGTACAAAGAGGTTGAAGAGCTCAAAGAAAAACTAAATCACCTTGAAAACCAGTGCTACGAAGTCCAAACTGAAAATAATGGCCTAAATAAAAAACTTGAAGAAAAGAATAATCAGGTTACAAGTCTGATCGCAGAAAATGACGAACAAATACAATCATACACAGAGAAAATAAATCAACAGAACTCCACAATATCTAAACAAGAATTAAAACTAAAAGAGTTACAAGTCGAAAAGCAACAAGCTACGAAATATACAAAAACAATTGAAGAAGACAATAAAGGACTACAATTTACAGTTCAAACACTCAACACATTAATAGACGACCTCAAATACAATAATATGCAAGATTCAAAAGATGAAGATAATGACTCGTCTTTTGATGTTGATATTAATTTCAGAGAGTCTTTTTACTCCCTTCAACATAATGAACAAACATTTCAACATGAGCTGGAAAAGGCTGGAGAACCAAAATCTCCTGAGCGATCCCTTGACTTGAATATCACTACATCACAAGATTTCTATATCCAGAAGAAACAAGATCAAGAACCAAAGCAATCAAATAGCAAATTATCAAATGATAAACAAATAAAAAATAGTCAGCAGCAGGTGCCACAGCATCAGCATCAGGGGCCACAACAACAGCACCAGAGGCCACAGCAGCAGCACCAGGGGCCACAACAACAGCACCAGGGGCCACAGCAGCAGCACCAGGGGCCACAACAACAGCACCAGGGGCCACAGCAGCAGCACCAGGGGCCACAACAACAGCACCAGGGGCCACAGCAACAGCACCAGGGGCCACAACAACAGCACCAGGGGCCACAGCATCAGCACCAGGGGCCACAACAACAGCACCAGGGGCCACAGCAGCAGCACCAGGGGCCACAACAACAGCACCAGGGGCCACAGCAGCAGCACCAGGGGCCACAACAACAGCACCAGGGGCCACAGCAACAGCACCAGGGGCCACAACAGCAGCACCAGGGGCCACAACAACAACACCAGGGGCCACAGCAGCAGCACCAAGGGCCACAGCAGCAGCATCAGGGGCCGCAGCAGCAACATCAGGGGCCGCAGCAGCAGCAGCACCGGGGCCCACAGCAGCAGCAGCACCGGGGCCCACAGCAGCAGCAGCACCAGGGGCCGCAGCAGCAGCATCAGGGGCCGCAACAGCAGCAGCACCGAGGGCCGCAGCAGCAGCACCAGGGGCCGCAGCAGCAGCACCACCAGGGGCCGCAGCAGCAGCACCACCAGGGGCCGCAGCAGCAGCAGACTCAAAACTACATACATCATGAGCCTGAGCAGCAGCAACCAACCCAGTCCTCTTACATCAAAAGTCAAAACACAACTCATCCTGACAACAACAATCAACAAGTGAAGATATCATATGAAAAAATTCTCATGATTGGTGATAGCCACTGCCGAAATATTCAACCTATACTAAATAATTTTACACCTTATACATGTCAAGTAAATGTTATTTGTAAATCAGGAAAAGGCTTACAATATATTGTAAATGAGTTAGATACTAGTAGAATAGGAACCAAAGATCTTATATGCGTAATGGCAGGAACCAACGACCTCTTTGATAATGACCGAACCAAAACCGAAACTGCACTATCTACTTTACAACAGAAATGTACCAACCTACAAGTACTTATAATTCTAATTCCACCTAGGTTCGACATTCATAAAATTAATAAACATATAGTAAACTTGAATACCAAGATAAAATATTACATTAAACAATTTTCCAATTTCCAATTCATTGATCCATTTAGTTTCATAAACTCCTATAATTATGAAAGTGACCTCATCCATTTGAACTCAGTTGGCAAATATATACTTTGTCGAAAAATAGGACAAAAAATATTTGGAAAAGATTTCAGTTACAAAAAAAACACACATAATAACCACTATATAAACTACTACAAAGAAAGAAAACATAATCAAGAACAAAATAGATACAGTAAAAAAATAACAAAGAAATTCAACAATAAACCAAGAAAGACATTCAATAATAAATCAAATTCATACTACATACTAGATCAGCCAAAAAAACCAGGTATCCCACAAAATACGAACTATTTTCAGGTAGAAACAAATATCCCCCCACCTCAAAAAGACAAACTTAAACCGACTGTATTCCACCATTTCACCGCTGACCATCATGAAAATCATCCTAATTACCCTATAAACCACTGTTTTGACCCAAAAACTTCTCATCACATAACACATAACCACAACTATGCACACAATCAAATGCATCCATCCATAGATCCCAAACTCATTCCAAATAACCATATATCACCTACTTATCATCAATATCTGCCTTATAACGACTCTCACATGAAAAATTCAATGCCCAACACTAATAAAAGTTTTCTAAACTACAGAATGCATCCTAACACTATGGCAGAATCTCCACATAACCCACTGATTAATGAAGAAATCACAAGAAATAACAATAGCAACTCTTTTAACAACGTAATCACCAATCCAAAGAATAGTCTCCAAAACAATCACTTACAACATGAAAATAACCAATATAGGCCACTTCCCTATATTCAAATGCCTCCATCCAAATACCCCTCAAACAATAAATATAAAACAATGGAAAATAACTCCAACAACTACTACACTTACCCTATTATGATTCCAAACAATAATCCACCAATCATTCAACCACAACATCATTATTATCAAAACTCTGATATGAACATAGCCAACCATATTCCCTCTCAACAGACCTATAAAACTCAAGTTAATCAACACATACCACCCTCAAGTAATCCACCAATTCCAAACAATATTCCAAACATTCCAAATGATTATCATAATATTATCACTCCAAACAATAATCCACCAATCATTCAACCACAACATCATTATTATCAAAACTCTGATATGAACCTAGCCAACCCTATTCACTCTCAACAGAATAAAATTCAAGTCAACCAAAACATACCACCTCCAACTAACACCAATCAACCTGACAACTTTATAACCACCTCTAATCAAATTCTATCCAACATTTCACCACAGCAGTATAATAATAACATTAGTACATATACAAATCCCACTATTCATGAACAAAATTTTCACCAAATGCTGACGACCCATCACTAGGTGATAGGAATGTTAATGAATTAAATAAAACATTAACGCTAGGAAACAAATCTCAGAATAACATTCAAAACAAAGAAATCTGCAAAATTACAAACCAAATTAAGAATTTGAGTATATATTACCAAAATACGAACAGTCTCCGGCGAAAAAGTAAAGAATTCTACCTAAACGTTCTCAGTCATAATTATGAAATTATAGCCATTACTGAAAGTTGGTTATCCCAAGACATATATAACAATGAACTATTTGACTCTAGATACAACATATATAGACAAGATAGAGACACAGAAACAACATCCAAAAATCGAGGCGGAGGATTAGTTTTAGCTATACAGAAATCAATACAAACCAAACCATTAACTTACCTTAACATTAACACAAAAACAACAGAAAGCATATGGGTACAATGTAAATTGTACGGCCAAACCCTCAACATATGTCTATGCTATCTCCCACCACCAGTCTCGCATTCTACACTCAAAACATTTGTAGACCATGTTACAACACATCCTGAACTTTTAAAACACAAAATAATGTTTATAGGCGACTTTAATATTACAGAGTATGGCATTGAAAACTCATTAAGAGTTAAAGCCCTATCCATTTTAACTCACTTTCACAATCTCGAGTCTCTTAACTGTATAAAAAACGCAAATAATCGCACTCTTGATCTTTGCCTCACTAATTTCGGAAAATTCAATATCAACAGAAAAAAAACACCCAACATCAAAGTGGAGTTAATTGAAGGCCTTGTAAAACCTGTCAGCCACCACCCACCACTACACATAGATATAGAATTAATAAAAAATACCAAAGAAGAAAATAATCAAACTAAAAGTAAACATGAAAACATTAAATACAACTTCAAAAAAGCCAATTTTTCAAATATTAAAAATGAGCTTAAAGAAATAGACTGGTACTCAATATTATGTTCTGATGTAAATACTACCTGTGACTCAAAATTTGAATTTTTTTACAAACAAATTAAAACTATAATAAAAAAAACACGTACCGACATATATAGTTAACAATAACTGGTTAAAATTCCCTAAATGGTGGACAAAAAACACTAAAAAAACGTACAAAACCAAGGAACGTCTTCGAAAAAACAAAAACAAAACACACGAACAAATAAATAAATATAAAGAATTAAGAAAAACATGTAAAAAAGAAATAAAGAAAGACTATGAAGATTATATTACTAATATCACACAAGAATTTAAAACAGAAAGTAAAAAATTCTGGGACTTCTACAATGACAAGAAAAAACAAATTAAAACACCAACACTAACACATAACGGCATTCATTTGACAAATAATCAGGAAATAGCAGACACATTCGCAAAACACTTTTTCCAAGCTTACAATCATACCACACCAAATATTGATAATCATATACCTCCAGATATGAACAATGATCATTATCTACACATAAACAAAATATCAGACCAAGATATTCTTAAAGAAATAAAAAACATGTCCTCAAATAAACCACCAGGCCCTGATGGCATCCCCCCAACACTGTTCAAAAAGTGTGCCGAATACCTCATAGAACCACTCCTATATCTATTTAACAGCTCCTTAGAACAATCGATTTTTCCAATATCACTTAAAGAATCTATTATTGTCCCTGTACCAAAAAAAGGTTCTAATACCGAAATTAATAATCATAGGCCAATATCTAATCTTAACTCATTAGCAAAAATATATGAAGGAATATTATACTCTAAAATTTCAACATTTATCTTCAACACAATATCAGATGAACAACATGGCTTTGTAAGCAAAAAGTCCACCCTCTCAAATTTAAGTGAATTCTCTCATGAAATCAGTGAACATATTGCTACCTCCCAAGTAGATGTAATATATACTGATATTGAAAAATGCTTCGACAGAATTTATCATAAAGCCATCATAAACAAACTCACCAACACTGGATTCTCAAAACCAATAACAAATCTTTTCAAAAGCTACCTGCAAAATCGAAAAAACTATGTTAGATATGAGGAATGTATATCACAACCTTTTAGTCCTCCTTCCGGAGTAGTTCAAGGGTCTAAGCTTTCTAGCCTTATTTTCATACTTACTTATAATGACATACAAACCCAAATTAAGTATTCAAGAATAAAGCTCTATGCTGATGACCTTAAGATTTATAAAATAATAAAAGAAAAACAAAATTGCGATGAACTACAAAAAGATCTAGAAAACATAACTAATTGGCTAACAACAATAGGTCTCAATTTTCATCCACAAAAATGCTATCACATGACATATACAACAAAAAAGCAAAAAATAAAACACATATATAAAATAAACAACACAAACATCGAAGAAATAAACACTTATAAAGACCTTGGTGTCCAATTTCAATCCAATCTGTCGTGGGAGTCACACGTTGAAAACACATCACACAAAGCCTACAAAATACTAGGTATGATCATCCGACACTGCCAAGACATTAATGACATAGATGCTATTGTAATGCTTTACAAATCCCTAGTACGGTCAATAATTGAATATTGCTCCCCTCTTTGGGCACCAACATCTAAAAGAGACAAAAAAACACTGGAAAAAATACAAGCACGATTTCTAAGATACCTGTTTCATAAAATCAATGGCTTTTACCCAACCTTCCCAAATTACATACAATATAATTTACTAGCTGAAAACCTACCAATAGAAACAATCGAAGATCGATTTATATCCGCTCAATGTACCTTACTTGTGAAAATTCTAAACTTCCAAATAAACACCCCATACCTACTAGAACATACCAAATTTAAAATTCCACATAGAACGACCAGACCCAACCCCACCATTCTATTTGAAATTCCAAAAAACAGCACTAAGTCACCATTGAACTTAGCAATGAAACTCTACAATCAACTTGATGAAAAACCAAGTTTATTTTTATAACAAATTTCAACACAGTATGCAGTATGATCTTCGAAAATGTTATTATGAATGAGTGTATGTATGTATTGTGTGTACCCATCCTTTGTCATTTATTGCATGTTGGCGTAGTTACCTTGCTATGCCAGCATGTGTAGACAGTACCATTAAAAAAAAAAAAAAAAAAAAAAAAAAAAAATATCCGTTATGTCGGACGGTTCAAAATGCCCTGTGATCACTTCTATAGGTTTGTGTTTTGTGACAGAATGACTTGTGTGGTTATAAGCAATGACCGCGTATTTTACTTTTAAGGACAAGGAATCGTTTTTGAACTCTTCGCGATTGTTGAATAATCGTATGTGCTCTATTAATGTCGAGTGAAAACGTTCTATTACTCCATTGGACTCAGGATGCTGGGAGGCAGTGGCGGCTCGTCGGGTGAAGACACTGAAGACATTTTCACCTAATTTTGAACAGTGAAAACACTACTCATAATCCCTTGAACATGGCACAATTGATCCAACTCAAGAAAAAAAAAAAAAAAAAAAAAGAGTAAGCTTTGTGTAAAATAGATCAATGCTGCTTAACATTTCATGTTACTTTCCAAGGAGAACACCAAATGTGAAGACAATTCGAAATTGTCTTCAGTTGTCCTTGAATCAACCAATCAGAGTTGAGTATTTCCAAGTAGGTATCATGAAATATTAGGCAAGAACTATATCTATGTAATATGCTACTGAGGACAGTCTTCAGTTGTATTCAGTTTACATTATCTACACGACCTCATACGAAATGTCACGAAGCCACATACCATGCGCGATGTCACGTGTTTTTGATATTAACATTGTTGCCAGTAGCATTATGCCAGACCTAGGAAACCAGTCAATGATTTAGCCTCCCATATCTAGCACAATCTTGTAATATTAAAAAAAAAAAAAAAAATAATAGTAATAACGTAGGCGTTAGGAAAGCAGGATTTTGTGTCAGGAATTTTGGATATTATTTCTCATTTTTTGGGTTCTAGTTTTATACATAGTTCCTAAACGATAGCTGATACCAATAAATTTTAAATACTTAATATGTATCTTGTCAACTATAGTGTTAAAAAGGACATCTCGATTGAAGTCAAATCTCGGAAATAATTATTTAATGTAGGTACCGAAATTGAGCCAAATAAGATAATCTTTTATCTAGTTGTTCCAAGAAGTTTTTAAATAGGGACAATTTTGGTCCTGTTTAAGATCCTGACTATGAAACCACTTTAAAAAAAAAATCATGAAATTAGACGTTTTGAAATGAAATTCTCTAAAGAAAATTCTGTTCAGGCGGTGTAGTATTATTTTTTTAAATAAATAAATACGTCTTACATGATTTGAGGGATTTCTTTAAATTTAAAATATAGCTCTTGAAGTTTGTAGAAATTTAGCTATGAAATTAACTTGGCAACATTGTATCTCTTATCTTTAGAATGTAAACAAAACTTGTAGCGCACTTTTTAAATTTTATTAGATTATTTTCAAATCTTTTCAACGGTAATCAAGTGACTTTTAATTGGTGTAACTAGTTAATAAAGTTATTTCCCAGTATTTGATACAGGATAGAAACATTATTCCTACCTGATCTGACCTGTGCTTTTCATAATAAGTTGAATATGAAGTAGCTATGTACTTCTTTCAGTGTCAGAAATAACATTATAATTATGCAGGTTGCAGGTAGCTAAGCACACAGCTTCCAGTGAAGTACTTAAAATTATAAGGCAATATCTGTGTTTTTCATAAATAGTCATTTAAACATCAATGGTAACACAAATTTAAGCTGATTTTATATTTGTAGTAAGTATGTTTTCTTAGATTTATTTTGTAATCTGGTGGTGGATTTTCTTCCAGTTTTGGATTGTAATTATTAGTCTTCAACTAACTTTCTTTCCTTCCCAGTTCTAACCCCTCTTTAAAATGTTGTACCTACCTATCTACTGAGGTATAATCCTAATATTTTTATTTTAATTCCTTTTTACCAACTTTTAGTTAATATTTTTTATTAAGATGAATAAATATTTTTTATTAAGATGAATAAATATTTTTTATTAAGATGAATAATTAATAACAATATTTCAAAGAAACAATGAGATTCCCACAAAATCATGGGGTTCAAACATTGAAAGTAACCCCATTCAGATTAAGAAGTAATGAGGATAAGAAAATATTATGATTACTGGATGTCCAATTTCTCCAATTACTATAACCACCACTAAAAAAGTAAAGCAAATGCCTGCCCCACAGCCATACAGTTCAAGCCTGAATGGTTTATGAAAAATGAATGGCTGTGTACCAGCTCAAGTGTTGATAAATTGTTCTGCTGGCCTTGTTTATTTATTAGGTACCAAGTGTTCTCCAAAAAAAGTACCTATAAAAACTTATATGATGCAAAACTGGTATGAGAGAAAATCATGCTCTGCAGGGAAACAGCCATAACTTACAATGGGCTGTGTTTATGAGACCATAAGAACTAAGATCTGATAAATTAATAATTTTATTTTTTCAATACTTCTGGGTATAATTTGATTAATTTGTCTTCACCTAGTCTTGAAGTCAGGAGCCGCCACTGCTGGGAGGAGGTGAAATGGATATTAATCTTGTGAAGAGAAAGGAGTTCTTTTATTACTGAGTTTTTAAATTCGCCTCCATTATCTGATATAATTAGGCTAGGAACGCCGTGGTGAGCAAAACTTTCCAAGAGTTTACTCGCGATTTCAGTTGCTTGAGCAGAACGAAGCAAGTAGGCTTGTGCAAATTTAGAAAAGGGGTCAATAAGCGTTAGAAATTTGGATTTTTCAAGAGAAATGGTGTCTATGTGTAGGACATCAAACGGTTTTAATGCAGTGGGTGTGATGTTGTATGTCAGTTTCAAGGGGTTGCGGTCGTACTTGGTCTTTTGGCATATTTCACAGTTATTAATATAGTCTTGTACATGTTTAGCAATGTTGGGCCAGTAGTAGTGTTCTTTAATTTGTCTGGTAGTTTCGTCCATACCCCTATGGTTAGTTTTTCCGTCATGAATTTTTTTTATAATGTCAGTTTTCTTGTTTTCTTCAGTCACGTCAGTTAGCATCTTAGTGCATTTGATAAGATTTATTTGTGAATTTTTAAAGTAAGTCTGTAAAGTTCTCGATAGTTCCTCGTATAAGCTCTCAGTTTTAAAGAATACGTGGTATTTGACTTTTGGTGCAATGTGTGTTTTTAAGAACTCAGTTAGTTGTCCTAAGAGATTTTCAGGTGAAAACTCGTAAATTCGTCTTTCTTTGTCTCTGTGAATGATTTTTAGTGATTTGAGTGGGTTAGGGTGGGCTAAATGTGAAATGGAAAGGATTAATTGATTCTTTCCCAAATTAATTGGACCGTCAAAGATAGGTATACCTATGAGAGGGTGTTCCAGGTTGGAGTGGATAGTATTTATATCTTCTTCTTCTGCCTGTTCGGTGATATCTTGAGGTGCAGGGGCGACATTGGTGATGTGTTCTGAAGATGTAGCGGCCTCGTAGGTGATGGGGACTGGGGGTACAGCGACGTCAACAGTTGGGGGAAGTTCTTGAGTGACAGGATCTTCTCTTAGTAAGTGAGCATATGCGTCTGCAACGAACGCATCAAGGTCTAATATGTCCTGTTCTAAGTCCGGTTCCGGTAACATAGATAGTAAGTCGTCGTCTAGTACGGGTGAGTTGGTTTCGTTCATGTTTAGTTCAACTCTTGAAAGGGTGTCCGCATTTGTATTTTGTGAACCTTTTTTGTAAACTATGTCATAGTCGTATTCCTCAAGTTTTAGTCTCCAACGTATCAGTTTAGAACTTGGCTCTTTAAGAGAAAAGAGCCACTGAAGAGGCCTATGATCTGTGAAAATTTTGAATTTCTGTCCGTATAGGTAAGGCCTAAAATATTTTACTGCCCATACAATGGCTAGTAGTTCCTTTTCGATTGTCGAGTAGTTGCATTCACTGTCGTTCAACGTTCTGCTTGCATAGGCAACAGGTCGATCACTGCCTATGGGTCCCTGAGATAACACTGCACCGAGAGCAACGTTGTTCGCATCGGTTGTCAAAATGAAAGGTTTGCTAAAATCTGGGTATTGGAGTATTGGTTCGTTTGTCAACAAATTTTTACAAAGTTCAAAGCATTCTTGATAATCGGGATCAGTTATATTTATTTTTGCATTTTTCTTTAACCGTTTAGTTAATGGTTTTGTTAAACTTGCAAAGTCTTTTATGAATTTACGATAGTAGCTTAAAAGTCCAAGAAAGCTTTTAATCTGTCTTGTGGTCTTCGGGATGGGGAAGTTTTCTATAGCTCTAATTTTGTTGGGGTTGGGCTTGACACCTTCGGGTGTGATAACGTGACCAAGAAAGTCAACGTCTTTTTTCAAGAACTCACACTTGTCTAGTTGAATTTTCAAGTTAGCATTTTTTAATCTGTCGAATACCAAGGAAAGGTTACTTAAATGTTCCTGAAGGGAAGTTCCAAAAACCAAGATGTCGTCGAGGTACACAACACATACTACGTTAATTAGACCTCGCAGTAGTTTTTCCATTACTCTCTGAAAAGTAGCAGGTGCGTTTTTTAGGCCCATGGGCATACGCAGGAATTCGTAGTGCCCGTGTTCGGTGTTGAAAGCTGTTTTGGGGATACTACTTTCGTCTATTTCTATTTGATAGAATCCCGATGCTAAATCTAGGGTGCTGAAATAATGAGAGCGACCAAGACGATCTAGGAGCGAATTTATGCAAGGGAGGGGGTAGCGGTCCCCAATAGTCTTCTCGTTCAGTTTCCTGTAATCTATTACGATTCTCCACTTTCTCTTACCTGAAGCGTCGAGTTTCTTAGGAACTATCCAAAGTGGGGAGGACCAAGGGGAATGGGAGGGGCGAATAATATCATCCTCTAACATTTTTTGAATTTGTTGTTGAACTTCAGCTTTGTGGACATGCGGATATCGGTATGTTTTCGTATACACTGGTACGTCGTCCGTTGTTCGTATAGTGTGTTTTACGGCGTTCGTAAATGTAAGATTCTTAGTGTCTGTATGGAAAATTTCTGAGTAATTATTTATTAGTTTTTGAATTCCGTCCTTTTCCTCTGTGTTCATGTGGTCCATTCTAATCCTATTGAAATCAAATTCTGAATTTGTCAGTTGAGCGTTGTTCAAGTTATTGTATGTGGATGTTTGTTCGAAATTTTGAAGAGATAAAGCTTCTACAGGGTGTAACAAAACTTTCGTTTGTAATTCCGTGTCATTAACAAGTGTACATATTGCCTTACTGTCTTTGACTCTAAGTATACCTTCAGGTATATAAGCCGAACCAAATATTTTGTGTGGGATCAAACAATCTCCGTTTTGAATATTCATAACATCTATAGTTACGATCTGTTCCTGTCGTGGTTCGAGTATGATGTGGTTTACCTGGGTAACTGTGTCTCTGTGATGGATAGTTATATCGGTCGTTGGCGATCGAAGCAGATTATTTTTCAAGTCAACTACCATACTAAGGGCCATAAGATTGTCCATTCCCAAGAGGCAATCGAAAAAGTCATGAAATTTAAAGAGATGTAGCTTCATTGTGCCCGTCATTTTGAAAATTTTGGGAAACGGAATCGAGATGCTATATTTTTCTCGCGAACGTCCATGAGCAGTATTAATTTCGAATGGATCATATTTTATTTTGTTTTTGAAAAATTTTTGGGCTGTTTCTGGGTTTATAAAAGATTTTGTACTACCAGTGTCAATAAGCATTTTCAAATTAAGTCCCGGTATGATTAAAAATGGTAAGTAATTGTCGTTGTTTGTCAAATTCATAAGAGTTACTGGTCCGAGGCTTCTTCTCGAAAATCCTGGACCTCGTCTGTGTCGTTTGGTTGATTCCCATATTCATTTATGGGGTTTGAGTCTTCGATTGACTCGTAATTTTCTTGGGTCATTTCCAGATTGTTAAGTCGGGGATTTGTTGTCATAGCGGACATGGGTGTCGGTCTATAAGAAGGCCCGGGTGTAGATCTGTTCCAAACGTTTGTATTGTTGTTTCCTTGATTCTTGTTCATCCCACTCTGCGGTTTGTTGATATTTTGTTGAGAATTGTTATTACGAAATGGATTGAAAAGTCCACTACCTGAAGTAGAGTTATTGTGATTATTTTTGTTTTGCATGTGAGGGGGTATGTATTTTTCTGTGGTATTTGTAGAACATGGTTTGTTTTTGTTATAGTTCGAATTATAATTGTTGTTGTTTTCATACGGTTTTTTCACCGCGTCAATTTGAAAGTCGTTTGTGAGTATGTTGAGAGCCTCGCCAAGATCTCTCGGATTTTTTGTTCTCATGAGAGCACCTAAGGGCTCCTTTAAGCCTCTGAGGAAAGTCCTCAAACCAAGTTTCGAAACGTAATCTCTTACGTCGTTTTGTGTTGACATTTCATGGGTATCCATGAAACTAGAGTGAAGGTTAATGTATTTTTGAATTTTGCTATGAAATTCAAAGGGTGACTCGTTTTTCGTTTGTGTTAAACCACACATTTCGACTGTAAGCGTATAGCAATCACGCTTATCGCCGTATGTACTCAGGAGAGCTGTTTTTAAGTCCCTCCAATTAGTAATATTGTAAGAACTTAAATTGAGCTTTGCTTCGCCTTTAATTTTAGAGCGAAGCGAAGACATCAAAAAGATGTTTTGAAAATTGTCAGCATTTGCTTCATCATAGAAATGCTTTACCATGGTCTCACATATCGAAATGAATTCCGATAGCAGCTCGACCTCGCCCGAAAATACGGGCACCATTTTTAGGTGTTCAGATTTGAGTTCCGGAGGAGCCATTGTGAGCTTTCTAAAAATACCTAGAAGATCGTCTTCTAACAAGGGATCGTATGAATATTCTGTGTCTGATTCTCTGGTAGATTCAGACAAGGTAGACTCAACGTCTGAGTCCGTTTTGAATAGATAAATTCTATGTAAAAATAATAGATAGTAGGTAATATTATTATGTACCTAGAGTAAGGATTATAGTAAAGAGATAAGAAGGTGAGGATGTGTAGTGTAATTGTAAACAATAGTGAGAAAGATTAAACCCTTGAACAGTAAAAGTGAAAGGAAAAATATTATCTTACAGTGCCAGCAGAATCAACAACATTGAGGTGGGTAGGTACTCGGTAACTGCTCCGTGTGAGGTATGAGAAGCTATTGTTCCAGGTCCTTGCTCTGCTCTGCCCTGCTGACTGAGACTGGTTTCTGCTCTGCTGACTGACTTGGGGTCTGCGGTTCGTGGTTCGATGCAAGAAAATCCGACGATTTTACAGCTACGGGGGTAATCCAATATGTAATCCAAAGGGTAATCCAATAATAGGGCACTGCACTGAGTTCCTCACTATTCCTCGGAAAAGGTTTTTTTTTTTTTTTTTTTTATATATGGGTTTTAGCTTTTTGGGAGTGTAGATTTTTTTGTTTTGGGGGTGAAAACACCCAAAATTTGACTGCGCCAGATATAAGTGGGGATCTCCCACTTGTGTTTTTAAAAAAGTTTATTTTCCAAAAAAACTGAAAATGACAAAGTCTTTAAAAATACTTAATATCGAAAAATGAAACTTAATTATATTTTTAAATATGCAATTGACATATCAAAATGAATGAAAGATAATTATTAGAACATTTAAAAGAAAATAATATAATTATGAAATAATAAAATACTTAATTAATAAAATGTGAATTAAATAGATCGGAAATTTAAGTTATCGATCAGCGACAATGCTCGATGCAAGTCCTGAATCAATCTGCCCGTCGGATCCTACCAATGGCTATTGTCAGAAGGACAATAGCTAATTTTTTAATACAGTCAGCATTTATGGTGGCTGTAACTTACATACATAGAAATTACAAATAACAAAACAAAACTTGATCAAGGGCGGTGCTAATGCCGACGGCATTCTCCTCCGCACCACCCTAATATATTTACCACAACTTAGCACCCTAGTTAGTTGTGTTTTTTAGTACCTACTAAGATAGTATGTACATTTATTTATAGCTATAAAACACAGGGGATATAACTCACTGGATTAGAATCAATATAGCTCAACGGTGGTTTCGAGATAATAATGAAATAATTCTTTATTTCAAAAAGATTTTATTTATTTATAGTCATAAGAGTGATGGTACTTATCACACCCTGCCTCACTAAAATTTGTCTTGCCAAACTCCCCAATCTACAGACTATGAGAGTCCCCTGGCTGAACTATTGAGCTTATAAGATCTGTTGTTTGCTCGCAAGTAGAAGTATACATTTTATTTATCGTGTTAAAGAATATTTTGATTATTTTAAAGAATAGGTACTTTAACAAGAATTTTTAATGATAAAGCTAACAATATTATTATTTTTTGATAAACATATCCTCATAATAAAGTTATTTTATTTTCCACTTCATTATATTCTTCGATTTTTTTTTCCATTTCTTTTTCTTTGACAGGTCCATGATTATATGTCAAGACCAGTTGTAAAAAAAAAAAAAAATACAAAACATTAATACATCTGATATTTCACTCTCCTCAGAAGAGTTCCTCTCCCGGTGCAAAAACAAAACAATAATACATCTTATGTTTCTCTCTCCTCAGAAGAGTTCCTCTCCCGGTGCAAAAACAATACAATAATACTTATGTTTCTCTCTCCTCAGACAATACAATAATACATGTTATGTTTCTCTCTCCTCAGACGAGTTCCTCTCCCGGTGCAAGGCCTCGCACTCGCTGTGCTCCCCCCTCAAGGTGCTGGACATGGGGTCAGGCAAGGGGGGGGACATGCTCAAGTGGATGAATGGGGGGGTGCGGCATGTGGTGTTCGCGGACATTGCTGAGGTGTCCATAGAGGACTGCAAGGTGCGGTACCAGGAACTGAAGAGGAAGGAGGAGGCCAAGGCGTACAAGAGGAACGTGTTCTCCGCCGAGTTCATACCGGCCGATTGCTCCAAGGTACGGTTGTCATGGAGACCGATTGCTCCAAGGTACGGTTGTCATGGAGACCGATTGCTCCAAGGTACGGTTGTCATGGAGACCGATTGCTCCAAGGTACGGTTGTCATGGAGACCGATTGCTCCAAGGTAGGGTTGTCATGGAGACCGATTGCTCCAAGGTATGGTTGTCATGGAGACCGATTGCTCCAAGGGACGGTTGTCATGGAGACCGATTGCTCCAAGGTAGGGTTGTCATGGAGACCAATTGCTCCAAGGTAGGGTTGTCATGGAGACCAATTGCTCCAAGGTAGGGTTGTCATGGAGACCAATTGCTCCAAGGTATGGTTGTCATGGAGACTGATTGCTCCAAGGTATGGTTGTCATGGAGACTGATTGCTCCAAGGTATGGTGGTCATGGAGACAGATTGCTCCAAGGTAGGGTTGTCATGGAGACCGATTGCTCCAAGGTATGGTTGTCATGGAGACCGATTGCTCCAAGGTAGGGTTGTCATGGAGACCGATTGCTCCAAGGTAGGGTTGTCATGGAGACTGATTGCTCCAAGGTATGGTTGTCATGGAGACCGATTGCTCCAAGGTAGGGTTGTCATAGGGTTAATTTGAGTTATTACAAGAGGGGGGGAAAAAAATTGTTGTCATGGAAGTTTAACTTAGGAAGAACCCAATTAGGCCTTGTATTATGTATTGAAATTCCGGAGCGCTCGTGTTGACCCAGCACGTAAATGAGAAGTATTGTGTCATTTCAGGACCTCAAGGTCTACAGTAGCTGTGTTTCATGGCTTCGAAATAAGAAAAGGGTGTGAAAGATTTTGGGATATTAGAGATACAAAAAAGTCCTGTTGTTCTCCACTACCCACTAAAATTGTGATATAATAACACAACAATTCACACTTATTTATTTTCATGTTTCAGATAAGACTGAGATCTCACTATGAGGACAAAGCCCTCGAGCTAGACCTGGTCAGCTGTCAGTTCTGTATTCACTACTCCTTCGAGTCAATACAGCAGGCCCGGTGTATGCTCAAGAATGCTGCAGAATGTTTGAAGCCTGGGGGCTTCTTCGTAGGAACTGTTCCTGATTCGAATCAAATTGTGTAAGTACACTAATTGTGAAGATGATTAGTTTTCAAGCAAATTTCTACTCTCTCCACAAGTCAGAGGTAACAAAAAAAAAAAATTGACTGATTACTTTAGTGTTACACAGTTACGTGTTTCACCAAAGCTGCGTAAATAATTAAAATGATACTAAGATTCAATTGTAAGAAACATCTTCTCATTAAAACACTAACTTGTTATACTACAAAAACAAGTCGAAACAAGCAGCTTATGAGTCAGGCTGAATTAGAAAAGACACTAAAATAAAAGTTTTTTTTTGTTCCCCAGGGCACGTCAAAGGCGACACGCTAATAGCTCGTTTGGTAACGATGTGTACAGGATAGAATGTCTGTTTGACACCTCTCGGCCTATACCACTGTTTGGAGCCAAGTACCATTTCAACCTGGAAGGTGTTGTCAACTGTCCTGAATTCCTAGTGCAGTTTGGTCTGTTTGAACGAATCGCGGCAGAGTTTGGTCTGAAACTAATCCTGAAGGAAAACTTCAAAACCTTCTATGAGAGGAAAATTAAAGAACACTCAGCTCTACAGTTGATAAAGCGGATGAATGCTTTTGAAGTGAGTAATACTTCTGCTGAGCGTTTGAAAATAATTTCAAGTACAGGAGTATTTTTTGTGTGTTGAAAATGTCGGAAAACAGTAACATAAGGGCGAAATTAATAGACAAAATCGAAATCCCAAGTTTGGACTTAAGTATTAGTTTCCCCATTTAAAACAATGCACAAAATCTAGACTCAAGTCCACAAAATTATTACAAATATGTCTATTAATTCCGCCCTAAGATAAAAACTTCAGTGCTTGGTTGTTCATACCCTATCTAAGTTCAAAGTCTGTTCATATTAGTTCTTCAAACTAATCAAGTGAGTATTTTTAGTGTAGTATAATTATGATACCTTTTAATGTATAGTGTAATTCAAATAGAGATTTTAGATAGGTAATGTTTACCAACTAGACACCCTGTATACAGATATAAAGAAATGTTTCGACTCCATTCACCATAGTGCCATTATAAATAGGTTAATCGAAACAGGATTCTCACCCCCCCTAGTAAAATTTATTGAGAGTTACCTAAAAAATAGAAAAAATTATGTACAATATGAAAATAAAAAATCTAAACCTTTCTCCCCGCCATCCGGAGTTGTACAAGGCTCAAAGTTATCAAGTCTGCTCTTCATTCTTACTTTCGATAACATAAAATATCACATAAAACACTCACAATATAAAATGTACGCCGACGATCTCAAAATATACAAAATTATAAAATCCGTATCCGACTGTGACCTCCTACAAAATGACATAAATAGCATACAAACTTGGTTAAAAACAATAGGGCTCCACTTCCACCCAGATAAATGCACAAAAATATCATACACCAATAAAAAATCCAAAATACAATATACGTACACAATCAATAACACACCCACACAAGAAGTAACCACTGTTAACGACCTAGGCATCATATTCACAGAAAACTTAACTTGGGGAATACAAATAAAACACACAACACAAAAAGCATACAAAAAATTAGGTATGGTAATTCGATACTGCCAACCAATCAAAGACATTGATACCATTACACTCCTCTACAAGGCCCTAGTTAGATCCACCATAGAATATGGCTCAGTGATTTGGACCCCCAAAACATCAGTACACATAAAAGAAGTAGAAAAAGTCCAGGCTCATTTTGTTCGATATCTTTTCCAAAAGGTCAACGGGTTTTACCCTAAATATCCCAACAATATAAGCTATAAAACATTAATTGAAAATCTCCCCATAGAATCAATCGAAGAAAGATTTGTAGGTAATCAGATTAAACTTTTGCAAAACATAATTAACAATACAATAAATAGTCCCTACATACTCTCACAACTTAATTTCAGAATACCAGACCCTAGGCTTAGAATAGACAGAAGTCAACTTTTTTCCATCCCTATTAAAAACAAGAATATACTTAAATCCCCTGTAACATCATGCATGAAAAAATTCAACGATATGCCCCAACAACCCGATCTCTTTAAATGAATACATGTGTGAATGAATGAGTGAATAAATGAGCATACCAGTTATTGCTTGATTGTTATAACATATAACTTTCAAGTGTAGGTATTTGAAGTAAAAAAAAAAAAAAAAAAAAAAAAAAAAAAAAAAAACAAACTTACAATTATAACAAGTATACAATATATATACATTAAATAAATATGAACAAATTGGACACTCAAAATTAAATAAAATTTCATTGTTCTTTGACTAAATCAATAAACAAGATTTCATCATAGATTCCTCCTATAAATTAGTTGTGAACATGGAAAGTTAAAACAACCAACATAAACACAGGAAATGTATCCATTTTTACATCCCTTTCTTAGGAGTCTCATAAATTTGTGTTGTGTGTTCTCAGATGTACCCTCCTAATGAAGGAGTAGACACGTTGGGCCAAGAGATTGACTACTGCCATGCTGAAGCCTACCTGTCAGAACACCCAGCCCATCAGAAACTGGGGACCTTATCCAAAGCTGAGTGGGAAGCCATTAGTAAGTCAATATACCTATCTGATTATTGAGTAGTCACCGTGGCCGAGTGAGTTAGCGCGCTAGGCATTGCACGCACGGTGACCTGGGTTCGATCCCCAGCGGGGCAGGATTTTTTCTGCTCCATACTTGGGTGTTCGGGTTCCATACCTCGTGAGGAAAAATGAGTAGTTGCTTTAATGTTAGCAGCGACCAGTGACGGAATTATAGGCAAAAAAAAAAGATTTTAGGATAACAAAGATACGGAAAGTAATTACTGTAATTCTGCGCTATCCTATAAAATTGTGATATAATAACACAAAGAAACACTTTATTATATCTGATTATTGCTTAACAATAAAAAATACATTGTCGATCATGGACGCAGTACTTCCTCGTGAATGGCTCATAATTTCATATTGTATTTAAAAAATTGGCATTAAAAATTATTGACTTTCCATTATCCCTACATTCAAAGATTTTTTTCTAAATCACTTGTATCTCCAAAAAAAATTGTGTGGATTTTAAAAGAATAATATCTTTTATTTTTTTGTTTCAGCACTCTACCAAGTATTTGCTTTTGAGAAAGTAAAAAGTAAACCAACCAGCAAGCTATCAGCCCAAGATTCTCCTAGTTCTGACACAAGTAGTAAAAATGCCAAAATCTCACAAGATTGAATTGGGTCTTTGAACACCTTGCGTGCCACGGCGAACCCTCACAATAAAATCACACTGTAGCTGTCACACACTAACGTGCAACATAGTCACATAGACTAACATAGGCCTATCTTTCTTTTGGATTAAAAAAAATTCCAGGTTAGGTTTCTTCCTCTTCCAAAAGAAAAATGACTTGCTTCCAGTTTAGTTCATTTTAATCCAGTTTGGTTAACTTTGGTTAGAAAGAAAAATACGGCTCATGTGATGTAGTCACACAGAAGCCGTATTTTTCTCTCTAGTGGATTGAAGTGGAATAAAATGGACGAATTGGAAGGAAGTCATTTTTCTTTTGGAAAAAACGAAAGGAGGAGAAATCTTCTTCCAGTTTGGTTAACCAAAATGGATTTATAAAATTCTTGCTTCCATTTCTTTATTTCTGGTTTGTTTTCATTTTTCCATTGTTTATCTTTAAAAGTACTGAAACGCTTTTTTCTTACACTAATGGTAAGGAAGCTAAACTTGAAAGAAAATGGAAATAATTGGAAATAACCGAACCTAGATTTTTTTAACCTAAAAGAAAAACGAAGCTAGAGTGTCACACCCTGACATGTGACATGGTTCCTGGGGAAATATTAGAAGCACAATGTTGTTTCTGTTCAGGCACTGTCACTCACTACAGTGTTACTGCAAAATGGTTACAAGGAGTATATGGTTTTTGAAGAAACTTTGGTGAATAGGCACTTGGCACACAATGTGATAATGAAGAAGTACTTGAGCCTGTCATAGTTTCACATTTTCAAGTAGGTATTTAAGGGTATTATTATTCTTGGTTTATCATAAATATAAATGTAAAGAAAAATATGTTGATCTCTGTTTCACTTCATAAACCAGTGCTCACCATTATTATTATTATCTTACCTGGTTGCAGGGTTTTCAGTGAAACCCTTACAATTAACACTGCGACCTAATTAGATCTATTGTGACCAGTTGATTCTATTCGGTTTTAACGTCCTGATTTGAGATAGATGTCAGGACGGGGGTTTAATGGGAATCGTACCACCTACCCACATTAACCTCACCCAGCCTGGGTAGGGCCGGAAACGCCAGCCTCACGTGTTTGGAGGGGACAGAATTTTCTTCGAAAAGTCTGCCCAACCGCGAGTCGTACTCGAGACCTCTGGACTATGGGCAGTAGTCATAAACGTTACGCCACGGAGGCTGGTAGTGCTCACCATAAACAGTTTGTAAAGAGACGTGGTCTCGTTCTTGAATTGAATCATGTGTTGTGAATCAGTCTGCCATTGTTTTGTTATTAAGTTATTTTCTGTATAAAATTGTTGAAAGTTGATAAATTATTTTTTTATGTATAGTTATTTTGTGTACAATATATTATATTTACTTACATATTTGGACTATTTATTTACCTAACAAAAACCTTTGAAACATAATATAAAAAAAGCTTTGTGTCACCAAACAGGGTAGAATGGGATAGAAAGAAAAGAAAGAATTAGATTAAATCCCATCAAGGTCACATCGGCATTATCGAGACCTATTAACTCAACAAAATCATTACCTCATGTTGAATTTTAGATTTTTTTTTAAATTAAGTTAAAGTTAAAAAGTTATCAAATTTGTATTTATCACAATGAGATACGAGTATCACAATTTCTCAAACTCGCTTTACCAATCTTTGCATGGGCCAAGTACACCATGCAGTTCTTGTTCTGTCACTGAAGTTAAGCAACGTCCAGCGAGGCTAAGGACTTGCCTCGGACACCAATAGGACTTGAATTGGTGAGCATACAAATTCAAACCCTCAAGATGCTGGCCTACTCAGCCTGGATGAGGTTAATTTGTGTAGCTGGTTTGTGAGTTTCCTGTTGTGATATGATCGTGCAGTTGGAAGCGACTTAAAACCAAATTAAAAAAAAAACACTGCCGATTATGAACACAATACTTCCTCGTGATTGTTTCACATTGCATACACGTGATAATTTTGAGATTTTTTACTAAATCACTTGTATCACCAAATTTGCTTAACCGATTCTTCAAATTTGTTTTGAATGGTAGAAAACTATTTTTCAGAATTTTTTGTAGAACCTAGAATGTACTAGGTATACATCCTAGGTTCTACAAAAAAATTCTGTATCGACAGACCTCATTTTTTTCACTTTTTGTCAATTTTTTTTTTTTTTTTTTTTTTTTGATTTTCTTAAATATCAGCAGAGTTAAATTATAATAAATTTAAAAAATATATAAATAGCCCATGTAAAACGATAATATGCATATACAGTAGTCACCGTGGCCGAGTCAGTTAGCGCGCTAGACATGTTGCACGCACGGTGACCTGGGTTCGATCCCCGGCGGGGCAGGATTTTTTCTGCTCTATGCTTGGGTGTCCGGGGTCCACTCATACCTCGTGAGGAAAAATGAGTAGCTGCTTTAATGTTAGCAGCAACCAGAGGCGGAATTATAGGCAAAAATAAGATCTTAGGATAACAAAGATACGGAAAAGTAATAATAATAATAGAAAATCTTATAAGGGCAAAGTTTTTTAAGTAAAGCATTACACCCAGAACAAAATTATGAGGTTATGTTATACAATTGGTGTATTATGTAACAGAGACAAAATCATCAATTTTAGCTTTGAATGAGTTTGTGGATGGAGCATTAATCATGGTATCAGTTAATGAATTCCAGTTACCAAATACCCTGTTACTAAAAAATATTTTCTAACATCTTTTTTATTTATTTCTTTAAATATTTTTTTTAGATAAAAAAAAGCCCTATAATTCTGCGCTACCCACTAAAATTGTGATATAATAACCCAAAGGAACACATTTTATTGTTTTTTTATTATAATATGCATATACATACAAAATTTCATCAAAATCGGGTGTACCGTTCACGAGATATAAGCGTATAAGTAAAAAGTTAGTGGTCAGGCGCATGGTCTCTTTCACCCAGAACTGCTTGTGCGAAGTTAATGAATTTAAATTGGGACCATCAATTCTACAGAACGTCTCCTATATGTGTGCAAAATTTCATCGTAATCCGTTGAGTTTTGTTTCCGAGATTTGCGTGTTACAATAAAATTGTAAAAGGAATATTTTTTTTTTAAAGTGGGGTTTAACGTCGCTTTCAACTGCCATGGTCATATCACGACGGGGGTTTTACCCTCCATTCGCAGGAAACTCACAAACCTGCTACTCACATTGACCTCACCCAGCCTGAGTGGGGCCGGGAAAAGCCAGCGTCACGAGAATTAGAATTTGAATGGTCACCCATCCAAGTCTTAACCTCGCTGGATGTCGCTTAACTTCGGTGTTCTGAAGGGAACCGGTGTATTCAACATGCCATCGACGCTGGCTAAGGAATATTTTTAACAGACGCACACAAAACTAAAGTTTTGCTCAGGAGGTTATGAAACGTCCAGAAATATGAAAAAAATTGGAATCCGAGCAAAAAAATAATTTATTTTACAAAAACGAACACAATAGGTAGGTACTCCCGATTTCTAATATTGGAAATTTCTCGGGAATAAAATCTGCTGAACTTGGAACTAGAACACTGAGATCATAATCTCAGTGAACTAGAATCACCAATCTCCGATTACGATTCCGCGGTAAAGAACAGTGAACGGATTTTCTGACACAGATTTCTAGAAAACCGTTGACATAAACCTATCTGGCAACAGTGAATTGAATTTGCCGGTAAGATAAATGAAAAACCTAACCTCAAATTTTTTATCAAAAATATTTTTTCTTTTAAATCAAGGAAAATTCCTGTTTCTGTCCTGCTCTTGTACTTGTGCCTAGTTATAACAACTTTTGAGTTTAAAATAAGAATTGAAATTGAAAGACAACAGCTCAAACCATTTTCACTGAATAATAGCATAATCATTAGTGTCTTTCGTAGATCTGTAGCTGCCGAGAACCTCTGATCAAATGGAAAAGATTCCACTACTCCATAGATAAAAAAGTAAACATCCTCAATGTAAAGATAAGTCCATTAGAACTTCTTCAATTCTGATACACTGAAAATGAGTCCCAACCCGTCAGTGAGATCAGTGTCTGTGGGACTGGAGTTCCCTACATGCTACAACATCCAGGACCAGCTGCACAGCCTCAATGAAGCAGAGTTTGACTACGCAGTTCTACCACTGGTTCATGAGAGGTTTGCGAGACACAAAGATGTAGACAGGTATAATGTTTTTGGTCTACCAGAAGGTCAGATACACAGTCTGTTTAATATCAGTCCACAGTGGTTAAAGCTTATAGTTTGTAAGATGCAGTGTAATTTGAAGAACTTTGAGTCATCTAATGTAGAAGTCAGGGGCCATGCCAAAGATCTTCTGAACCAAGAACTCGAGTACATTACATACCTTGGTATCCAATTCATTGTCTTTAGTTTGGATCAACCCAACTTTTGTAACTTTGCTCGTACTTTGTATGCTCACAGTGAAAGGAACCTGAGTTATACATCATGGATCAAGGTACCTACAAAACCCATCAACACAAGTATGTATCGTCAAGATGAAGAGGAGAGTTCTCAAGATCCATGGGCCTGGTGGAACTTATTTAGATCTATGACAAATTATCACCCCAGGTTTGAACTTGTACTAGAGATAAGTGGAGATATCTGTGATGAACATGAGCTTACACGGTGGCTAGGAGAACCTCTGCGGTGTCTATTTATTCCTACTCATGTGTTCCAGACCAATAAAGCAGGATACCCTGTGCTCAATGCTGCTCTTGCAAACTTTGTCAAAAAGGTGCTGGAAAAGAATTTACAAGTTGTCATTGTAGGAGTGAACCGACACGTCAATTACCTGACATATGTACAGTACATGCAATATTTGAAGAAGAATGCACACAAGGATGACCCATTGACCATGGCAGCTGTAGACTTTGAAGATTACCTTCAATTTCCTCTGCAACCTCTCTCCAGTGATTTGTCATCATCCACATATGAAGTATTTGAGAAAGATCCCATTAAGTATGCAAGGTATCAAGAGGCAGTTCATCAAGCTTTGCTGGATCGAGTATCACCTGAGTTAGCTGATAGTGTAGTGACAATCATAATGGTAGTAGGAGCAGGAAGAGGCCCTTTGGTCAATGCATCACTCAATGCAGCTATGGAAGCAAAAAGGAAAGTAAAAGTTTATGCTGTAGAAAAAAATATGAGTGCTGTTGTTGGACTCAAATATACCCAAGAGTCTAAATGGGCAGATTATGATGTTACTATAGTATCTGAAGATATGAGGACTTGGAATGCCCCAGAGAAAGCAGATATTATGGTATCTGAACTTTTAGGTTCATTTGGTGACAATGAGTTGTCTCCAGAGTGTCTCTATGCTGCTCAAAAATACCTGAAAGAAGATGGTATAAGCATTCCATACAACTACACATCCTATATTGCTCCAATCATGAGCCATAAGCTTTACTCCCAAGTAAAAACTTCCATGATTAAGGAATACCAACATCCTCTGTTTAGGTTTGAGCAACCTTATGTTGTATATCAGAAGAACAAGTATAACATAGCACCTCCTCAGCCCTGTTTCACATTTGTTCATCCAAGTAAAGACAAAGAACCTGATAACTCCCGTTACAAAAAAGCATTATTTCAAGTAGAGCAAGATTGTGTACTACATGGTATTGCAGGTTACTTTGACACATCTTTGTACAAAGACATAATTCTCAGTATACACCCCGAAACTCACTCTCCAGGTCTTATATCCTGGTTTCCTGTCCTCTTCCCAGTTCATGAACCCATCCAATTAAAAGCTAATGATGAACTTGAGATTCAGTTCTGGAGACTTTGTGACAATGTTAAGGTGTGGTATGAGTGGCTTGTCACTAAGCCTACACCTACTCCAATCCACAATTTAGATGGTAGATCTTATAAAATGATGAAAATTCTTTCATAAATTTAGTCCTCATTTACCATGAAAAATACTTGATGTACCTATCTCATGAACCCATATTACACTATCATACAAGATGATGGGAATTCTTAGTGCCCCTTGCTAAATGTAATTAAAATTTCCATGGAAAAAAATAGGTGCTTTTTCAATCATCATGTTGGCTTAACATTATACATATTTTTTTACTTTTTCTACACTTTGCCTTTTCCACTGTAATATATCTCTCATGTTGATTTTTGATAGGTTCATGTTTTCTTTTCTATTTTGTTTTCAGCCTGAAATATTAGTTAGGGTCTAAACTTTTTAAAGAGAAATTAATAATATTTAAGTTTTATTGAAAAACACTAGAGAATTTATTTTAAAATACACTTTCTTTACATATCTAATTAATCACTTTTTTGTATTCATTAAAAATTGGCGGTGGGAAAAGGACCTCTGCATGAGTGCAGAAAATAAATTCTGGAATGGAATAGATTCAAATGGTGAATATTAATGATCCTTATGGTGATAAAACTATAGCAGTAGACTGATTATCAAGTATCCATATCAGTAGGTGCAATACAAGTCTCTTCAGTTCTAAATCCCTCCTAACTTTTTTCACAATAATCTGACAATGACTAAATTAGTTCTATCAAGAATAGAAAAATAAATAAAAATCACAAAGCCTAAAGTTGAGTAAAACAAAATCACATGAGACAAGAATAGCTCATCACTGTATATCTATTCTGAATAAAAGAGGGCATCAGTGAAATTCCTTTGAATTGAAAACTAATAGTTGAAATTTCAATACTCACACCGAAAACTACAGCAATAATGAGGTAAATTATTCCATTTATTTAAAGATATTTTGAAATAGCTCAAAAAAATTGTTTTGACTATTCACAAAGATTTTCTTTTTACCCATCAATTTAAAATAATAAATATATACTTGATGCACGCGTTTTGGGTTAAATAATTAAATAAATTTATTTTGGATCCAATAAAATGAACCATAATGCTGTAAAAATTGACTTATATGATACTAGCGGGCTGTCGCCCGCTTTGCGGGCCGAGGCATGGCCGTGAAAGCAAAAAATCCTTTTTCGTCAATGGCAGGTGTTGTAGTGGGAGTTTCGAAAAATCCCGTCTTATTGCACATCTAGACTATAAGACAAAGCTACCTACCAAATTTCAGCTTCCTAGGACTTACGGTTTGGGCTGTAGAGCGATGATCAGTCAGTGGTCAGTGAGTGTCTTTGACATTTATATATAGAGATTTTTCTCCATAATAAAATACACTTTTTAAATTAAGTTACTTCATTGGAATTTCTTAAAATAAAATACATAAAAAGCATAGAATTTATTACAGGATATATTTACAGTTGTGTATAAAATGTACAAAGTGAAAGTGAGAGTACCTACAAGTTACAGGTGCTACATAAAATTAATGTATGAGGTAACAGAAATACTATGGGAAATATGAAAAACAGTATGTTGTAATTGTAGTATACATGAACAAATAAATTCATTCAGTACCCAAGCAGACCAAAAAAGGGGTTTATTCCGTATACTTAGAAGTTAGTATTGTCTAAATAGGATTAAACATTTAGTGGTTGAATTGCAGATGGTGGTATGAACAAGGTATGGTCAAAAATTGACCAAAAGCTACATTTCAATAGTACAAGACTAACTTTATGTTCTAGACTTAGAGCAATGGATATTACAAATTAATTATTTTATATAAAAAAAATATAGTGTATTTAATTCATCCTTGCTATATAGATCATTTCTTTGATTTTGACATTTTCATGTGATGAATGTATTTAACAGATATGAAAATATAGACCTTCACTATTAAATATGTAGAATGATTAAAAATGGAAGTTCTGTGAGTATTAGTTACAGATGCAATATAAAATTAAATAATATTTTATGTTTACGTTGTAAAATCGACAATAATTCTATGAAAACCGGCGATTTCCGACGCATATTATAGTTACACACAAATAAGTTCCATTAAAAAAAATAAACATTGACTCTTTTCATGTGAGTCCTCTTTACGGAAATTTCTTCTCTGAATACTCTTGGTTCTGAAATCCTCCAATCATTGTAAAGCTTCCTCAATAGTGAACAGTGAGCGATCATGAGTGTAAGATGATAAGGTAATAGCACATAACCCAGCTGCTCCGATCTAGAATATGTAGTCTGGACCTGCCATCTCGATAGCCCATCTGAACTTGTCTCTCTGAGTTTTGTTGTATATCTTTTCAATGGGTACATTGTATTTCTTACACCTAGCAGGAGAATAAAAGATTATTAGATAAAGAATAAAATTAAACTAAAATACAGTAGAAACCTACTAAACTAAAGGTATTTTATTTTATCTATTATTTTATAGATTTGAAGAAGAAGAAGAAGAAGAAGAAAAAAAAAAAAAACAATTGTATAAAAATGTATTGGCATTTCTCCATCTTAAGTAGAACAGAAGAAAGATGATGTTCACTATGTTAGCATATACTTTTTCTTGTTCACATTTTAAAAAATCAAGACCTTACACACAGAGTGTCAAGAAGTCTTCAGGAGTGAAGTGTATGTATTCTTCTTGGTTAGTATTTGAAATGGAAACCAGGCTTATTCATATCATCAATAATTGAATGAAAAAATAATATAGTCAAACCTGGATATAAGAGACCAATTTTCAGGTCAAATTTACTTCTATATAAGGGAAAACAACTTTTTTATAAGGGAAATATGGATGAAACAAAAACATTTCCAGTCCCTTGAGTTCTCTTACATTCAGGTTCGACTGTAAATATGTATATCTCTATGTACCGACCTCAGTAGCTTGATCGATAAGGCGACGGACTTGTAACCTGGAGGTTGGTGGTTCAAGTCCGGGTTTCAGCATAAATTTAGTAAAGCGAGTTTGAGTAGTTGTGACATCATGAAAGTGATCAACACAAATATGATAACTTTTAAACTAAAAAACTTATATCTCTATGCTCAACTCTTACCATGCGACCGAGATCCTGGGGTCCAGATAGTTGAGCTTGGAGGTCCCCAGGGCGATGGTCTTGTTCTCCTCCTTGTCCGTCTCCTGCACCTCCAGCTTGAGCAGCTGCCCCCTGAGCTTGTCCAGCATGGTCCTCTTCTTATCCGTCAGGGCCTTGCTCTCGCCCCCCTTCTTAGCATCCTTGAGGGCTCGCTCGGCGTCCTTCACCTGAGGCGGACACACATTAATATATTTATTTATTTAGAAACTCTTTATTAGCAGAACATATATACAGACAAACAATGGTAAAAATTAAATATAAAATTGACAGTATTAATAATATAAACAAGAAAAAAATAAATAAAATATATACATATGTCCTAACTAAAGGGCGGGGTTATTGCCTATGGCAATCTCTTCCACCCAACCCTTTTACTACAAGTGATAGTATGAGTCGTCCGCATGTAAAGCAAGCTCACATTGTAGTACAAGCTAAGGGATTTAATAAGAATCGATTCTTTTGAGCTACACCCAAAGTCCATGATTGACTAAATTCAACCTTTTAAATATAAGTTATGCCACGGTAGCATTGCACGCACGGTGACCTGGGTTCGATTCCCAGCGGTACAGGAATTTTTCTGCTCTGTACTTGGATGTTCGGGGTCCACTCATATCTCGTGAGGAAAAATGAGTAGTTACTTGTATGAGTAACGACCAGTGGCGACATTACCAGAGTAAAAGGAAATTAGTGTAACAGAATTCGAAAAGTAAAGGAGGCTCTTAGTCATGCTGCGCTACCCACACAAATTGTGAAGAGGCCTTGTGCTTCACCACAAATAAAATCATACATTGTCACATTATTAGAAGTGATAGTATGAGTCGTCCGCATGTAAAGCAAGCTTACATTGTAGTGCAAGCTAAAGGATTTAATAAGAATCGATTCTTTTGAGCTACAGCCAAAGTCCACATGATTGACTAAATTCAACCTTTTGAATAGAAGTTATGCATAGTGATTTCTTTAGTTATTTAAATAATTGAATTTAGTCAACGATTTATAATGTTCAATTTTCACCTACATCAACATTAGCGGGTTTCACAATCATCATCATATGTGTGCTAGCTGAATTCTGAAATCTGTTATTTCTCTCATTTATGTACTATCTCAAAATGGAGATCAGATGAGGCAATATTTTTTTATATCAGATGAGGCAATATTATTATAAATTTGATAACCATTATGAACAGGGAATCATTATTAGTATTAAACGCTCATAACATACCTGTTTCTTTTTGTTTGTTATCTTCTCCTTGAGGTTGCCCATACTCTTATCATGGGACTTGGGCACTGCACGTTGATGGTTACACAGGACTGCCACGGCGCGGTTAGCACGGTTGTAAGCTAGGATCTGCAATGAGACATAGGGTGTAAGGATTGTAAGCTAGGATCTGCAATGAGACATAGGGTGTAAGGATAAGTTAAGTTGTAGTAACTTCTCTTGTTTTAATTTGCATTTATATTGCTTTGAGAAAAATAAATTCTCAAGTCTGGTCTCGGGTAAAAACTCAGAAAAAATGCACAAGAGAAATAATACTGATGGTTATTTCGCACAAATGGTATTTTTAGATATTGAAATTATTTAAATATTCCAACATTTCCAACCAACAGAAATCCCAAAAGCACATTAAAATCTGATAAATTTTAATAAATTGAAAACTTCAGTTACCTTTTCAGCTTCAGAATAGTCTGGATCCGTCAGTTCATTCAACTGCTGCTGTAGAGTTATAGAAGCATTGTAGGTACGGAACACTTTGGCAGTGAGACCTTCCATCAACTCACTGAGATGTTTATTCAGAACCTGAAATGTAAATTGAAAAATAACTTAGCTATTACCAGTAATTTCACTTCTTTAGGAAGAATAGAGTATTTTAGTTGTTATTAAATGGCTGGGGGACTATAAACAGGGAGTAGACCAACATCGGCTTGGTTTTGGGGGCCCTTGTCAATTATTAACCTCTTTGTAAAGACAGTGGTAGAAATGCTGAGTCATTCCTCCACTGTCTGGCTACCATCGTTCACGATGACGCCACCCTATGATGATGATGATGATTAAATAACTAAAAAAATTGTATTGACTGAACGAGAAAACCCCAATAAGTTGAACCATACTTTTAATACAGCCATTTCTGGATTTATTCAGAATTTATCTAAGGATTTAGTTAAGGTGATGTAATGAAGACTGTAGAATCTAATGAAAATAAAAACACCAAGTGTAAGAAAAGAAAGAAAATCCATGAAACTCACCGAGGTGTTGAGTCTATCAAACAAGTCATCTGATCCCTTCTTGTTTTCAATGAAGAGCTGAAGATTCTTGAATACTCTCTTTTCCACAGGCACCTCATTGTAGTAACGAATTGAGTCTTTACCCAGGAAATCGAATACCACCACGTATTGTTTGTCTGCAATAAAATGAAAGAGTTTTAGTTAAAATTTTTAGAATTTTCTTTTTTTTTCTACCGAAGTATTTCATAGTTTTTTATTATTTATTTATATATTTTAGTATTTTGTCATATTTGTACAATTTTATGTTAACTGTTATTTTATTTGAAAATGTAAATAGGACTAAACCCGTCAATAAACACCCGTCTACCAGTCATTATTATTATTATAAATAAAGTTATTTTGACAGGTAGGGTAGGGTTCAATGCGGAAGTTTCCAATCTTCTCCTTGTGTCCGTCTATAATACACACACCATACTCCTATAATACAATTTACAGAAACTGTTTTAATTTCTAGATCATGCTGAGTAGAAGTACATTCTCGTTAGTCAGAGGGGAGACATACTATGGGGTAGACAAGATAGAATAATAGAACCACGGACTATTTCCCCTGTTCTACGAGGCGACTAACGGGATCAAACCCTGGACCGTGGACCAGCCACGCTAGCTAGCCAATTTCTAAAAGCCTTTAAACAGATAAAAAAAAGCCAGAAGTCTTCAAGATGGTTGGTCCCGCATCAAATCACTCAGATTAAAACTGTGGGTCAGGCCGAGCTGGAAATAGCTGTGTGTACGAATTCTCTAAACTATTGAAAATGTCGAAACACACTGAAACTATTATTTACTGACCGGCGTAGCTCACGTCGCGTCGCGTCAATACAACAACAACCACATTTACAAATACTTTATTTACACTGCTGGAGTAGACTAAAGACTAAAGAGTCCCTTTTTGATAGTCGTTTCAACAGGGTCTCATTTATTGGTTAACACATTTGCTGTTGTTTCATGACTACGAAAAAAAAAGAAGAAAAAAAAAAGAAAGAAGAAAAAAAAAAAAAAAAAAAAAAAAGAAAAGAATGCTGTGGAACCTAATCTTGAAAAAACTCCTCAAGGTTGAAAGTAAGGGTTGGGTGGAAGAGATTGCCTAAGGCAATAACCCCGCCCTTTAGTTAGGACATATATTATGTATATATTTTTTTTGTTGTTATATTGTATATTGTATTTTCGTTTGTAATTACTTGTATTGTATATGTCCTATTACCTAAAAAGTGTAAAAAATAAATAAAATAAAATAAATAAAGTAGCTCACCGTCCTTCTCCTTGAGCAGCTGGATGTGTTCCACCCGCAGGGAGCAGCAGCCCACTGTGTCCGCCTGGTCCTCGTCCTTCTCATTGCCCGCCCTCAGCGCCAGCTGGGAATAATAATAATAATACTCTTTAGTGGAAGGTAACCACCAGGCGAGTGAACCATGTCGTAGTTGAAACAGAATTGGATTTTTAAAAAGAGATGAGGTAAAGCGCCTAAAAGGAAAAAATAAAATAGAGGAGATGCATTTTTTTTTTCTTCTTTTCTTTTTTGGAGGCAGGAGAAAATCTTTTACAGACACCCATGTCACAAATAATATTAATAATAACACTCTTTAGTGGAAGGCTATTACCGGCCCAACCTAGGCGGGGTGAGATTAATGAGGGTAGTTGATATGTTAGTTTCCTCTGGTTATTAAAAAGACGTTAAAAAAGAACAAAAAGGGTTTTTTCTTGTGCCCAAAAAATACGACGTGTGTGACAAAACTAATAATAATAATAAAAATACTGTCTACAAGGAGGCATGAAAAGAATATAAAATCTCATGTCAGGCCAAAAAAAGAATATTATGTACTTTCTTTCTTTTTTCACTTTCTCTAATTACAGGCCGTCAAAAAGTTCAAGTGACGGGAATGCATTACCTTATCAATAAAGTAGAGTGCCACAGCCCTCTGTCGGATCCTCATTTCCTTGGAGGTCAGGTCTGTCTGGTAGTTCTTCCGGATCTCCCCGATAGACTTGGCCAGCTTCCGCGCCACCTCGTACTTCTGCATGTCCTTCTCCCCCTTCAGCTTGCTGGACGGGTTCAGCATGATGTACTTCACCTGGCCTTGCACGTTCTCAGTCCAGCTGGCGAGCCACGTCACCTGCGCGTCAAGAGTTATTAAATTGTAGAAAAAATATGTGACTGTTATCATATCTGTGTTAATCACTTTCGTGATATCACAACTACTCAAACTCGCTTTACTAAATCTACGCTGAAACCAGGACTTGGTTACTAGTCCACTGCCTTATCGATCAAGCTGACTGTCTCTCCACTCAATTACAATGTTATTGTAAGTGCTCAGATATAAGGTTCCTCATAGAAATGCACACTGGACATTCTTGGAGACGAAATATAAACACATCATAGCACTGAAACGTCTGTCTGTAATAGAATGGGGTTAGTTAGCATACACCAAGACAGGTGTTCTGACTTCTCAACAGATTACCTAAAATTTATAGGTAGTAAGAGAGTTACTATAGGGTTTTTAATACATAATATATAAAAAAAAAACTCGAAATCTTTTGTGAATGTTTTAACAGTCAACACAATGCTCAGACATAAGTTGTCCTCAGATATTCTTTAACGAATATAGGAGACGAAATATAAATTAGCATCATTGAATTGTGTATTAAACAAAATTCCTGGCATTTATAACAAAAGTTTGCAACATACATTTTGCAAATCAGTTGGGAAAAAGAAAGACCAAAAGTGGACAGAGCCCATTCCTTGTTGAAATGTATTTATAATAAATGTTAATAAAATTTGATTTACCAGAACGTTGTAATTTCAAACATTGAAAAATAAATGGTGAATAATGAATTACCTGGTTGTCATGCCGGACTTCTTTCCACTTGTGGCCTTGAGGCGGCGGAGGTACTTTAGAGCCTTGGCCGCAGTTGATGATAATATCTTCTGCCTGCACACGTCGCTTCAGCTTTCCCATCTTAGGGTGTTCACCTCGACCTTCACAAGACAGAAGAAATGAGGCAGTCAGCATCAATAGAGAGTGGACATTACTACAAGTGTAACATTGACACACTAGAAAAAAAACACCTAACTTCCTCACGCTGGAGGATAATTTTTGTTTTTTACGAACTTGCGTGTCCATTTTATAAAACGCGGGAATGAAGTTTTAAAGACAGGGACAAATATATGATACAAGTTACCATGGAGATTCAATCATTATTATTATTTTGAGGTCAATAATACAACTTTAACTGTAAGATAGAGTTGAGCACACGCAGTTATAATTTGGAATAAAGCTAAATCATTTGTTCATTATTTTCGAGTTGTCTATGTAGGAAAAACTGTAGTTGCTATTTTTATTATATTAGTGGAGTGGAGTTTTTAATCTATTACACTCAAAGCAAAGTACACTCAGTTGGATCAAACTAGCTGACAATGAATAATGTGCAACTAACTTACCTCTGAATAGACCAGGAGGCTCAATGCGGAAGTTTCCAATCTTCTCCTTGTGTCCGTCTATAATACACACACCATACTCCTTTGTGATTGCATCATTGTCTTCTTTTATTTTCTGTGGAACACAAGGAAAGATAATGACATCTTTTTTCTCTTTTTTTACAAATTAATGGGTTAAACCTATGTGTAATAAGTAATAAGACTATAATAAGAAATGGATAAATTAATAATGGTATTCATTGTTCAAGACAGAGCTATCACAATCTGTATAGTACCTACATTATTGTATTGAGAGTAAAATACATGCATCAGTTGTAAGACCATCAGTCTGGTTATCCATCTGCCATAAGAAATGAAGGAAAATTGTCAACTTGGATCCCAGCAAATGCATGATTTTTTCTATTGATATATTTGGGACTTCAGCTCTTTTAATACATAAATAATTTTATTATTAATATTAATTGACCAGGCCCTCTTTCAGAAAACACTCACACTCTCTAAATGTATTATCACATAATTAATTGAATTTTCACTTTTGGAAAAAGCCACAGTAAAAGTAAGGTTTATTGATCTCACCTTCTTCTCCTCTTTGCTCATGGCTTTCCGCTCTTCACTCTTCTGCACAAAGTAAGCATGCATCTTGCGGAAATCACACTTGCTCAGATCAGTAATGGTTGCCTTCTCCTGCTCAGTCATGGCTTTGCGCCAATCCTTCATGAAGTTGTTGTTGAATACATCCTTGCTTGTGTATTCATGCTCTATCATACGGGCGTAGAATGTGGCTATCTCCTCTGCATCCTGGGACAGCCTCATCTCTTTACCTGTAAAATAAGAAACAAGTGTACACAGTCAGTACATAGTTGTCTTTTGATATACTTTAACCTACATAGATGTAAATATTTATAGATTTGAGTTGGTTAAATTTTAAGTACTGTAAAATATGACAAACTGTAAGTAAAAACAGAAGAAGAAAACTTCTCCCCATAAAAGTAGGAAGCATTTCATTTTAACGATGGACATGACTCACCATTATAATAGAATTTGATATCTTTAGGCAATCTCTCATAGGGGGGAGCAAATATAGGTCCTTTGTGTTCCAGGGTGGTCCATTTTCGTCCATCAGTTGGTTTGTTATCTGCTTCCCACCTGAGAACATAAAATTAAACAGGTGTGATAAAAAAATCTCTTTATGAAATTTAGGACCAAAATGATTCTAACATGATTGATTGAAATCATGACCAAAGTAAAAAAGAAAAGTTAGAACTTAAGAGAAGTCAAAAAAACTTCTATTAATAAAATATTTTTCTGGTTTAAGAGACTATCAACCTATCTTCATAATGTGTGAAACTGAAGGAAGCACAACTATTGACAGATTAAGGCAAATGAGAGTAATAATTATTGTCCTCTGCCCTGGGGTCTTAGGGGGATGGATGGGCACACAAACAGGGAACAATGGGGGACTAGCAGAGTGGTGCATGACCCAAGAAATGGGTTGTTTCAGAGGAATGAAAAGATTCACAATTACCATTTTTTATCCCTCTCTTCTGATGAGTACACATTGTAATAGTCATCATGACCAAAAGATTCATTCACATCTTCATCAACATGTCCAGCCTCGGGAGTTAGAGCTTGTACAAAACACACATTACTCAGGTGTAAGTCAATCAGGTGAATGTTACAGAATAAGGCATAAGACAGCTTCAGACTGTTATAGTTGAATAAACGGCTTAGAACATAGCAATGTCTCAACATGAGAAATTACTTTCTCACTTTTGCATCAGTGAGAAATTGGAAGGTATTTGAAAAGAGTTTGGTTGCACTTAAACTAAAAACTTTTGCTTAGTTCAGGAGCACAAACTATGATATTGTCTTTTCATCATGATCACATTTAATTGTTTCAAGTAAAAAAAATTGTAAAAAATCCACAAGTCCCAAATTAATTAGATATTAAAGGTTAAAATACCAGTAATTTCAACAGTTAAAATGAAGAAAAAAAATGAATTATTTATACCAGAAAGTCAAAATAACAAAGAGGTTCAATAACAAAAAGAGTCAGTCAACTGGTAAAAAAATGTAGAACTCTACAAGAACAATAGCCAAGGAATTTAATCACTAGGTACCATGACCCACAAAACTGATTAAACACATGGGAAATTCAATTGATTGTCTTATCAAAACCTAAGAAATTCAAAGGAAAACACAGAAAGAGCTCTGAACTCAGTCACTTATCAAATCAAACTGTTTTCGTTTTATAATTTGCACAGCATGGTAAATATGCATGACCTCCAAGCAAGAAAGGTTTCCTCATCATATTAGAAACAGCTGATAACCACGTGTTAGAGCGGCAAATATTTGAAAAAATTAAAATTCTCAAGCCAAGTATACAAGAGTTATTGCCATCCGTTATACAAGAAATAGTATTAAATAAATTATAAAATTTTGTTTTCAAGATTTAAATGATTTAGTTTAATTTTCATTTTATACTCAAGAGGGTTTTGAAAAAAAGAAGAGATTTGTTTGCTTTATATCAGTAGATGTTCCTTCAAAATTTAAAACAGACCCAACTTAGTTCCCTTTCTGTCAGAGAAAATAAAAATGATGCACTCAGTACTTATCTCCCAACAGCTTTTCCTTAGTACATACGTTATAACTGTTATAATTTCTCTGTTATTATTCTATGATCAATCAACCCACACTTACCACTTCCATACTTCAACTTCCTCCTCTTCCTTCTTGGCTCTCTTTTTCTTTTCTGGGGTGACAGGTTCATGTTTTGGTTTCTTCACAGAGCTCTTCTTTTTCTTTTTCTGTGTGACAAAGAAACACAAAACATTGGTAAGTAACGAAAATTGAAACCCAAGTGCAAAATTAGTAAATAGAATCAAACACGCAAGTTTGATAGAGTTCTTGTTAAATTTTCACACAATGAAGAACATTACATCAACCCTCATTAAGATGCAGCAGGATCACCTCAATGTGAAAAAAATCCACCTTATAGACCAGAAGACCAACACAATATTGAGGGAGGAGTTATTCTAGAGGAGATAAAATAAAATGAACAGAAGCTATTCTCCAAGCGCGGCCGGTGGGAAGTTTGTATGGGATGCTGTCGAAATTTTAGATAAAAAACTATACAATATTGAAAAAATGTCTATTCTTACATTGAGTATACTGAAATCATCCTGTCCTAGTGGTAAACGCCTTTTTTCATATTAGATAGTTAGAGCATTGAGTTTTGATATTTAGCTTTTTTTGATAGTTAAGTTTTAATTTAATATTTTTTTGTTGTAATTGTTTTATTTATTGTATTCACGTATATTTAACTAACGGGCCATGCAAGTGTTTAAGACAGAGACTTCTAACTAATAGATAAATAGTCTCAAGCATGGTGGAGATTGAGTATGAGTAGTTAAGTATCATAATATATTTGTTTTAATCTATAAAAAGTGATTAGGTAACTCAGATATGACGATTATCTTGGGTTTTAAAATTTAGATGTAAGATTTATTTAACACAAAACACAAAAAGAAACAAGAAATTCAGAAAGGACTTACACCATGTACAAACACACGCGAGGAGTTGGTGTTGTTGTAGCAGTGGCAGCATTCTTCTCTGTACTTTCCTTCTAGTTGATAGCCCAGGAAGTTTGCACCTGGACTGGGTTGCTCCATAGTTCTATAGGAGTCAGTGTGGCAGGGTTTGCTGGTCGGTTGAACACGTGATTTGTGTTATGAGGACTTCCCTGGCTAGTACTTGATTTGGTAAGTATCTAGATATAGCTTTGGCAACAGTATCAGTGTGTATATATATGTCTGACTAGATTTTAGTTGGCATGCAAGGACAAGCCCCAGATAATAGGCGGCTACTGATTATTTTTGTATGAAATCCATTTGCCTGGTTTTTGAACAAAACTTGTTTATCACTTTTTCGTTGAAGTCAGATATATTTGAAATCATCTTCTTCTCTATGGAAATCATACTTAAAGCTTTCAAGCGCTCCTGGTTCATGGTTCTCTTCAGGTAAGACTTACTTATTGTTAAAGTTGAAAAACACCTTCCAGGTTCTGTAGTAGTCATTGGTATTGTAACTAAAAGTTTTAATAATTTCACCGTTTCTGTGAAGAAATATGCTAGATCTTCATCTTGTAACCTTTTCAACAGTGATATTAATCCACTATTATCGTGAAGTTTTGATGCTGGATAAAATAATTGCAGCTCAGATTCTAATTTATCTCCTGATAGGAATGGGTACACTGAACATATCTCACTGATATCATAAAAAGGTAAATTTTTACTGTAGTTTAGATAATTTTCACAGTAAAACAATTTAGCTGCAAGAAGGTGAATAGAAAAGGAAAATCTTTCTCTGCATTCTAGAAGAATACGTTCACAGACCTCCTCGCTTTCAGCAACTTTAATTTGACTTGAGGAATGACACGCGTCCGACTCACGGATATGTTGAATAGCTGTGCAGAAAGAATCAATTATACTTCGAATTAAATCAGTGTCAATGGTTCTACACTGCATATGTCTGGATAACATATCCACAATAGGGATAATTTTATGAAATACTTCGAGCCAGAAGAGAAAATGTTCGTTTTTCATAATTTTTAAGAAATACCTGGCTTTGTCAAAAGTTTTATCACACCTGAAAGTTGTCATTTCTTCAAAAGATTTGATGAGTACTTCCTTGTTTTCATAAACAGAGTTCACAGTTCTAACTGAGAAATTCCACCGAGTTGCACTAGGTTTTGGAATAGTTCCTCCTGGTTTGTGCTTCTGATATATAGCAAGCCTCTTTGGAGATTTAGAAAAAAATGTTGAGATATGGCGAAGGTCCGAGAAAAATGCCCGCACTGATGGGATAGAGTCAGTAGCATGTTTCATTATTAAAGTTGGTTGATGGGCATAACAGTGAATGAAGTTGGCATATTTATACACATCTTGTATCTTTTTCTGAACCCCTGCTTTTTCACCTAGTACAACACTCGCACCGTCATAGGTTTGAGCAATCAGTTTTTCATTTTTATTTTTCAGCACTCTTTTTATTTCTTCAATTATGCACGTGGACAAACTCTCTGCTGTTCCACTTTCTGGGGTGAAATATCCCCAGAAACGTTCATGAACAGTCCCCTGATTTTCATATCTAAATACTATAACAGTTTGAGTTTGTTCTGAAATATCAATGGTATTATCAACCATAACGGCTAAAAAGTTGGACTCATTGATTTCAGAAGCAATATGTTCTTGACACACTTCGAACATACACTGTAAAATCTCACTCAGTATTGTTTTAGAGGTGACTTTGAAGGCAGAGCTGCTGTTTAAATGCTCACTCAAAACTGCATCATGATTAGCCTGATAGTTCAACATTCCTCTGAATACATCTGGATTGTCAGATGATTCTGTCTCATCATTCCCTCGAAGAGCAAGCTCGTAATCTGCACAAAGTTTAACTGCATCAACCAATTTAGACAACATCAACCTGTTCTTTTTCACTTGTTCATTGTGAAGATTTTTTGACATTCTGTGGGCTTCACTCAGGCTTGATTGAATGTCATTTTTTCCCAATGACCACAGATCTACCATATTGTTAAAATGTTGCTTAGAAACTTGGTGTTTTTCACATCTTGCTTTGATTTTGGCAACATCTTTGTATCCATTTTTGGACCACACGATATCATTTCCAAATAATAGACATGGGAAACAAAACATTGCATTTCTTATTTCACATCCACAGAGCCAGCTATACTTTCTATACCAATCACTGTTGAACTTTCGAGTGTAATTGTTTTTTTTTACCTTGACCACCATGTCCTGTTTGAGTTATATTTAGACTGGGAGTTGGTCGTCCTTTGTTTTTAATGTCAATTTTTTTGTCAAGTGAAAACAAAGAAAACTTATTCTTAAGGAGGTAGTCAACTGAGTTAATTTGTTCTTCCATATCAGCTTTGAAATTTAATACCTAGGGAAAATGTGAAAATAAAATATATTTTAAACTTCAAAGAGAATGAATTCATAATGCTATTTTGATTTAGTTATCCTATATCAGATGTTTTGAAGTCAACTTAAAATGATTTCACAAATTTAATATTACAATGACTTCAAAATAAAAGGATAAAATAAACTTTTCTGTAAACTCAATAATTTATTGACTGTTTCTATTTAAATAATTTTAATAAATTGTAATCTATTTTAATTCATTTTATAAATAAAAACTTTTTTTTTTTAAATCAATTTTATACATGTAGTAAGTTCTTTCTGAATTTCTCCTATTTTCTTGTTTTTGGAGTCATTTATGTTGAAAAAAATCTTATTTAGTTGTGAAAAATAAATGATAAACCTGAATATTTCAAAACCTAAGATTATCATCATATCTATGTTATGTTACCTAATCATTTTTGATAAATTAAAACAAATATATTATTATACTCAACTACTCATACAATATACTCGAACAACACCATGCTTGAGACTTGAACTTGTCTCTTAACCCTGACATAACCACTTCAGCCCTAGGCCAAGATGATAATAGTAGGTATACTACATGTATGACACGTATCAATTTAAGAATTGATGAAATATATAAGTTCTTTGGAAAAACTTATAGTTATACACAACTCTTGGTAAAACAAATAAACATCGAAATAATTTGAAGTGTTTTCTATCTTCAAATTAAGAATTGACATTTAGTCAATATTGCATAGTTTTTTAAAACCTAAAATGTTGACGGGACCCCCAAACACAATTGCCACTGGCTGTGCCAGATACTTACTTACATAATAAGTAATTCATTTATTTATTTTTTCTCTTAGGGTTCTTTATACAACAATTTTGAGAGTATAATTTTTCATCCTATGGCAATGAGTTCTCTTTACTCACCACCTCTTCATAGTAATCTTCTTCCTCTTCTTCTTCACTCTCTTCTTTCCTTCTCTTCTTGGACTCTTTCTTGACTTTCTTCCTGGCTGTCAACGGCAAATCATCCTCACTCTCCTCTTCATCTTCGTCTTCCATTTTCCTTTTCTGCTGTGCACGAGCAGCCTGGAAATGAGGAAACATAAGTATAATTACCAGCATTACTCTGGGTGCCACACTATTTAAAAGTCTTCTTGTTTGATCAATCAATCTTTAATCAACATTTTAATTGAGCCTTGAAAAAAAAAAATCACTATTAAAAAGAATTGAACACATTATTTCTTTACTTGGTTCACCATCAGATGAAAATACCATCAGCCTTTACCAGGTGCTGGTGAGTAAATAATGTGATGTGATGAGGGGTAATATTTTTTTCAACAGGAAAACTTTACCAAAATTCAACAGTGGCATAAGTTTACTTAAAAAAAAATCTTATAAGATGTTCTTTTTTTATATACTCATGTATTAATTTTGGAGACATACATCTAGAGAGAAAGGCACAAATTGGTATCACAGGTATGCAAGTATTTATTGATTTCTATAATATTATTTTTCAATGCAAATGCTCACCGATAAAATAAAATACCATCTCAGTGTTAATTTTAAAAACTAATAATTTTGCAAACAAAAACAAAAATTTTGTAAAAAAAAATATAAATACAATTAGAATATTTATTTACCTGAATTCTTCCCTGTATCCATGGAGGAAAAAAGGAAAAGAAAACAGAAAATAATATGTCAAAAAAAGTTATGAAAAATACTTTAGGTACCCATCTATTCATTAAGACATCATGGTAGTAAAATTTGATATACACTGGAGGGTACAATTCGACACTGGAGGGTACAATTCGAGGAATGCAAGTTGTTTTCAAAACCAATGCTCTGTTTTTCCATGCAGCTACAAAGTGTTGTAACTTCTGATTTAGATTACATTTTCAGATGATTTTTGTCTTGTATAAAAAAAAAAGTATAGTATAGTATAGTAGTGCTTTATTTAGACTGTCGGCTCGAGACAGGAAGTCCCATTACGCTAACAGTTTCGTGTTTATTTATAACACGAATCGTATAACATATAAAACGGACCGAGCATTTATTAAAAAAAAAATTCAGAAACAATTATTGCAACTCTTTGAAGGAAAAATAATGTGAACTTGCAAGACACCGGATTTTAAACCACACTCAGTTTTCCTGTTTGTTTTGATTATCTTTCAATTTCTTTCCCTCAAAATGAAGTTCCTAAAGACCTCAATTTTAACATGACCTACATGAAATTTCCTTATTTTTTCTTTTATTCTGTGTAAATCTTTAATTTGTACCTGTTGTCTTTTATTCAAAACAAAAATCACCTGAAAATGTTATCTACAACAAAAGTTACACTTTGCACCCGCTTGGAAGTACATGGCGTTAAAGGGAAAAACAGCTTGCATTGTACATATTGAATTTCACATGCATTTAATAAGTTACACCATTTTTTTTTCTTCTAAGAGGTTGGGAATCTTCGATAAGACCCCCAAAGCAAGTATTTCTTTGGGGAGTGTGGGATTGATATCATCATGACACGCGGATATCCGAACCCACTAAAACCCTTCTTCTTACACCTCACATTTATGACCCCGGAACCGTATGACATTACTTCAGGGTCATGAATGCTGGCTCTCTGCTCTCACAGGGCCATCCTCCCATCCTTTTCTTTTCTTTTTAAATTTTTATAAATCATTTGATGTATTTCATTCCATTTAACATGAATGGACCTAATTATGAAACAGGGTTAGATTTAGAGCGAAACCAATAGACGTTTTTGTAACATCTCTCTGGTGCTAAATTTCAATTTGCTTACTGTCTTACATGGGGAAAACAAGGGCTCAGTCATGACCATGACTTAAGAACTCGATTTTTTCTAGTAATTTCAACGAATCACAGTGCACTATTAGTCAGCTGATAGTATCAACTTCTTTTACAACACTTACAGTGAGGATTATGACATTATTATAATAACAGAAACTTGGTTATCTGAAGACATAGGGAATAATGAACTCTTTGACAATAAGCGATATGATATCTATCGTCAAGACAGAGATCCTACAACCTGTAAAAAACGAGGTGGGGGTTTATTATTCAGCTGTAAACGAGATTATAAAGCAACTCCCCTGAGAAATCTTAATATTTGCACACGCGAAAATGAGATCATGTGGATCAAATGTCAAATATATAGTCAGGAACTACTTTTTTGCATTTGTTATTTTCCACCTCCTGTTAGTAATGAAACAGTTAAATCTTTTGTCAGCAATATTTGTTCCGACACCAATCTTTTGGGAAAAAACATAATGATAATAGGAGACTTCAATATACCAGAATTTGATGATAACACCAATATTAATGGTAACACGCAAGTTTATGAAATTCACAAACTCATGAACACACTAAATTTAGAGTCATTCAATAAAATAAAGAACAGCAACTCACGTACCCTTGACCTATGTCTAACCAATATATCCAAACAGTTTTCAATTAGGAGGAAAAAAACAAATGTAAATATAGAAAAAGCTGATGAAGGCTGTTTGATACGCCTAATAACATCTACGTGTATGTAATGTGCGCACGTGTATGCAATCAAATCAGCTGATACCTACACCAACGGTCATCTATTATCAAGTGTTTGAACCAGAGATCCGTTGGTGTTGTTGTTGTTGTTGTACCAGAGCAGAGAGTGGTTGTGATCTTCTGCTTAGAAACATATCGTGAGTTCTTGATCTTTTTTATCTCAACTTATCTGTGTAATCTTATCAACTGAATCTTACCCTACAATTTGGTCCTTCGGCCGGACCTTTGGACCTTCGGTCGAACCTTTGGCTGAACCAGTTTTACCGAAGTGTGAACTTTAATCTTTTCGTCGAACCAGTTTTCCTACCGAAGTGTGAACTTTCATCTTTAATGTGGATAAGGCTAGCATACCCACCCTTGGTAATGTAAAAATCTGTGCTTTATTACTCGTGTGCTCATTATAATCAATCTCAATAATAATCTAATGTAATTACCTAAATCCAGATACCTAATATCTTATCTTTTGTGTTGCATCAATTCAAAGTGAATTCACCTGCTTGTATCTATTAACATGTATTATATACCTTTCACCTTATGCTTATGTCTATAATCTATACCCATCTATTTGTGATTCAAACTGCTTGGTAAGAGTTTCTTCTTATTCTTTATTATTATTTGTTGATAACTGATAACATTAATCATGGGTTCTAAGCTCCAAGATCAAATGAAAACCCACATTGAAAATAGAAATAGGTACTTCTCTAGAATTCAAAGAGCTTATGACCTAATCAAAGATCAAACCAAGGAGGGCGAATTCAAAGAACGGGCTAAGCAGGCAGATGACACGTTTGAAAAGTTTGAAATTGTGATAGGCAATATTGAAAAACTGAATCCACAGCTCGATAAAGATGATCGAGTCAGCTGTGAACAAAATGTGGCATCTTTTGAATCTCTTTATTATAAAGTTAAAGCTCATGTCAGTGTTTTACAAGACATAGAGTTGGCCCAGGCTGCAGCGGCAGTCGAAGCTACCAGCTCAAATTCTAATGTACAAAACCTTAAAATACAGTTACCTACTATAAAGGTCCCATCTTTTCAAGGCCAGGTGTCTGCCTTTCCTGCATGGAAATCTTTGTATGATGAACTTATTCATACTAACGTGGGTTTATCTGACATTCAGAAATTTACCTATTTAAAATCCTATGTCTCAGGAACAGCATTAAGCTGTATTGAGCATGTATCTTTCTGTGCTACTAATTATCTTTTAGCTTATCAATCTTTGTGTGATAGGTACTCTAAGAAAAGAGTCCTTGCTAATGCATTTTTTACTGAAATCTTGAAATTTAAACCTTTGGGTGAGGGTAACATAAATCTCTTGCGTAACTTTCTGGATGTATTCCATGTAAATGTGGAATCACTCCGAGCCCTCAATATTCAGGACTTGGGTGAATTCATGCTTCTTCAGCTAGGGTTGCGGGCCCTTGATGAGAAAACTCGCCTTGAGTTCGAAACTGAGTTTATCTCAACGAACTTCCCTACCTTTGAAAATCTTGTGACATTTGTTAAACATAAATGTGCCATCCTTGATCTTACCTCGGCTAATGCCTCTCACTCTAAACCTTTAATAAATAATCGTAAAGCTTTGCTTACTACTAATCCATCTAATCATTCAGTGCCTTTCAATTCCGTTAAGGAAAAACCCGTCTATAATTTTAAATGCTCTGTTTGCCAACATGGCGAGCATCGTATTGCTAGCTGCCCCAAATTCCTAAAAATGGAGGTTAGCAAACGATACACCCAGGTGAAAGAACTCAAGCTTTGTTTTGCATGCTTGAGTTCTACTCACTCTCGCTTAGAGTGTAAGTCAACCTTCAAATGCAAACTTTGTGGTAGTTCTAACCATCACTCCTTACTTCACCCTACTGAGGGTTCCCCATCTGGGCACAAGCCAATGTCACCATCCTCATCAAATTCGAACGAAATCGTGCATCATTCTACCATTCCTAACCGACAAGTATCTGCTCACATATCCGAGACTTTATCTACGTCATGCCATTCTCCGGCACCTTCTCCCCATTCTACAGTTCTTTTAGGAACCGCTGTTGTCCAAATCCAAGATGCGCTGGGTGTCTGGCACGCAGTCCGGTGCATCGTAGACACAGCGTCTCAGATCTCTATCATATCACAGAGACTTGCACAAGTATGGGCTTCCCTCTTCAATCCTCTTGTGTCCAAGTCTCGGGAGTAGGCACAGACCAGCCTATGAAGGCTAAGGGAGAACTTTTGTGTAATGTTCTTCCCCATCGTAAAATTATTATGAAACATTCTGATATCCAACCTTTATCCGTGTCAGTAGTTGTTTTACCTAAGATAGCGGGAGATTTATGTAATAAACTCCACTCTGTCGTACTTGAGAAATTCTCTCACTTGTTATTAGCTGATCAAACTTATCTTGCTCATTCTAATGTTAATCCTACCATTGATCTTCTATAGGTGCTGAGCACTATTGTAACATTCTCGATACCTCTCAATCTATTATCCCAGGCAACCCCTCTGCTATCCCTACAGTGTTTGGGTGGCTGTTGTTGGGTCGTGCCCCTTGTAATCCATCTGATGGAAATACTCATCAATCTTTCTTTGTCACCGAAGACACTTTATCTTCTCAAATACAAAGGTTCTGGGAAATCGAGGAACTTCCTCATATTAAACCCATGGACCCTGAAGAGGTTGCGTGCGAGCAACACTTCATTCAAACTCATGTTCGTGATGCCTCCGGTAAATATGTACTTCGTTTACCTTTCAAGGGTTCGAATCCCCCGATGTCGGTTCTAATCGTGATGTGGCTCTTAAGAGGCTAAAATCTCTCGATAATAAACTTGATAAAAATCCTTCTATGAAAAATCTTTATTATGAAAACCTGCAATCCTATTTAGATCAAAATCATATGGTAGTAGCTTCTGAGCCTGCTAATTATCTTCTTGTTCACCATGGTGTTTTCAAAGCCAGTTCATCCACTACCAAACTAAGGGTAGTGTTTGACCCTAATGTTCCTAGTCATAATGGTAATAATTTGGCTAAAAGTCTTATGGTAGGACCCAAACTTCAAAAAGATATTGGAGATCTTTTAGTTGGTTTTAGGTTACATCCTGTCGCTATCACTTGCGATATACAAGCTATGTATCGTTCCATAGATATTGCAAAAGAAGATCGCATTTATCAGCATACTTTATGGCATCATAAACAAAGTTCAGGCGATTCAATGACCGAATATGAACTTAGGACTGTAACTTTTGGCTTGCCACCTAGCCCCTTCCAGGCTCAACGTGTGTTACAACAGTTGGCCTCGGATGAGGGTGCACAATATCCTAAAGCCGCTCAGGTCATTTCATCTCAAGTGTACGTAGATGATGTCCTGACGGGCAGTAACTCGGTGGTCGAAACTATTGCTTTACGCAATGAGATCATATCTCTCCTGTCTACCGGTGGTTTCACTGTTAGAAAGTGGGCATCGTCTCATGCCGAAGTATTGGCTGACATGCCTGCCGATCTCTGTGAAATACCTCATAGTTTTTCCGAAGGCTTAACAGAGTCCATCAAAGTCTTAGGTGTACAGTGGTGCCCAAAGACAGACTCCTTCTTTTATCATGTAAACGAGAACAGTTTTGTAAATAATATTACCAAACGTCAGGCATTGAGTTTTATATCTCAAATTTATGATATCAATGGATTATTAAGTCCAATAACTATTTGGCTAAAAATATTCATGCAACGCCTTTGGTTGCACAAGAATATAACATGGGACAGTCCCATCCCAGCTGAATTGTGTGAAGACTGGAATCTATTTGTACGTGAATTTTATCTACTAAAGAATGTGTTCATACCGCGATATATTCTTTCTCTCACTAGCACTTTCTATGATCTCGTAGGTTTCGCAGATGGCTCCAGTGTTGCCATGTGTGGAGCAGTTTATCTTCGCGTGCAAAATAGTGACATGACTATTCATGTTCACTTGATTAGAGCAAAGACAAAGGTCGCGCCTTTGCACACTCAAAGTATCCCAAGACTAGAGTTGAACGCAGCTCTCTTGCTAGCTCGTGTATTAAAATCTTTATCATGTTTGAATCTTCCCATCCGAAATACTTACCTGTTTTCGGATAGTATGGTGGTTTTGGCATGGCTCAAAACTTCACCACATCTTTTAAAAACTTATGTTGCTAATAGAGTAGCTAAAATCATTGAACTAACGAATCATACCTCATGGCATCATGTGTCAACGCATGACAATGCTGCTGACCCAGCAAGTCGAGGAATTTTCCCCTCTCAACTAGTTAATCATCCCATATGGTTCTGCGGTCCCAAGTTCTTGCTATCAGAACCCACGGACTGGCCTGTAAATACTAACATAATATCTGATGATCCCGTACCAGAATTAAAATCTGTTGCAACCACCTTATCTGTCAGCACAGAGAAACCATATTTAATCACTGTAATAGAGAAATTTTCCTGTCTTTTAAAAGTTGAACGAGTTTTTGCATTTGTCTTCAGGTTTATTCATAACTTGAAATGCAAAAATAAAAACCGTGTAGGTAATTTATCTGTATCAGAACTCCATGATTCTCGTCTAGAATGTGTAAAAATATCTCAGCAGTATTATTTTCAGTCTGAATTAAAACTGTTAAAAAACAATCGAACTTGTTCTAATACTCTTTTGTCCTTATCACCTTTCATCGACCCCCAGGGTATCCTCAGGGTGGGGGGTAGGCTCTCACAAGCTCCCCTTCCTTCAAACGCTAAACATCCTATCTTGATTCATAACAAAAGTCACTTAGCTCATCTATTCATTCAACATTATCACTTTATCTCTTTACATGGTGGTCCAAAATTGGTCCAAGCACTCATACAGCGCTACTACTGGCTGTTAGGTGCTCGCTCCGCTATCCGAAAAGTAATTTTTAAATGTACAAGTTGTTTTCGGGCATCATCTAAACCCGCACAACCAATCATGGCCGATATTCCAGTGTCGCGGTTTGCTCAAGGTCGACCCTTCATTAATGTGGGAGTAGACTTGGCTGGTCCCTTCCCTTTAAAATCAGGGCCCCGTCGAAACTCTCCTATCACGAAATCTTGGTTTGCAATATTTATTTGTTTTGCTACCAAGGCGATCCATCTAGAACTCTTAACATCTTTGAGTACTGATGTCTTCTTAGCGAGTTTAGATCGCTTCATAGGTCGCAGAGGTCTACCTCAGTCTATTTTCAGTGACCGAGGTACGAACTTTGTCGGCGCTGCGCGTCACATGTCGGAAGTCCATGAGTTCTTGTCTCAGGCTTCACAAGACATAAATCGCCATTTAGGCAACCAGCACATATCTTGGATCTTTAACCCACCCCATGCGCCCAACTTTGGCGGTCTTTGGGAGGCTGGTGTTAAATCTACTAAATCTCACTTGACCCACGTGATTAATAATCAATCATACTCATACGAGGAGTTCAGCACGCTCCTCATTAGAATCGAGGCCATCTTGAACTCGAGACCTATCTGTGCGCTCGGCACTCACCCAGATGATGGAATTGATGCCCTTACTCCAGGACATTTCCTCATTGGGTCTCCTTTGCTGGCTCGGCCAGAAATAGACGTTGAGAACACATCTATCTCTCCATTGAAGAGATGGACTCTTATCACTCAAGCTACTCAATCCTTCTGGAGACGATGGAAGCATGATTATATCAATACGCTTATTCAACGTTCCAAATGGACAAAAGATAGCAAATCTCAAATCAAAATTAATGACGTTGTTATCATTCAGGGGCACCTTACCCCATATCAAAAGTGGCCTTTAGGCATTGTAACAAAGCTGTTACCTGGCCCTGACAACATTGTTCGTGTTGTGTCAGTGCGCACACCCTCAGGAGAGCTCGTGCGACCAGTTAATAAACTGGCAGTTCTACCTGTATCCGAATAATAAGCACTGTCACTTACCTTTGTAAATATTAATAATCATTTAACTTTTCATTGTGGTTGATCTCTTGATCTTGGTGAAGGAATCATTATTTATTATCCTAATCTTTTTATTAATATAATATATTTTAATCTTTTTTTTTTACAATATTAACCCTTTGATAATGTTGTAAATATTAACCCTTTATTAACAAATCAGTTTAAACTAATTTTATTTTTTAAATGTTATCAAGCAGTTCTTTATTTTATTTAACCCTTTGTTGTGTTCGACATTTTCTTTCCAATTATATTTTAATTAAATTTGTGAAATAATGTTCTTAAACCTTTGATCTAATCCAACCTATGTTTTTGTTCATTTAATCTAACCATTTGATAACCTTTTAGTGTGTTTTGTAAAATGAGTACACGGTAAATCAAATTTGGTTACAAAATATCTTTTGTGGTGGGGGGTATGTTTGATACGCCTAATAACATCTACGTGTATGTAATGTGCGCACGTGTATGCAATCAAATCAGCTGATACCTACACCAACGGTCATCTATTATCAAGTGTTTGAACCAGAGATCCGTTGGTGTTGTTGTTGTTGTTGTACCAGAGCAGAGAGTGGTTGTGATCTTCTGCTTAGAAACATATCGTGAGTTCTTGATCTTTTTTATCTCAACTTATCTGTGTAATCTTATCAACTGAATCTTACCCTACAAAGGCCTTGTAAAAGCCGATAGACACCATCCACCTTTAGTAATTAATGTAGAATTACAAAATGCTAGAAATAATACATCAAATTCAAAAAATATAAATATAGGAGAAAACAATAAATTTAATTTTACGAACGCTAATTTTACCCTGATCAATACCATGTTAGCTAAAATACAATGGTCTGATGTAATAAATCTGGATTCAAAAGATTGCAACCAAAATCTGGACCAATTTTATCAGAAAATATTCGAAATTTTAGAACAACACGTTCCAAAGTACAAAAACACGCACACCAAATATAAATATCCTATATGGTGGACGCATGACACAAAAATGAAATTTAAAAGTAAAGAGAGACTAAGAAAACAAAAAAATAAATCCACAAATCAACAGAACAAATATAAGCAACTGCGTAAGTTATGTAAATCTCAAATTAAAATAAATTACCAAAACTATGTACAAAAAATGTCCCAAAACATAAAAAAAGATAGTTCCCAATTTTGGAAATTCTACAAAAACAGGAAAGCTCTCTCTAACAAGAAATCAGTACAACATGAAGGTAAAGACTTAGTCGATCCTAAAATAATAGCCAACACCTTTGCACAACATTTTCTTAAATCACACAACAATAACACAAGAGTCCCAGAGTCTACAGCATCACTCTCACCGGAACAAATATATTCAAACACACACCTTCATATTGAATACTTCACAAAAGACGACATTAAAAAAGCTGTTAAAGAAATACCGGTAAAAAAATCACCTGGTACCGATGGATTACCACCAATTCTGTTCAAAAAATGCTTAGATACCCTTTTAAACCCCCTAACTAACTTAATTAATCAATCATTACGAGAAGCAGTATATCCAGACAAATTAAAAGAATCTATTATAAAACCGATCCCCAAAAAAGGTAATAATGTGGAAATTAACAACCACCGACCCATTTCAACCCTTAATACACTGGCAAAAATCTATGAATGTGCTCTGTACAATAAAATCTCAAATTTCATCTTCAGTAACGTATCTCCTAATCAACACGGCTTCGTAAAACAAAAATCCACACTCAGTAACCTTACTGAATTCTGCGACTACGTCGCTCGTGTCATATCTGAAAAAGCTCAAATTGATGTAATTTACAGCGATATATCTAAATGTTTCGACTCTATTTCACACGCAGCCATAATACACAAACTACAATCAATAGGGTTCTCTACCCCTCTTGTCCAACTAATGAAGAGCTATCTATGTCAGAGAAAAAATCAAGTTTTGTTCGAAAACCACCTTTCTAAACCCTTCTATCCACCATCAGGAGTAGGGCAAGGTTCAAAACTTAGTAGCCTTTTATTTATTCTAACATTTGATGACATCAGAAAGCACATAAAAAACTCTCAGTTTCAATTATACGCAGACGACTTAAAAATATACAAGAAAATAACATCTTATAACGACTGTATTTTATTGCAGGAAGATTTAAACTCCTCCCAAAAGTGGCTTGCATCGGTTGGTCTACACTTTCACCCCAACAAATGCTTCAAAATGACATTAACCACTAAAAAAAACACCATACAAAATCCATATAAAGTCAATAAAACTCCCCTACAAAACGTAGAAACATTTACAGATCTTGGTGTCACATTTAGCTCAAATTTGAACTGGGATGCACACATAGATAAAACAATAGGTGCGGCCAACCGGAGACTAGGGATGGTCATAAGATGCTGCACCCCCATTAGTGATATAGACACTATTACACTCTTATACAAAAGTATAGTGCGTTCGAAATTAGAATATTGTTCTGCTCTATGGACTCCACAAACAAAAACCCAAATTATGAAACTTGAAAAAGTACAAGCTAATTTCGTACGATACCTTTTTCAAAAAATCAATGGTTTTTACCCTAAATACCCCTCCAACATAAGCTACAAATTACTGATTGAACATCTAGTCATTGACTCTATTGAATCCAGATTTAGGGACAATCAAATTAAATTTCTCAAAAATTTACTAACAAACAAAATTAATAGCATATATCTCACATCCAAAATTGATATTAAGGTCCCTAATCCAAGACTCCGTACTGACCCAACCACACTATTCGCTGTTCATCCAAATTTATTTAAATCTCCAATAATAGCTGCAATGAATGTCTATAATAACATCGAAAACAAACCAGACCTGTTTTATCCATACGAGTAGTAATCAACACAAAAATAAACAACACTTGAACATCAAACATAAGTAACTCTATATCTCTGTAATCTGACTCATCAGATTAAGACATTGACAGCATGATAATATTGTTTACTATATGTAGATTGTTTACTATAGATATGCACATTCCACTCGTACAATTCATTATCATTCAGCAATCATAATAGAATCAACCAGATAGTGCCCAGATTAATATTAGACCTTGTTTATTTCTTCTATGTTATGTTTTATTATATTCACCTTAATTTTAAGCTATCAGTATGTATTGTATACCTATATATTATATATGATTGTACATAAACACACAATAAATATATTCGCATCTGTAATTGCTTGTCTAGCCCTAAAAAGCTGGCAAGTGTTGAT
>CM044956.1:54658941-54800651 GCA_024516035.1 Bactericera cockerelli
AAAATCCGTAAATTAAAAATAAATATATGTAATAATAAATAAAATCGAAGGCTAGTCCTGAAATATGTCCACCTTGTGGGCAGCAATCTATAACTTCGAAAGGGTCGGATAAGATATTATTATTTTTCATGATTTCACAATAGTCATGGTTTGTAAAAGACATTGGAGTTCCTTGTTTATATGCGAGATTTCGAAGGAATCGATGCTGTACTCTTTCAATTTGTAATTTGTATTTTTCATAATATGGCGACCACACAGGAGATGCGTATTCAAGTAAAGAGCGAATAAAAGCGTTATATAGAAGGATGTAAGTTTTAGGGTTTTGGAAATCTTTCGAGTTTCGGTTTATGAACCCGAGTGTTTTGTAAGCTCGACTAGTAATGTTCATTGAAACATAATTTGTGGTCAAAAGTTACACCAAGGTCCTTTATGCTGTAAACTCTTTCCAGGGGAATGCCATTAATTTTGTATTCAAATATCATTGGGCTCTTTTTTCGATTAAAGGTGATAACTTTGCATTTTTTTATATTTAATTCCATTTTATTAATCGAACACCATAGGTAGAGATTATCCAGAGATTTTTGTAAAAGTACAGCATCGTTTACATTGTCAATTCTTTGTCCAGTCTTTTTGTCATCAGCAAATAACCAAAAATCCGTAAATAAAAATAAATATATGTTATTAATAAATAAATCGAAGGCTAGTCCTGAAATATGTCCACCTTGTGGGCAGCCAGATCTAACTTCGAAAGGGTCGGATAAGATAGTAGTCTGGTTATTTATACTATTGGATGTGCAACCACATTTATCATTTTTCAATGTCGATTTAAGCTTAACCAATTGAGTTCTGTCAGAAAAATAGCTATAAAACCATGTCAGGAGGGGATCATGTATACCATAGGCTTGTAATTTTCCCGCTATACCCATTTTCTCCTCTTTTCTCTATTTCCCCGCTATACACATTTTCTCCTCCTTTCTCTATTTCCCCGCTATACCCATTTTCTCCTCTTTTCTCTATTTCCCCGCTATACCCATTTTCTCCTCTTTTCTCTATTGCCCCGCTATACCCATTTTCTCCTTGTTTCTCTATTTCCCCGCTATACCCATTTTCTCCTTGTTTCACTACTTCCCCGCTATACCCATTTTCTCCTTGTTTCTCTATTTCCCCGCTATACCCATTTTCTCCTCTTTTCTCTATTTCCCCGCTATACCCATTTTCTCCTCTTTTCACTATTTCCCCGCTATACCCATTTTCTCCTCTTTTCTCTATTTCCCCCCTATACCCATTTTCTCCTCTTTTCTCTATTTCCCCGCTATACCCATTTTCTCCTCTTTTCTCTATTTCCCGCTATACCCATTTTCTCCTTGTTTCTCTATTTCCCCGCTTTACCCATTTTCTCCTTGTTTCACTATTTCCCCGCTATACCCATTTTCTCCTCGTTTCTCTATTTCCCCGCTATACCCATTTTCTCCTCTTTTCTCTATTTCCCCGCTATACCCATTTTCTCCTCTTTTCACTATTTCCCCGCTATACCCATTTTCTCCTCTTATCTCTATTTCCCCGCTATACCCATTTTCTCCTCTTTTCTCTATTTCCCCGCTATACCCAGTTTCTCCTCTTTTCACTCTTTCCCCGCTATACCCATTTTCTCCTTTTTACTCTATTTCCCCGCTATACCCATTTTCTCCTCTTTTCTCTATTTCCCCGCTATACCCATTTTCTCCTTGTTTCTCTATTTCCCCGCTATACCCATTTTCTCCTCATTTCTCTTTTTCCCCGCTATACCCATTTTCTCCTCTTTTCTGTATTTCCCCGCTATACCCATTTTCTCCTCTTTTCTCTATTGCCCCGCTATACCCATTTTCTCCTCTCTTCTCCTCAGAAGTTAGACTTAGCTTATAGGAGATGTATTGTTTATAATATCTTTCTTGTATAAATAAATAAAAGTATTCAAATTCAAAAATTCAATTCTATTTCCCCGCTATACCATTTTCTCCTCTTTTCTCTATTTCCCCGCTATACCCATTTTCTCCTTGTTTCTCTATTTCCCCGCTATACCCATTTTCTCCTTGTTTCACTATTTCCCCGCTATACCCATTTTCTCCTCGTTTCACTATTTCCCCGCTATACCCATTTTCCCCCGCTATACCCATTTCCTCGCTATACCCATTTTCTCCTCGTTACACCATTTCCCCGCTTTACCCATTTTCTCCTCGTTACACATTTTCACCGCTATATCCATTTTCTCTACGTTACACAATTTCCCCGCTATACCCATTTTCTCCACGTTACATAATTTCCCCGCTATACCAATGGCTAAGGTCGAGCATGCTACCAATTGACAAAATTGTCTTTTAAAGAAACGCACAGAAAATGAACTAACTAAATTAATACTTGCACAGACACGGTAGCCCCATCACATCTTCAAGCTTCTGTGCGAGTCCCTGGCAAAGTTGCAGAAGTGGCAGCTGAGAAGAAAAAATGCAAATACCAGACCATTTCTCGGGATTATTTCTTTGTGTCACTCGCATTTGAAACAATGGGGCCTTCTTTGCCAAGAAGCCAAAGAATTCGTAAAGGAGGTTGGCATAAGATTGTATGAATCATCGGGAGAGAAAAGGTCAACATGTGTATCCAGAGAGGAAATGCAGCAGCTGTGATGGGCACAGTGCCTCGCTCTTTAGAGTTGGAGAGCATTTTTTATATTTTATAAATAATTTTGTAAATAAATATCTATTTGAGTTAGGTACCTGGAAACTTAAACATTAAAATTTTGCAGAGAGAGAGCCAAAAATTGAAAAATACATACTGGCCAAGATCTGACCACTAAGCAAAGGATTCGAAGGTACCTACCCGCCAGAGAAAATGAAAAGGCCACCAGGTGCCACCCAGTGGACCGGATGAAGGAATAAAATCAATAAATTGGTATCGGCTCATCAAGATCTTTCATTTGATATCACTTAAGATTAGTATTATCCTTCAATTCCCGATTTGGGCTCCCAAAACCCGAGGCCGCACAAATAGGCCGCCCGATTATAATTTAGAATTTTTTTTGGTCTGGGCTCATCGTCATTATATCTTGATCACTTTAGACACTTCACTTAATCTTCTTTGCCAAGTTAAGGACACGAAGTCGGGTCTCCAAGGATCGTATGAAAAAAAAAAAAAAAAAAAAAAAAAAACAGAACAAAATACATAGTTATGAATCTTTCATGTCTTTCACGATTGTTGGAGGGTCTCAAAAATAGGGTTCCCGTTGGCCTAGGAAGTCAAACAAAAAGTCAAATTAATTTATTTTTCAACGTAGAGTCCATTTCTGCAATAAAAATCGCAATTTTTGAATATCACTTTTTGCACTTTTCGCTGGCTGAGAAAGTACATGAAATGCATGGGAACTATGTTTTCCGTAACCTTACACTCTGCCGGGCTGTCTCTTTCTTTGTATAGGCGTTCTTCACACCTCGGCCAAGGTGTTTGATTCATTTTGAAGATATAATACAAGGTTACAAAAAATATCTATTACAAGAGTGGGAAAAATACTGGAATGAAAACTTTGAGACCTAGGTATAAACTCTGGAGAGTTAAAAAGACGGTCAAAATTTGGAAGTCGTCTTCGTACTTTTCCAATAGAGTAGATGAAATGGTGGCACGTAGGCTAAGAATAGGCCATACAATGTTAACTCACCAAAATCTTTTTAATGTGAACAAGCTCCATTGTGTCAAAACTGTCAAAACAATAGCAGTAAAGCATGTATTACTTGACTGTCCAATTTATAACATGTAGGTATAGAAGAAAATGGAATTGTGAAGGAGATCTTGATGTAATGCTTGGCGATAATAAAGATGTATTATTGAGAACTATGAACTTTGTTAAAGACATAAAATTGTTTTCTATATTGTAAAAATAAGTAGGTAGGAAAATTATTTATACTTATTTACCTCTTTATTATTTAGAATTTTGACGTTATAATAATGTTATATTTTATTTTTGATTATGTAATTAACAGGTTGTTATACGTAAACCTTGTAATAAAATACCTACATCTAAAATACATCATCTTATACAAATTTGTAAAAAAAAAAATTGAATTCGATTACCGATATTTTATGCTGAAAGACCATTATGCTGTGTGAACTTGTGATGTGTGACGCCGCACCACTATGCAACATCCTAATCCACTGAGATCATATAACATAGAGGGAACCTTACCTATCTCAAGTTGAACAAATTTATGCGTCCAACTTTGAAAAGCTGATGGTCCCTCTTTCACAAAATCCGGCTTCTGATTGGTTCAATTTATTTGAATTTTTTGTTTACCTCATGCAGTGGCGGATAACGAAACATCCTAGAAAATAATGAAAGTAAAAGAAGAAGCAAAGACAAAAATAACTAATATGTAAGTATGAAAAAAGTAAAAATATTATTTTAGAAGAATTAGGTAGTTTAGGTACCCGGTCCCTTCGCGAGAGAAAAATTACTACAACTCCGGCACTGATTTTGAAATCAGCTGATGGTCCTTTATTTATTTATTTATTTATTTATTTATTTATTATACAATATACGGATAACAAAAGATCCTTTTCTAACTATTACATTAAGTCCCTAGCTAATGAAATTGTAATTATTCTATCTTATTTTAATATATAATAATCTAAATCTAATGAAAATGATGTACTAAAGTTAAGGTATGCTTGACATGAGAAAAAAAATTATTGGTGAAAAAAAAAAAAAAGCATATAGATAATATATAGACTAGAACGAAGAGGAACTTAAAGTTTGTAGTGGAACTATATTAGACTAGAAGATAAAATAATAAAAAAGATTAAGAAAGGTATCTATGAGGAAACGTCAGTAAAACATTGATTATTATAGAATAACCTCACTTCTTGTGAGGAAGTGCAGAAAAAGTCAATGTGGTCCTTGATCATGTTAGCCGACCGCTGGAATCTTATCATAGGGCTGTTCTGTAAATAATTAGTTCGCGCAAAAGGAGGTCGAAATGGGAGTGAGGAACGCGTAGCATAGCCAGGAACATTGATGTTGATAGATTCCAGTAGGTCAGGAGTATCTAGTTTAGAGGTAAGGATATTATGGAAGTAGATCATGTCGTACATCTCCCTCCTCACGGATAAAGGCATTAAATTAGCAGATTTTTCGAGATTGCTATAGGATAGGTCACTTACTCTCATTTTTCTCCCCAAGGTTTTCAGAGCCTTATGCTGAATAGTTTCTATTCTCCCAGAATGATATTTATACGAAGGATTCCATACAGTAGAAGCAAATTCCAGAACACTCCGAACCAAGGAACAATATAGGATTTTGAACGACAGATGATCAGGGAACTTTTTTGTCGATCTAGTAATAAAACCAAGCATTCCTGAAGCTTTTTTGCAAATAGCGTCAATGTGGGGTATAAATGAGAGTTTAGTATCAATGAGTAAACCCAAATCTCTGATACAAAAAGAACGAGGAATTTCACAAGAATCAAGACGATAAGAAAATATGGCAGGGGAGTTAGATTTTGAAAAAGTAATAACATTGCACTTGGAGGGGTTAACCTCAAGCAAGTTATTTAGAAACCAATTGTTCAAAGAAGTGAGAGCGTGCTGAAGTTTAAGGTGATCTTCTGCAGAACTAACTGAACGGAACACCTTGAGGTCGTCACAGAAGAGAAGATACTGAACGTCGTGTTGAGAAAGGCAGTTTTGAACATCGTTGATAAAGAGAAGAAATAGGATAGGACCAAGATGAGATCCTTGAGGTCCTGGTCCCTCTTGGACGCAAATCCTGATACATAGGGTTCCCTCTATGTTATACACTGAGATCATATAACATAGAGGGAACCCGTTGTATCGAGATTTGCGTCCAAGAGGGACGGAGTTGTAGTAATTTTTCGCTCGCGAAAGGACCGGGTACCTAAACTACCTAATTCTTCAAAAATAATGTTTTTACTTTTTTCATACTTACCTATTAGTTATTTTGGTATTTGCTTCCTCTTTTACTTTCCTTATTTTCTACTTATTATGTAGTAATAATATACCTATACGACTTGGTATCTGACGTTAAAATTAAGGATGTTTCGTTACCAGCCACTGCATGAGGGAAACAAAAAATTCAAATAAATTGAACCAATCAGAAGCCGGGATTTGTTGAAAAAGGGACCATCAGCTGTTCACAGTTGGACGCATAAATTTGTTCAACTCGAGATAGGCAAGGATCCCTCGTTATAATTATGATCTTATCTCAGTGTCCTAACCTCAAACTGAGCGCGTGGGGGTGGAGATCGCAATTTTCAAATTTACCGCGAAAATTTAAAATGAATTTGTATATTCCACTTTTCAGCTTTTCTTATTTCATTTTTGTCAAACGTTATGTCAAAACATTGAAAAGCGAAAGCTGTTTGAGTGAATCACAAACAGAATACCTACTGAAGTATTGAGGAGTTCAGGATTGACAATTTCACACCTGTAGGTGAATATACACAGGTCAATTTCACACCACTTGTGATCACTTCTGGTAAGACACAAAAATCTCAAATACTCAAGTCAGGGTTTGCTAACCCAGTGCTTCACTTTGTAGGAACGGGTAAGATAAGGTGGCTATAATGCTATATTGAGCAACGTTGAGTGATGATGGTGCTTAAAGTAATTATTAAGTAATAGAAATACTTGTTCCTAGACAATCTAGGTTCTGGTGAATTTACCCATTGTATCACTTCTTGTCCAACAGAGGGAAGGAATACTATGGAATGGGCAAGCTACAACACAGACAACAAGAATCTACAGTAGCTGCTGTTTCATGGTTACAGCATAATATTGCATACCTATACAATATATTTATGAATATTTTTTATAATAAATACCATGCCTCAGCATTTTCTTAAACAAACACCTCAGTAGTCCTATTGCAGAGTACAGACAAACAATTAGTTGCTCAAATTGATGAGAATTTGCTTCAATGTTTACAAAAGGGTAACTATTAAGAAAAAAAATTGACCTATTTCTTAGCCAGTCACTGTGGCAGAGCGAGTTAGCGCGCCAGGCATTGCACACATGGTGACCTGGGTTCGATTCCCAGCGGGGGAGGATTTTTTCTGCTCTGTACTTGGATGTTTGGAGTCCACTCATACCTCGTGAGGAAAAATGAGTAGCTACTTTAATGTGAAGCAGCGACCAGTGGCAGAATCTTAGGCAAACAAATAATACAAGATACTGTAAATTAAAGTGGTAAAGTCCTATGATTCTGTGTTACCCACTAAAATTGTGACATAATAACACAAAGAAAAAGCATTATATTATTTCTTAGCCTAGCTTGACATTGCTTAACATTGTGTCATTAAAGTAATTTCTACCACCTAAACATTAGTTGAGTCTTATTATTATGCGGTCACATGTGCAAGAGAGAGAGAGAAGAGCAGGCTCGACCGTGAGACGTATCTGTCCCTTGACTATACAGTCCAGTTTTCTTACTTTAATGGTGATATAGGGTTTATCTTTTGTATAATATTGTTGTAAATATATTTCTCTTATCCCAATTTATTGGACATTTCAAGTAATATATTTTTTTTACATTTTTTGTATTTATTATTGGTTGAATAGGTGTAGGTTCAGAATTCTAATAGAGTCTTTAAGAACCTGAAGGTTGATTTCTAGGAGGGTTTTGTTACTCATTCAGGAAAAATACAAGCATTGGGTGGGATCCAAACCAGAGATCATGGATATATGTGCTAAATTACAAGTCCCCTTGACCACTTTTTTATTGTAACCATCAGATTTATTGGTAGAAAATAATTGTATTATTTTTTTTCAGTTGAATTGAAACAACATGGATGAATCTGGTGACTCCAGTAAAACTACTTCTGGCTCAGGGTAGGTAGAAATCAGTGTACTGTACAATAGGGATGGATCTAGATGTTCTGTCACCTGTAGAATAGCCAAAAAAAAAAATAACAGCCAGTATACAACAGAACCCCTTTCTATTTGTTATTTGCCTGGTGCCCCTACGAGTCCCTGCTGTACAGGGTGTTTCATTATAAAGTGCATAGGTACACAACTTAAATATCTTGGAAACTACTGAAGGCAAAAAAAAATCTTTTCAGGGATTACTTAACTTGGTCTGAAAATTTGGTTGCCAAGTTGACAATAAATCCACCATTAGTTCATGTTGGTTGAACCAACATAAAAGCCCCAATTAAAATTTAATCAGAATCATTTTTGTGTCCATCATGCCCAGTGATGTACAAATACCGGGTATTTATTTTGGGGTAAATACCCGGGTATTTACCCCAAGTTGGGGTATTTACCCATTTTAGCACATTTCCTTGCCAATATACACATAAAACATCTTCTCCTATTCCTGATCCCTCCCTCTGTGATATAAACATTAAAATGTTGATCATGAAGTATTTTTAGGTAATTAGTCATATATTACTTATACTTGTTCTGCCATGGCTTATTCTGCTCAAGTAGAGCTTTTAGATTGCAGCCTCCATTTGTCCTGGTTCTAATTACCTACGTAAAATTACTCAAACAAATAAACATATCACAGGAAATGTAAAGAACCACATTCAGAAACAGAAGACTTTTATTTTTTTAAATTGAAATTAAATCACAAATAATAAAAAGTAGGTGCTTCCTACCCACCACTTGAAATTTTATAGAGCTCAAGTCAGAAAAAACTGTATTTGGGCAGGTATATTTGAAAACACAGTTTTAAAGACTTGAGGAATTTACCCGACCCCTGGGGTAAATACCCGGTAAATACCCGATTTTTATTTACCTTCCCGCGGGTATTTACCCCGCGGTACATCACTAATCATGCCATTGTTCATTACCAATCAGAGAACTTGTAATGTATAAAATACCAAATAAAAACCTCCTGAAAAATTCAACAAGTAATATCACTTTCAAGCTCAATGAAATGCACTTAACTAGAGGGTAAAACAGTTGTGTTCCTATAATATTGGTGGACCTCAGTTTGTACCTATATTATTTGAACCAATTTGTTTTTATTTTATGTTTATACTCTTAGATTCAAAGTAACTAGTGGAGCCATAGTATGCATCGCCGACAACCCAGCTGACATGGAAAGGTTCTCTGGTGATGTTACTATTGGAACTGGCAGTGTTCTTCATCCTAGGGTTTACATTGCTGCCAATGGAGGAAGTGTGGACATAGGAGAAGGCAACATCTTAGAAGAGCAAGTTAAAATCACAAACAGGTAGGGTGAAAATTAAAATTATTTATTATCTTTATTTTATTACTAGCGGGCTGTCGCCCGCTTTGCGGGCCGAGGCATGGCCGTGAAAGCAAAAAATCCTTTTTCGCCAATGGCAGGTGTTGTAGTGGGAGTTTCGAAAAATCCCGTCTTATTGCACATCTAGACTATAAGACAAAGCTACCTACCAAATTTCAGCTTCCTAGGACTTACGGTTTGGGCTGTAGAGCGATGATCAGTCAGTGGTCAGTGAGTGACTTTGACATTTATATATTAAGATTGACTTTTGTGTATTTTATTATTGACTTTTGTACCACATATCCATGTGATTGTACAATAAATAAATAATTGATTTGATTTGATTGATGTATTATATAATCGCCAGCCTCCATGGTGTAATGGTTCTGACTACTGCCCGTAGTCCAGAGATCAGTTAGATTCCTGGTCAGATTGTGACTAACTGTTTACTTTAAAATTCATTTATCTGAACTTGTAAATATATTTTGGAACCTTAGCTTATAATTCCATCTTTGTTACAGACTTCAGGACAAAGGGACAATGGTGATAGGAAATAATAATGTCTTTGAAGTTGGTTGCATAATTGAAGCCAAAGCTATTGGAGACAATAACGTGTTTGAATCTAAATGTAAGTTTCTTTTTTCTTTGTAAGAATTTCATTTATGTTCTTTTTATATAGTTTTAATGAGTAGACCGGTTGACATAGACACAGATTTTTTTTTACATTACTATTGTAAGGTATTATAATTATGAGAACTAGTTATAACCTGACACTTTGTCACCATAGGGGTTTTTTCCCATGGATGGTGCCAAATTGGGTGTCATTTAGTCCAGTAGTTTCACAGTTCTGTTGATTATGAATGCATTAATGAATGAAATGGATTGTATACACATATTGAGATTATGGTAATTTTTTATTAATGAAGAGGTACTTATGCCATAAGTTGACTTCATACAAGCTATTATAGTTCCATAGTAGAACACTACCATAATGATAAAAAGAGGCTCCAAAATCTTTGACAGCTTGGTTATACTTGGTGTGTTTTTTCTCTAGCATGTGATTCTGCAATAATTTGGGCTCCATAGGACATATTATTACTATTAGCAATAGAAATGCTCGTCTTGCTAGTTCCCACACATACTGCATTAACCTTCCATTGGGCGCAATTAATCCGTGAGATGAAGTACTTTTTATCTAGTAATAAGAGGGGAGTGATCTCCTGACCTTTCCTAATTCCACTTTCTTGATTTTATTTTTATTTATTTTACATAGTTTGGTACAAAATTGTCCAGAATCACTGAGATCATATAACATAGAGGGACCCTTACCTATCTCGAGTTGAACAAATTTATGCGTCCAACTTTGAACAGCTGATGGTCCCTCTTTCAACAAATCCCGGCTTCTGATTGGTTCAATTTATTTGAATTTTTTGTTTACCTCATGCAGTGCCGGATATCTAAACATCCTTAATTTTCACCTCAGATACCAAATCTTATATTACTACCTAATATGTAGAAAATAAGGAAAGTAAAAGAGGAAGCAAAGACGGAAATAACTAATATGTAAGTATGATAAAAGTAAAAATATTATTTCAGAAGAATTAGGTAGTTTAGGTACCCACTCTTTCGCGAGAGAAAAATTACTACAACTCCAGCACTGATTTTGAAATCAGCTGATGGTCCCTCTTGGACGCAAATCTTGATACATCGGGTTCCCTCTATGTTATATGATCTCAGTGTCCAGAATAAAGTTTTCATTTTTTTTTTTTAAGTTAAAATACATATAAATATATATTTAACGACCGCACACCCAATGATGTGTTGCCTGTAGGCACGGTATACTCAACACAATCTTTTTTTTTAAACATAGTTTGAGGGTGTTGTTTTAGCCAGTTGTTTTTTTTTTATAATCTTGCTACTTTTTAGTTTGAATTATAGAGGTGGTGACGAATTATTTGAATGGTGTATTTAACTGCTATGAGGGCAACTTCCTTGGCAATGGTGTTTTCTAGGTTGAAAAGTTTCAAGACATCAAGGAATCTTTGAGTGATTGTGCCTCTTGCTCCAATGAGAATTCCCTCAACTGAGATGTTTTCCAGTCCATACTTTTCTTTATAATAATTTATGGTTGGGTTGTAAATCTGGCACTTTTCCGAGTGTACCTCTTCCAGTTGATCAAGGGAAGACTCCAAGCGGATTGTTGGGTCAAGGATAAAAGCATTCTTAAGATCTTTGTTAATAGCAATAATATCTATTCTTCTTACTGATCCTTGGTTCTCAATTCCCGTTACTTCCTCATAACATGTCCAACCTTTTTCTCGGATTTTTTTTGCTAGGAGACTTCTTATATTGTTATGTCTGAGTTGTCTTAAATTACAATAATAAAATAATAGCCATCTAACTCTCGAACGGGTAACTTTGAAATCCACTGCTCCCGACTTTTCCCAAATTTTCCAAAATTTTCACAAATTGCACTTTTAATTCAATTTTAACACTTAGACGACCGCCATGGTTTTTCGTGAATTCTCTTGTGGGACCGGCGATAATACGGCTCTCCGACATTGTGTACCACCGGTGGTACACCCGGTCCATTCCGTACGAACGTGCGTGTACCACCGGTGGTACACCCGGTCGTCTAAGTGTTAAGATCTTCTTTTTTTTTAAGTTTTATAAATGATTCTCAACCCATGAATGAAAGATTGAATTATGTGCACACAACCTGCTTCTCAATCAAGCATTGGAAGTTAATTTTCAGAGCCTCAAGCTTCCGTCCAATGTCCACAATGTTCACGCACATTTAAATGACGTGGTTTAGCTCGTCACCTGAAAGCAGCTCACAATGGTTCAAGTATATCCAACCCTACACAACCTGCAGATGATACAAACTTTTTGTCTTTAAAAAGCAAACTTGAAAAAGCGTAATAAACTTATCAAAAGAATTCCCAAATCAGTAAGGTACTTAATAGCCAGTCAGTTGTCTAATCTTATTGACAAGAGTATTAATGAAAACCAAAATGTTTTTTGGGTGGAACTCTTTCTGTTTGCATACAAGTTTCTAAGAGTACTTAAGAAGCAGAGAGGTGTGTCACTGGTTCAATCAATCAAGAACAATTTGAGGTTAAACTCTCTACCTGAAACAGCTGATATCGATGCTTCCTCTTCATTCAAAGGCTCTACCTTGGCTAAGCAAGTGGAGGGTAAGATCGCCGATTTTGACGTACGAGGTGCTGTGAAGTTATTGAGTTCAACTGACAGTATCGCGAGCTTTTCCAATGAAACTCTTGAAGAATTAAACAGAAAACATCCTGCCCCGTCTCGCCCAATGGATTATCCACTCCCTCCAGATGACTCGACCGTACCATTGTCTACAGATTCTCCGATTGTGTACAAGATAATTCAATCGTTCCCCAATGGATCTAGTGCCGGTATGGATGGCATACGCCCTCAACATATCAAGGATTTGACATCGTTCTCCGCCGGTGAAGCTGGATCAAAGCTTCTTGATTCATTAACAAAACTCACCAACTTTCTTTTGCAGGGGAAAATGAACTCTGACACTTGTCCTTACTTTTTTGGGGCTTCATTGTGCGCTCTCACAAAACGAGGGGGTGGTTTACGTCCTATTGCCATCGGATCCACATTTAGGCGTCTTGCTTCAAAAGTAGCATGCTTCTATGTAACTGATACTTTATCTCAGTACTTTCTTCCACATCAATATGGGTTCGGTGTTCAGCAAGGCAGTGAAGCCATCATTCATGGTGTTCGTTCTTTTCTTGTTTCAAATGCTCAGTCCTCAAAAGTTTTATTGAAAATCGATTTTTCAAACGCTTTTAATTCCATCGAGAGAGACACAATGCTTACGAGAATCCGTGAAAAATGCCCTCAACTGTACAATTATCTCTGGCAGTGTTATCGGAACCCATCCCATTTGTTTTTTGGTAGTGAGCGCTTATCCTCTCAGGTGGGTTCACAACAAGGAGATCCGGCCGGACCTTTGGCATTCAGTCTTGCTATTCATCCGCTAATATTGTCTTTGAAGTCATGTATTAATTTATGGTACTTAGATGACGGAACTTTGTGTGATACACCTGATATAGTCCTTGAGGATTTTAAAAAAAATCATTATTGATGCAAAAGGAATTGGGCTAGAAATTAATCCATCTAAATGCGAGATATTCTTCTGCAATAATCTGTCGCCAGTACCATCTGATGTACTCAAAAATTTTCAAGATATTGCTCCCGGTATTAGGGTTGTTCATGAACATCAACTTGAATTATTGGGTTCTCCCATTTTTCAAGATGGTCTCGAAATTTTGGCAAGGAATAAGTTCGAGAAAATGTTGATATTATTCGAAAGACTCTCTCAACTACATTCACACTATGCATATTTTTTGCTGAAAAACTGCTTTGCTATTCCCAAGTTAATGTACTTCTTACGAACAACACCTTTGTGGAAAGCAACAAACTTGTTAGATGAAATTGATGAGAATATTAAAAAAGCTTTAGAATCGATACTTAATATAGAGTTAGAAGAAACGCAATAGACACAGGCGAGTCTTCCAATAAAGAAGGGAGGATTTGGTTATCTCTAAAACTAGATTTGGCTCTTCCTGCTTTCCTGGCTTCGTCTTATGGTGTAAATCAGCTCGTGTCTATCATAATTTCTCAGGATTATGAGTCTGATTTATGTCATTTGGACGAGGCCATGAAAACATGGAATGAACTAAATCCTTCTAAACGTCCTCTTTCCTATAGTTCTCAAAAAGAGTGGATGGCTTTTGTTCATGAGAGGACAATCACCAATATCAGATTTCCTTCCTCACTCGAAAAACAAAGATTTGATATTCTTCAAAATGATTATTCTGGTGCTTGGCTGCGAGTTATCCCTTCTCCTAACATTGGGACATTGGATAATAACACAATGCGATTATGCGTAGGAATTAGATTGGGGTGTACTATCTGTAAACCTCATGATTGTAGTTGTGGTGAAAAAGTAGATTCGCTAGGTAGACATGGCCTCACTTTCAAGTTCAGTGCTGGTAGATTCTCAAGACATACTGAGATTAACCAAATAATACAGCGAGCGTTGTCAACTGCAAATATCTGCTCGAGACTAGAACCTAATAGTTTGTTTAGAGACGATGGTAAAAGACCAGAAGGGATGACGATGGTAGCTTGGGAAAAGGGTCGGTTTTTAGTTTGGGATGCTACATGTGTGGATTCGATGGCAAAAACTTACTTAGAAAGTTCTCTGGTCCCAGGATTCCCAGGGGAAACTGCTGCAAGGAACAAACATTCGAAGTACCAAAATATCGCCCAAAGTCACCATTTTGTTGCCCTTGCAGTAGAGACCCTTGGGCCCTGGGCAACCGAGACAGTTGATTTCATAAACAAAATCGGGGACCTTCTGAAAAAAAATTAGTAAAGAGCCACGCTCGCGTTGTTTCCTGGTTGAAAGGTTATCCTTAGCCATTCAGCGAGGAAATACTGCGAGTGTATTAGGCTCTTTACCTTCCACTGAGGCAATGGAAGAGATATTTTATTTGTAAAATTTGAGTTTTGTTAAATAAAGATGTGATCCAAGTCCTAACCTCGAAGTACCGTACCACTGAAATAATAATAATAATAATATAAACAGTAAAATAGAACATTAAATCCGTTTTTATTTGCTTTAATCTCACAGATAAATTTATTGTGCCTGATAGTCTTAGATTTACCATTGAACCCAATGGAAATTTAGCAGTCAAGTCACCAACTAAAGTAGGATGTCTTGCTGGGGGATGTTAAACAAGGCAGAGACCAGTGACACACTAGAGGACTATAAACAGAGGATAGACTAGCCAATCCTAACAGGCCATAAGGATTTAATGGTTTATAAAGAAAAATACCAAGATCACATGATGGTTGATTGCACATAGATATACAGGGTGTCCCGTATACAGATACAAATATTTTGAGGGTAGGTTCAGCCCACCGTGGACTATCATATGAGCGAAACTTGCAGTGGGGCATTTTGCTTCGTTAAAGAGTTATGGCCAAATCCCTGTTTTTCCCACAGGTCTAGAGGTCACTTGGATCGATGCACGTTTTTAAAGAAATGATAGCCAGTAAGTAAGTTTTGACTTCATGTATGGATACTCATGCATATTGCCCTTCAAATGCAGTTGGTTGCATAAAAAAATAATGAAAGACCAGAGAGATATTTAATCATAAGTTCAATATTTTTCTAAAATTCTATCTTTCCCTTTTTTCCCTTTCGTGAATTTAGAGTACTTCTACAATTGCAATTCTACGTATCACTAAGTAATAAAATACCCTTTGCTATGTTGTTCCAATAAATTCAAAGTTCTTTCAGACGCGTGAAGGAACGAATGAGATACGCCTTATGAAACGGCACCAGAACGAGAGAAACACATCTTTCAAATTTTGAATCTGGGCGCTATTGCATTTTGAAGAACACTCGATGCCTGAAGCGGTCTGTGTGACCATTTTTGTGCCAACTGCAAGTTATAAATGAAAATTTTCTGAGTACAAATAGTTCTATTAACCAACAATATCAATCAAATTTAATAGTTAAAATAACAAGGCGATCAATTTCTTCGGTGGAAGAAGAAGCCACAAGCTTTAACCTCGCCCTTGGTTCGCTACATATTCTTTTGGGTTCTGTTCATTTCATGTCCTGTGTTGCAGAATGTATCATGTTTGTAGTTTATCAATAAATTATTAATAATAATAACCTGAAGGTTGGGTGTTCGAGTTTTACCCAAGGTTAATTTTCGGCACTTTTTTGTTATGTTTTTGATATCATGATTGTGATAAACACAAAAATAATATTTTTAATTTTACTTCTAAAAATAAAATCACAACTTTTGTTGTTAGCGCAGAGTCTTTCTCCATGTGTATTCTTTGTCCATAATTACACCACTGGTTGCTGCTTTCGTTGCAGCCTCTCTCATTTTTCCTCATGATAACCCTGTGACCCCGTAACCCCATTCACATAAAAGTTCACACCGACCGACCACTGTGAATGATCAATTTCCTTCTGTTAAACATCCCAGAGCAGTGTATTTATACCTCAAAGTACGCGCCAATTCTGTTAAAATTCAGCCAACTTTGAATTTTCCATCATGATTCAGAAGTGTTTTTTGAGCTTTGTGTGTCTTGCGTTCCATGATATTTAAAGTAATATAAATGAGCTTTCTTTTTTCTAAAACTAAACAAAATAGGGTATTTTTTTAACTAGTAATACGCAGAATTGCAATTGTAGAAGTACTCTAAATTCACGAAAGGGAGAAAAGGGAAAAATCAAATTTTAGAAAAGTATTGAACTTATGATTAAATATCTCTCTGGTCTTTCAATATTTTTTTATGCAACCAACTGCATTTGAAGGGCAATATGCATGACTATCCATACATGAAGTCAAAAAATTACTTACTGGCTATCATTTCTTTAAAAACGTGCATCGATCCAAGAGACCTCTAGACCTGTGGGAATAACAGGGATTTGGCCATAACTCTTTAACGAAGCAAAATGCCCCACTGCAAGTTTTGCTCATATGATAGTCCACGGTGGGCTGAACCTACCCTCAAAATATTTGCATCTGTATACGGGACACCCTGTATACGGATGTGGTTCAGAACGAGCCAACTTTTGTACATAAGTTTGGCTGGAGACCATCACTCTCTCCAGCAGTAGCCAAGCTGTTTACAACAACAACTAAAGCAGGATTTTTCATGAGTTTGCATGTTGCAGGATCCCATGTGAGATCTGCCTAATCTGTGATTTTATCTCCGTGTTGATCAAGGCCTTGTTTAACCAACCCATTTACCACACACATAAATCACATTCAGTTTTTGAGATTATACTTGCCTGATAAAGAGAGCTTGAATTATATAACATTATTTTTATTCCAGGCTATGTTGGTCCCGAGATCTCCATTGGCAATGGTATTACAATAGGTGCCAAGTGCCATGTGACTTCACCAGACACTATACAAGATCTGAGTGTCATATATGGAGAAAATTGTAACCAACGTCTAGCAAATGATAAGCCTACTTCTCAAGCATCACAGAGAGAATTCTTGTCCCGCATATTACCCAACTATCATAAGTTGTTCAAGCCAAATAAACCAATCCTTGAAACAGCTGCCTTGAATTCCATGTAGAAGTAATTTGTAAATAATTAATTAATGCACCTCATTTATGTATATAACTATACAATTTTATTTAATAAAGTATATAACATGATATTTATTTCACCTTAATAACAAATAACTAAATTATTAAATGGAGTCAATCAGAAAAAGTATATTGAACCATTTTCAGATGCATATTTTAACTTGATACTAGGTTTTGACAGCAAAAACTGATATTTAGTACATACCTTGCCAGATATACTAGAACATTGAAAAGTGTTTATGTGGAGTATGGAGTATGGGTCCCACAAGTCCACAATGAAAAAATTATAAGCAAACTGAGTGGTGGAATTTTTTCCCTTATTTATTAATGTTATTATTATTATTCAACATGTTTGATCAAGTTTTATTTATGATAAATAACATTGAATTTTCACATAGAACAAATTAATAAAACAATCTTGATCAAAGATGGTGCTAATGTTTAAGGAATTTTCTTCCAAACTGTCACGATTTTTTGTGACATTGACTGTACTAGTGCACAATAATATTGTCAATCATTCATGGCCATTTACATTTAGCATTATCTATCTATCTTTCGTTAGATTATAGTGGTGCATGTCAACTTGAATGGTCATACACACAACTTTTGGATAATAATCCACAGTTAAAAACATTTAAAGTTACTATCTTATGGAAATAACTTCCATTTCAATAGGACCATGGTTTAAAGATAATAGGCCAATATTACTAGAAAAAATGGTTTCATTCTAACTTGGTTTTATTCTAGTCTTTATTCTCATCAAGCTTAAGAAATCCCTTCTGCTTGGCAATGTCATCTATTCGATGCAAATCTTTGAGTGACACTTCTCCAGAGCCACGTTTCAAAGGTTTGGGCTGTGAGGGGTCAGGCTTCCATGCAACCAGGTAGATAATCTGGAATGTTGCAGGTATACACATGCCACCTCCATTTTTCTCTTCGTTCATTTTGCCATAGAACTTTTCATACACAGCTGCTGTGGCATACTGAAGATCCCGTGAAAAATGCAAAGATCTCTTCACAGAAGCATTGTTTTCGCCCATTCCTGTGGACAGTAATTTAAGTTTTAAAAGAGGCAAGATTTAAACATAATGAAATCCAAGATCTTCAGTATTGAAAAATTCTAAGGTCTATTCAAAAGTAAATGTGTTGGGTGCAAGAGCACTCACAACTCTTAGTTTTATTACCCAATAATTTACAACAACAAGTTAATCTAAGTTGGTTTTTTTTTTTTTTTTTTTTTTTTTTTTTTTTAAAGACAAATAAATGTGTTTTTATATTATATAGATAAGTAGATAGTCCTATGTTAGATAGTTTTATATTTTTATAGTTAGGGAAATTAATTGTAAATTAGTTAGTACAGGGTAAATATGCCCGTATATTGTTTAAATAAATAATCCTTAATAATATTTTTTACAGTTCACACACACTTTTGCTTAAATAATACTTGTAATATTTAAAATGATAAAATTTACTAAACAGAAACTCTTACTTTTATGTTCAATTTCTTTTAAGGTAAAAATTTCACTCTTATTGGCTTACTTTCATGATTGTATAATATTACTGGTATACGTATACTTCTCTTGACGGGTTGGATAAAATTATAATAATAATAATATCTAGATATTTTTCTTGAGAACCTCTTTGACCATAACAGAATATTACTTTCTCCAATCCTTTATCTTTTTTTAAAAACATTTTATTTAATGCAAAAACAACAAAAAATTATAATAAAGTAACACATTGATTAAAAATAACATAATTATTATAAAAAACAATAAATATTAAAATCTAAAGGTATGAATTAAAATGAGTGATGTCTTCAATCAAAATAAATTCTGTATTTTTTTTCAATAATTTCAATTCAATTCAATTTCTTGTTGTATATTTCTATCTTCATGTATTTAAAAACCTTGGGCATTAAACTAACATTAATAACATGGCCAGTGAATCACTTATTAATAAATTATTTCAGTAATAAGTATTAAGAGCCCAACATGAAAAAAAAAAAAAATATATTTCAGTGTAAATAACAGACTCACTAACCTTTCAGGTCCCACATTAGTTCAAACACAGTAGGGTAATGAATCACAACCTCATCTACATCTATGGTAAGCATATTGAAGCCAGCTCTATTGAGAAGACTTCCCACATCTCTGATCTGAGTGAAGGGTGACACATGAGAAGCTACACCACCACACCTCTCTAGCTCAGCTAGCTGAATAGCAGACCTGAGAATACAAATAATTCATTAATGGTTTAACAAGTTTTATTTAATAAATATCCTGTTAATAAATAGCTAATTAAATTAATAAAATAAATTTAACTAGCTCAATCCTGGCACTTTACTCACCACAAAGATTTTAGCATCTATTAAAAAATCTCATTGTACATCAATTTAGATAAAAGTATCTTTTAAAATATTTAAAGGCTAGGTGATATCATTTCATCATAGCCCTTATCACTTTTTTTTTTTTTTTAAAACACTTTTCTGGTTGTTGTCATCAACAATTTAAAGTGGATTAATCACGTAATTTCATTACTCGAGTACTCAAATAATTTTCACTGCTTGAGTAATTTTCTGCTTGGTAATCAGGTACTTCAGGACCCAAGTATTCAATTCAAATCATCAGCCTTTTTTTTTTTTTTTTTTTTTTTTTTCAGGGTATATTTATTTTTATTAAATATAAAAAACTTGTCCCAGGGACCGTCCTTCTGGAAGGGAACCGAGGATGCAAGCAGCATTTCCTCTTTGAATGGCCAGACCAATTTTTTGGTAAAGAAAATGATTGGAACGGGGATCACCCGTAATTCCAATCAATTTCTTTCCCAAATGGTCTAACCATTTTTTAGATTCGACGCTCCAAGCACCCATGGTTTCCACAGCAACAGGTTGGAATATGTAGCCTCTCTCTTTGATTTCAATGTATTTCGTATGTTTCAATCTTGAAGCTGTTTCAGCTGCTGCCCCTGCCTCTCTTGATGTTTTTGCTATATAAGTGGAGGCAAAGGTATCGACACATGTCGCATCCCACACTAGACTTGATCCACGGGACCAGGGAACTAATGTGACTCCATCTGGTCGTTTTCCGTCGTTTCTTGACAATCCAGATGGTTCCAGGGCTGACGGAATTTTAATTGATGACAATGTTCTTTGTATTATATCATTTAATTCACTGTGGCGGAAGAATCTGCCAGCACTTTTTCTACATGAGAGAGAGTGTAGGCCCAGCGTGGTTACTTTCTCACCGCAAACACAGGTATATTCTCGACAGAGGTTAGAACCTAGCCGCAATCCAATGCTGATTCTTAAGATGTTATCTTCCAGCATAGTTCCGATGGTTTTTGATGGAATGGCATGGAGCCAGGCATTTGATAGTTTTGATGCATTTTTCTTCTTCTTATTCTTCTTTATTAATAATGCTTAAAAGAAATTCATCACCCTTGCAGAGCAGAAAAATAATTTCATCTAAATGTCTTTATAAACATTACTTACCTCAATTCATACAATGTTTCTCCACCAAAAATACTAGCTAAAAATACACCATCAGGTTTCAGACAGTTCAAAATTTGATGAAATGACCCAGGTAAATCATTGACCCAGTGCAGGGCCAAATTACTAATAATTAAATCAATAGAGTTCTCTGCAAATGGTAAATTTTCTTCATCAACAATTTTTTTCTCATAAATTACATCAGCATCTTCAGGAGGACTAGCTTGAGATAGGATAGAGTCACTGTTGTCACACATTATGAGTTTTTCTACGGAGCTTGCTTGGATGTTCTTGGATACATGTCCCCTCCCACAGCCTGAAATAATTAATTGATATTAAAAAAAACCTAATTTTCTATCTTACAATGGCTATGAAATAAGTATTGTTGTTCTTCTAAAGGTAAAACAGTGGATAAGTTAACAACAGATGGGTGCAACACTCTACTAGCAAAAATAACTTGCAATTCATTAATTGCTTCAGAGAGGTAGTAATTATTGTTTTAATTTTGAGAGAGGAAATAATGTGAAATAATAACACTTTTGAGTGGAAGGTAACCACCAGGCAAGGATAATGCTCAAAGCATTTGCCAACATACTCAAATAAATGAGAAAAAATCCAAGCATTGGTTCAGATCCAATCCACAGCTCTCAGATCCATGTGCTAGATTGTTTACATTACAATTCTAATAGCTTTGTAAACACGAACTACCAATGCTTGTTCCAGAATTAGGGCCAATAAGATTATTTTGATAGTCTAGTTACTTAGTAATAGTTCCAAGAAGATGATGTGTTATACCCAAGAAATTTTAGTATATAGTTATGTGCATTATAATACAGGGTGGACCAAAAAAACGTTTACACCCGTTAATGGTAGATTACTGACGACATTTCCAGGCCGGATCTGCAATCCGTTTTTTCGGATTCGCCTTCGTAACTGCACAAAGTGATTTTTTGCAACTTTCCGAAAAAGTCCGACTTTGGCTTATTCTTCAGGTCAGTACTTTTTTCCTGTTTAAAATGAGTTGATTCTGAACAAGTCTGCAGAAAGCCAACAAAATTTCGATGTTTCTAGCTACACTACTTTGTTTTTTACGATTTGGTTTGTCATATTTTTTTACACCTGAACAGAAAAAAAACCCAAAAAAACTTTTTTACTAAATAAAACACTAGACATTTGTCCGAACAAATTTTGGCACAGACATGGGCAAGTTTGATAAAAGTTGGCGGCCGCCCCGAGGATGCTAAAAAATAATTTTACGATTTTTTATCACGTGATCTTCTGGGAAAAATTATTAGATGTTTGCCAAAAACTCTTCAAAAATCCTAAGAGTTTTCTAGCTGTAGACTGTGTAAGGGCGTCTTGTATTGTTTACAAAAATTGTTTACATTGCTTTTTTTGAATACCGCGGTCTCAGATGGCTTCATCAGCCAGTTTAGGAAAATTCAAATGATAAATTTCGTGCTTCTCGGATTGTCAGTGGTGTTAGCTAGATGTGGTAGTGCTAAGAGTGATAGTCGCATGACCGAGGTTCAATTCTCGACACTTATTATTTTAATTATCAAAAAAATCTTATGGAATATTTTATTCATACCTGTATCTGACCTGTTGTAACACCAACAAATTATGGTTTTTGGGGGGTAATACCATCTGTATATTGAGTTATATCAGATACTATTGGTATCACAATACACATAATTATTATTCATGTAAGCCTCTGAGAGACTGCCTTGATAATGTAAGGATGGTTTTTCTTATGCTTCCCTACGAGAGAAAAAAAAACCAGCGAATTTTCCAAACAAAAATAGAGTTTATGAAATAAATCCAGGTAAATATGTAGGTAGGTTCTTCTATCATAAACAATACTAATTAAATAACAAATATATACCGATTGCCAACTCTTAATAGAAGTCTTGAAAAGAACAAGATAATATTTTGTAAAATTAATAAACTTTTGCAGTCTTTATTATGTTTTATACTATTTTGATATAAACAAAAAGGTATTTAAAAAAACATTTTGTGTTAGTATGTTCAATGAGAAACGATTAGACGCGCACGATTAGCTCAGTGGTAAGCTAGTCCACCCGGTCTGAACGCCAGAGCCAGCAAAAAATTCATGACTACAAAATAAGAAAAGACTGTTGCCATTTTTTATTTAGCCATAGTACACACTATGGATTCTCCTCACACTAATTTTTGAAACCAATGGTGAATTTAGTACCTTAGTTCTAACTGAGAACTGTCCCTCTACCTTCTTGCCTTTCTCTCTCTCACTCTCTTTCGCTCTCTGCCTCTCTCTCTGTCTCTCTCTCTCCCTTCTCAATTCCTTTAGAGGAACTGTTGGAAGTGGTGACCACCTTCCTGGATGCAAATGTAGAACCTCTTCATGATGTTCCGTGGAATGTTGCGGAAGATTCCAGGTTTATCTGTCAGGTCATCGAATGTCAACAGGATTCTTGCTACCAGATATCGTAAACTATGTTTTTCACGTGATCCCAAATGTTCCTGTTGGCAACTCCATATGCTAAATGGGTATCAGCCATTTCAGCATCCGAATTATAATAATGTAACTTGTACTAAATAAACTCAATAAGTTTAAAGATAATATTTCATAGAATGCAGAAAAATATGCTTGAAAAGTATCATCGAGAAACAAACAATCATTCATTTGACTGGCCTTTAATTAATTCCAAGGAAAATAATTATCAGACATAAATAGCTAATTACTCTTTGATTACAAGACGACCCTACACGGTCAACACTTTTAAGATTTTGAACATCATTTTTTGAGACTTACCTGGTTTGTTTACCCAGAAGATCACGTGATAAAAAATCATAAAATTATTTTTTAGCATCCTTGGGTTGGCCGCCAACTTTTATCAAACTTGCCCATGTCTGTGCCAAAATTTGTTCGGACAAATGTCTAGTGTTTTATTTAGTAAAAAAGTTTTTTTGGGTGTTTTTTTCTGTTCAGGTGTAAAAAAATATGACAAACCAAATCGTAAAAAACAAAGTAGTGTAGCTAGAAACATCGAAATTTTGTTGGCTTTCTGCAGAAATGTTCAGAATCAACTCATCTTAAACAGGAAAAAAGTTCTGACTTGAGGAATAAGCCAAAGTCGGACTTTTTCAGAAAGTTGCAAAAAATCACTTTGAGCAGTTATAAAGGCGAATCCGAAAAAACGGATTGCAGATCCGTCCTAGAAATGTCGTCAGTAATCTACCATTAACGGGTGTAAACGTTTTTTTGGTCCACCCTGTATATTGTGATTAATGAATATTCCTATTTGAGTGAGCTCAAGATAGTATAATTATAAGTTGTTACATACTGTATATCCTTAATCCAACACCCTGTATGTAAAGTCGAAAACAAGCCTCAACTTCGAACTACCAGCTTCCAACATCGAGAGCCTGCCTTCAGTACACCTCTATCATTCAACACGTAAGTGAACGGAACCAATCGCCCCATCACATATTATTTAGTCCACTGCTCATATATTATAAGAAAACCAACTAGTCAAAGGCCACGGCTTTTACAGTCCTCCGTGTCCCTTCCTTGCTATCGAACAAAAATGGTCATTCGGTCCAAATTAGAATCGCGAATTTTTGGGGGGTTAATTGTTCTTTTTTTTCTCGTTTTTTCCGCTTTCCGCTCTACGTTTTTTCGATTTCGCGTTCCGTTCAAAAGATTTTCTGTTTAGGGAGGTGTGCCCGTTTTCGTTTTATGTATCTTTTTGTTAGTAAAACCACTTTTTGTTAGTAAAACCGCTTTTTGTTGAACCGCCTTTGTGAAACCGCTTTCGTTAACCGCATTTTTTAATTTAATATTTTTTTTGGTAAACCGCCGTCGCACGATTTTGATCGCGATACTTTTCAGTTTTCTTTAAGTTTTATCGCCAACCCTAAAGTAATTCAGGATTTTCCGCTTTACCATTTTCCGCTTAAATAATTATATTTTTTCTTTCAGTATAACCGCTAGATTCATTTAAAATTTAATGTTAATTGTAATTACTTAAGGTGGGTTTCATTGTGTTTCTTTCGTGAAAGTACATGTAATTGCCTTAAATTAATTTTTTTTTATTCATTTTATCTAAAGATTATTAAAATAAGTGCATAGCTACATAAAATAACCTACCTACTTACTTAACCATTTTATTTTCAATAGTTATAATCTGAAGTGATTTTGAGTTCAATTACCTAAGTATCATACATAATTATTAGTAAGTTCTAGCGTAGGTAATCTGGATGGACGCACGTAAGTCATTTGGGCATGCATGTTTGTGTCTTGTAGTAGTTCGTTTTTGATTTTTGCTATTTTACCTGCTCTTATTTGGCTTGATCTTTGATCGCCATAATTATTATTTACCGCCTTCTTGTATTACCGCTGCAGAGGTTTATTACTCTCCGCTCAAATTATTTTTTTTTTTTTTTTTGGTTTATTATTTTATATTTACCAGTTTTTTGCTATCTATCCATAAAACATGGGTGTAGATGAAGATAGGTTAAACAGCCTTCTCTATCGTAGAGAGAAGATATTTTCTCGCATGCAATCGCTGTTCGACTCCTCCTCAGACCTCTCAAGTAAGGAAAAGCTAGCGTCTTTTCTAGTTAGGTACGATAAAATCGATGAGCATTATTCCGATTATGAGACTGTGCAATGTGATATTCATGCTCAGTGTATGAAGATGTCAGATGAGACAACACAGAAAGCGTCAGCTCAACAGACAACTACTTTTGAGGATCTTTATTACAGCGTAAAGGCTACAGCTAGGCTAAATAAATTTAAAACTTCTAGTGAGAAACTAGCTGAGCTGGCTATTACTAGTCAGGTACCCGCAGCCACGCCTCCGCCGGTTAGTGTGCCGACGCCGCCGGCACCTCGTTTACCCAAACTTGAAATTCCTGTGTTCAGTGGGGAATTGCATGAGTGGCCAAACTTTTACGCGTTGTTCAACTCAACGATACATATCAATGGTTCTCTTTCTAATACAGAAAAGCTTCAGTACTTAAAAACTTTTCTTACTGGTACCGCGTTATCTCTTATCGAGTGTCTACAGCTTTCTCCCGCTAATTATGAGATAGCTTACAAAACCATTGTTGACAGGTATCAAAATAAGCGTAATTTAGGGGCTTTTTATCTTAACAAAATATTTTCTTTCCGCCAGATAAATTCCAACTCTTTAGAAAATCTAAGAAAATTTTATGAATGTTTTCAAACCACATTCAACGCTTATACAGCTCTCGAACTGACTCAGCCTGCGGATTATTTCGCAATGCATTTAGCGCTACGTGCTCTTGATGTAGATACACGTCAGCGTTTTGAATCTGAATTTGATGTACGTGATATCCCGACCTTTGAACAGTTAATGACTTTTGTGCAGAAGCAATGTCACATTCTAGAGATTAGCAGTGATGCAGATCGACAACCGCATGCTTCGGTGCAAAAGAAAATCCCCGCTTCGCACCAACCTAGTTCTTTCAGATCCACCCGCCATACTTTGGTTTCTACCGCTCAGCCGAACGTTCCGCCCGCTGCGTCTTCGTCTTGTCCTCATTGCAAGGGAGATTACCGCTTGTTTAATTGTTCTTCGTTTCAGGCTGCTGAGGCGACTAAGCGATACGAAATCGTGAAGTCCCTCAGGAAATGTTTTAATTGTTTAGGGAACCATATTTTATCTGACTGTAAGTCTAGGTCGCGATGTTCAAAGTGTCAGAGTGGATCCCATCATACATTACTTCATTTTGTAAAACCGCCCGCTATCCCGCCTGCAGGAATCGCTACTTCCTCCCGCTTTGCCGCTACCGCTACTTGTTACGCTAGTGAGAAGTCTACTGTCTTACTAGCTACCGCTCAGGCGCGGATTCAAGATTCATGTGGAAATTATCAATCTATTCGTCTAGTAATTGACCCTGGGTCTCAAATTAGTTGTATCAGTGCCAGCTTTGTTCAAAAACTTGGTTTAAAATATACGTCATCCCGCACCAATATCTCAGGTATTGGTAATGAGCATACCTTGCAAAGTAAAGGTAATGTTTTTTGCAAGTTGATACCATCTCTGATTATGACACCAGAAGTATCTACAGAAGCTGTTGTTCTGTCCAAAATTTCTTCGGACTTACCATCAGTGAACTTGCCATCTAGTGTGAAAGAGCAGTATTCGTCCATTTCGCTAGCTGATTGTGATTTTCATAAATCTAGTAGAATAGATTTTCTGCTTGGAGCTGATTTATACCCACATATTTTGATTACCAAGAGTCCCACAATTATACAGGGTGAACCAGTCGCGGTCAACACGATTTTTGGATGGGTCCTCATGGGGAAGGTTCCGGTAGCTGATGAAGTGTCAACGCAGAACTCGTTGTTTGTTCGTTCTGAATCGCCTGAAAAATCTCTGGATGCCGTTATTAAGCGTTTCTGGGAGGTTGAAGAAGTTTCAGAGAGGAAGTTCGAGAATCCGGAAGACTTGAGATGTGAGAAGTACTATGAGGACACCACGAATCGTGAACCCGATGGTTCTTATTCTGTTTGTTTGCCCTTTAAGGAGAGTGTTCCCGCTGCAGGGTCTACTAGAGACGCTGCTTTGAAACGGTTTTTATCGTTAGAATCCCGCTTGCATAGACAACCGCAACTTTTTGCCGAGTATAAAAAATTTGTCCATGAATATTTGGAGTTGGGTCATCTCAACGTAGCTCCGCAACCCTCTCCATACGTGATCCCGCACCACTGCGTCATTAAGGAATCCAGTTCCACTACCAAGCTGCGCGTGGTTTTTGACTCCTCGGTTAAGGATGATAAGGGTCTCTCGTTAAATGAATGCCTGATGATTGGACCAAAACTACAACGAGATATTCCAGACATCATTCAAAATTTCCGTTTGCATCGAGTGGCAGTCTGTGCTGATGTGAAGCAAATGTATCGGGGTATTTTGGTCGACAAAGAACATCGTAAATATCAGCATATTTTTTGGCGAGATTCTCCTAATGATCCACTTATCGAATTTGAATTGAACACTGTTACTTATGGGTTTTCTTGTTCGCCATATTTAGCGCAGAGAACCATGCGACAACTTGTCGCAGATGAAGGTGAACCCTTCCCGCTTGCCTCCCAGGCAATCTTGTACGAAACGTACGTTGATGACGTCACGGCTGGGGCTGTGGACGTCAAGACGGCGTTGTTATTGAGAAATGAGCTCATAGAGTTGTTGGGTAAAGCAAACTTCTCGTTAAGAAAATGGGCATCTAGCCATCCGCAGATCCTGACTGACCTGCCTAAGGAGCATGTGCAAGCCGCTGTGGGCTTCTCGCCTGAAGGAGATGGTGCGTTGAAGGTGCTGGGGTTGGAGTGGAAACCTGACTTAGATGTTTTTATTTATTCAATAGCTCCCCCTATTATTAATGAGCAGCACACAAAACAGTCCATCTTATCTACAATCGCACGTCTCTTCGATCCGCTAGGTTGGTTGTCTCCCGCTATTTTTTTCGCTAAATGTATAATTCAACGCACTTGGTTAGCAGGCAGTGACTGGAGTGAACCGCTCCCTGAAGACATTACCGCCGACTGGAAAAAATTTCTTTTCCAGATCGAATCCTTATCTGAAGTTAGAATTCCCCGCTTTTGTAATATTGAACCAAATGCAGAATACTCCATCTTCGGCTTTTGTGATGCCTCTGAAAAAGGATACGCCGCTGTATTGTATCTCCGCTCTGCGTTACATGAAGATATTCGTATTTCGCTTTTGATAGCCAAGAGTCGAGTAGCGCCGCTGAAATCCGCAACAATTCCTCGATTGGAACTTATGGCTGCTGTTTTGCTTTCACGTCTGCTTGTTTCGATTCAGGATATTGTGAATAAATTAAATGTCAAGGAGATCTTTCTCTTTAGCGACTCGACAGTTGTTCTTGGTTGGTTACGAACTTCGCCGCATCGTTTAAAAATATTTGTAGCAAACCGCGTTGTGGAAATATTAGATAACACTTCTCCCTCCTCTTGGAGGCATATTTCTACTCATGAAAATCCAGCGGATTGTGCCTCGAGAGGGTTATACCCTCAAGATTTAGTTAGCCATCCTTTGTGGTGGACGGGGCCTTCATTCATGGCTGAACCGCGCGACACTTGGTTGATCGACAGGGTCATTGTCCCCGATGAAAATCTACCGGAGCTGAAGTCGACAGTCTTAATTGCCGCCTCGGAAAACTCAAGAAATTTATTTTTTGATGTCATAGAGAAGTTTTCGTCGTTAGTACGAGTTCAGCGCGTCATAGGTTTTGTACTTCGCTTTGTTAATAATCTTCGCTGTGATTCCTCAACTCGCAAGTCAGGGCCGCTAGAAATTGAAGAGATGAACAGAGCCATGAATCTGTGCATTCGTGTGGTTCAGAAGGCTGAATATGAAGTCGTAGTGCAAAAATTAAAGGATGATCCGCAGTTGAAACATTATTTGAGACGATTGTCACCCTTTATCGATGAAAACCCGCTTGTCAGGGTGGGCGGTCGGATTAAAAATTCGGATCTGCATTATTCAGCAAAATATCCGCTTTTATTACCGAAATGTAGTCACTTATCAAGATTGATTGTCAAACACTATCATCTCCAGACGCTACATGGAGGACCACTCATTGTTCAGTCTATTATTCAGCAACAATATTGGATTATATCTCTTCGTAGTCTTGTTAGACAATGTTATATTTAAATGTTTGATTTGCTATAAACTCAAAGCAAAATCTTTAACCCCGCCTATGAGTGATTTACCCGCCGTTCGATTTGAACAAGTTCGAGCGTTTCTTAATGTTTTTGTTGACTATGCTGGCTTTTTTGTCTTGAAAGAAAGCACTCGGAGAAACGCGAGAACCTACAAGGGATACCTCGCAATTTTTATATGTATGTCTACCAAGGCCATGCATCTCGAAGTTGTTACAGATTTATCTACTGCCGCGTTCTTGGCTGCATTGGATCGATTTACATCTCGCCGTGGATTAGCTGCTAAAATCTACAGTGATAATGGTACGAACTTTGTAGGTGCAGCTCGCCATCTTAAAGAAGTGTACACTCTGTTGTGCAACTCTGAGGAGGTGATCAGCAATCATCTTACAAAGAGAAAAATTCGTTGGTATTTTAATCCTCCAAACGCTCCCAACTTTTCTGGTTTAGTTGAGCGAGCGGTCAAAAGTTGTAAACACCACACCAAACGCGTCATCGGAGAGCAATCCTTGACGTATGAAGAGTTTTCAACTTTAATGTGCCGCATTGAAGCGGTACTCAACTCGCGTCCACTTTGTGGAGTCCCTAGTTCGGATCCCAATGATGGTAATGATTTTCTTTCCCCCGCACATTTCCTCATTGGCTCGACAATGTTGTCTGTTCCTGAAGAGAACTTGACTTCTCAACCCATGAATCGACTTAATCGTTGGCAGTTGATTCGTCAGGCTGTGCAGTCATTCTGGAAGCGGTGGTCAATCGAGTATTTACATACTCTGATCCCTCGTCCTAAGTGGAACACAGAAGATAGAGAGCTAAATGTAGGAGAAGTAGTTTTTGTTCAATCTACTATCAATCAGATGAATCCTTTGAGTTGGCCTATTGGTAGAGTTGAACAGTTGATTGCGGGAAAAGATGGGGTAACACGCGTCGCTAAGGTAAGGGTCGCGAATACAATAGCTACAAGACCGCTTACAAAGTTAGTCCCACTGCCTTTGGCGACCCATCCAAGATACGTAGGACAGGTACAACCTACCTCCTAAGTAATATTTTTTTTTTGTTAATTTGGCAATTACGTGTTCGTTCGCGTGAGTTAACCGCGTTCGGTCGCGTTTTGTATTTTCTGTTTTTTTTTTCGATTTGAATTTTCGTTTTGTTTTGTTTTGCACCGTGGTACTGTTTTTGTATATTTTGTTCGTGCCGCGTTGTCGCAAAATTGGTTATTTTGGGTGGGCGGTTATGTTACATACTGTATATCCTTAATCCAACACCCTGTATGTAAAGTCGAAAACAAGCCTCAACTTCGTTGGAGCAGGCTCTCGAACTACCAGCTTCCAACATCGAGAGCCTGCCTTCAGTACACCTCTATCATTCAACACGTAAGTGAACGGAACCAATCGCCCCATCACATATTATTTAGTCCACTGCTCATATATTATAAGAAAACCAACTAATCAAAGGCCACGGCTTTTACAGTCCTCCGTGTCCCTTCCTTCCTATCGAACATAAGTATATTATATGAAGCTACATCTACAGTATTTTTTAACATTATTATTTATTAAAAATGAGTGTTTCACAGCCTCTTTTATTTTTTAGCCATAAAACAGCAGCTACTGTAGATGCTTGTGGTCTATGCGTTAGTTTGCCCTTCCCATCTAATGGGCAAGAAGTGACACAATAGATCCTATTTAGGTGCTGCATCAACATGAGCACACCGGAAGGTATCCCTTACAAACAACTGTAACCAAATGAATACAATTTTTTATAGGCTCTGGGGATCAATCCTGGGACCTTCCATACGGCAAGCAACTATCTTACCACTGAGCTAATCATGCAATAATTAATAATACATACCCAGATCTACAACATTGTTGAATTTTCTCTTGATGTCAAATATTCTATCAGATAGTCTATAACCTACTTCATCTTTTAGATAGTCATAGACTTCAACGTCCTCATTTAGAGCAGCTCTTTCTTTTTGTAATACTTTGCTTTCTCTATTAAAGACATACATAATTGGATCATTGAGTTCCTTTTGACTCTTATGCTGACTGTTGTGGAAATCCAAAGTCTTGTGAAAATTTCTTTGAGAATTAATTGTTAGCTTTATGAACATATATTCTAATTTTGGTGTACTCAATATTGATGAACTGCTCATTGAATATTTCATGAAGATGTTACAAGTAGACATGAGACCTGAAAAAAGAAAATGCAACATTAAAACGTGTGATCCTTTTTTTTATTAATGTCCCAAGAAAATATTTTTTTTTAAATTAACCTCAGAGTCCTGTTCGGGTGTCTCAATCAATACAAAGGTTGACTTTTTTTTTTTTTTTTTTTTTCATTCATTACAATGCACTTTATTCACTTTCATTATCCAACTCATCTCCCTGGGGCACACAGCCCACAACTGCCGCCGCATTTCCTCTTTGTATTGCCAGACTTATCCTTTGTGATAGGTAGAAACCCATTCTACCATCACCTGACTTTTCCACTAGCCTTGACCCCAACACGGGTCAGTGAAATTCACTTATAATGACACCCAAGGAACCAAACTTTCCCATCATTATATCCGGATGCTATCTAAGCTGGTACAGGCATGCATAAATAATGAAAACCTTTGAGGTAGTAGCAAATAAAAAAAGCCGGTAGGTATTTATAATCTTTAGAACAAAGCAGAATGTGTTTTTATTTTTTGTACAGTAAGTTAGGTTGCAATATGGAATGATTTTTTTAGAGAACTTAATTTTTAAGAGCCGTTCCAAAAGAGCCTTATCTATATCTTCAAATGAAGATTTCCTTTTCTTGTCCATAGGGTCTGCACTATGAAAAGACATTTTGATTTGCTCCCTGTTTTTCCGTACTGTTGAGATAGTGGAATGCCAGCATCCCATCTCTTTGCTTAGTTGTAGATTTGTCTCTCCACTTTCAATCCTCATGACAATATGAGCTTTCTCCTCCAATGAGAAACTGTTGCGTTTTGTTGAGCACTCATTTTGACTACTAATACATATCACGTATTTACAAACAACAAAGCTACCAGCACTGTACTTTAGGTTAAACGGTTAAAATTCAACTAAAGTTGATAAGAATGGCCATAAAAATATCATGGAATCAACACAAAATTATTGCCCAATGACTAAAAAAAATCACTTTACTTAATAGGTTTTAATTTATTCAACACCATAACCTATAAATTCAAAACAATACTAAAGCAATAAAGGATACTAATTCTTATATCTCTACAATGGTAGCACGTGTCTTGTCTATTTCTATACTAGTCACAACATGAAAACAAAAAAAAATAATCTATTTATAGAAAGGTGCCGTCATAATAACTGGAGGATTTTGTGAAGGATAATTTTAAATTTGCCTGAAAATGTACTGGTATAGGAAAATTCAAGAGACCCGGGAAGTTCTGTCATTATAAGTGGAAGGTTGTTTTATCCGGTGTCGTTATAAGTGAATTTCACTGTATTATTTTCTAGCTAATTCATTAAGCTTTATATAGAAAGGATTCAAGCTTCAAAACCTTAGTGATACAGTCTGCTCTCTTATTTCATTATAATAATTTTAATTTTTTTTTTGCAAACTGCTGACCTTTCTCATTTTTAGAAACTACCAATTCTTTTAATTTTCTTACGAAACAGATCTACCCTACCTACGCAATGATTTATTGAAATAGGTAAACAAAGATAGGTATCAATAACAAATGTTATATTAATGGGATTTCCCCAGAAATATTACAATATCTTACTTGTCAGTTCAACTATTGTACTGTAGCATCTGAGGTACTATTGAACTATTGTGGTAAATTAGAAATACAAGTGTATTATTTACAAGTCACCCATGCCTCAAGTTATATATAATCTTGGGCATATAAAACTATTTACTGGGAAAACTACCCATGGAACATGGATGGGAAAGTCTACAATTGATGGAATAAAAACAAGATTATAAGCAACTCACCAATCCCTGTTCTCTCCATGCTTGATTTTTCGCTTAAAATTTAGAGTTAAACAGTTGATTTCTGGATTATGGCACAATTCACAAACTGTTGGAATCTTTTAATTCACTTTTAAGTAAAGTGTAGTAGTAGTATCTATGTATTATGACTGGGCACCAAGTTTATCAAGTTCTTTATAACTAAAGATAGCTATTGTAGCCTTTATCTTGGTATTATTTGCCTTCTCATTCGCAGGGAACTTACAAACCTGCTACCCACATTGACCTCACCCAGCCTGGGTTGGGCCGGAATGCCAGCATCACGAAGTCTTCACCTCGCTGGACGTTGCTTAACTTCGGTGATCCTACGAGAACCAATGCAATCGACGCTGGCTTAAGTAAAGTGATCTATTCCTTTTTTTTTCGACTTCGAAAGATAAGGCTACTTCAAATTTCGCGGTAGTACCGAATAATTAAAATTACACTGTTGCCGACTGGCAGTCAGCCATATTATAGAAATCTGTGCCCTCGAGCATGATGTGCCTTTTAAAGTCTGTTCACTATTGCCGTATTTTTCTTTCTAACCAAAGTTAACCAAACGGGAATAAAATGAACCAAACTGGAAGCAAGTCATTTTTCTTTTGGAAGAGGAAAAATTTCCACTTCCAAAGTTAACCAAAGTGGAAGTAGAAAATTCTTGCTTCCAGTTCTTTTATACAGGGTGGACCAAAAAAACGTTTACACCCGTTAATGGTAGATTACTGACGACATTTCCAGCCCGGATCTGCAATCCGTTTTTTCGGATTCGCCTTTATAACTGCACAAAGTGATTTTTTGCAACTTTCTGAAAAACTCCGACTTTGGCTTATTCTTTAGGTCAGTACTTTTTTCCTGTTTAAGATGAGTTAATTCTGAACAATTCTGCAGAAAGCCAACAAAATTTCGATGTTTTTAGTTACACTACTTTGTTTTTTACGGTTTGGTTTGTCATATTTTTTTACACCTGAACAGAAAAAAAACACACGAAAAAACTTTTTTACTAAATAAAACACTCGACATTTGTCCGAACAAATTTTGGCACAGACATGGGCAAGTTTGATAAAAGTTGGCGGGCGCCCCGAGGATGCTAAAAAATAATTTTACGATTTTTTATCACCTGATCTTCTGGGAAAAACTATTAGATGTTTGCCAAAAACTCTTCAAAAATCCTAAGACTTTTCTAGCTGTAGACTGTGTAAGGGCGTCTTGTATTGTTTACATTGCTTTTTTTGAATACCGCGGTCTCACATGCCTTCATCAGCCAGTTTAGGAAAATTCAAATGATAATTTTCGGGCTTTTCAGACTGCCAGTTGTGTTAGCTAGATGTGATAGTGCTAAAAGTGTTAGTCGGATGACCGAAGTTCAATTCTCGGCGGACAATATTTTTTTAATTATCAAAAAAATCTGATGGAATATTTTATTCATACCTGTATCTGACCTGTTGTAGTTGTAACACCAACAACTTATGGTTTTTTTTGGGGGTAATACCATCTGTAAATTAAGTTATATCAGATACTATTGGTATCACAATACACATGATTATTATTCATGTAAGCCCCTGAGAGACTGCCTTGATAATGTAAGGATGGTTTTTCTTATGCTTCCCTACAAGAGAATAGAAATCTTGAAAAAAAAAAACAAGATAATATTTTGTAAAATTAATAAACTTTTGCAGTCTTTATTATGTTTTATACTATTTTGATATAAACAAAAAGGTATTAAAAAAAAAAAAAACATTTTGTGTTAGTATGTTCAATGAGAAACGATTAGAAGCGCACGACTAGCTCAGTGGTAAGCTAGTCACTTGCCATGCGGAAGATCCCACCCGGTCCGAACGCCAGAGCCAGCAAAAAATTCATGACTACAAAATAAAAAAAACTGTTGCCATTTTTTATTTTACCATAGTACACACTATGGATTCTCCTCACAGAAATTTTTGAAACCAATGGTGACTTTAGTACCTTAGTTCTAACTCAGAACTGTCCTTCTACCTTCTTGCCTCTCTCTCTCTCTCTTTCGCTCTCTGCCTCTCTCTCTCTCTCTCTCTCCCTTCTCAATTCCCTCAGAGGAACTGTTGGTAGTGGCGTCCACCTTCCTGGATGCAAAGGTTGAACCTCTTCATCATGTTCCGTCGAATGTTGCGGAAGATTCCAGGTTTTTTTGTCAGGTCATCGAATGCCAACAGGATTCTTGCTACCAGATTCTGCTACTCTTGCGTCTCCACTGGTATTTCATAATCTATGTTTTTCACGTGATCCCAAATGTTCCTGTTGGCAGCTCCATATGCTAAATGCATATCTGCCATTTCAGCATCCGAATAATAATAATTATGTAACTTGTACTAAAAAAAACTCAAGAAGTTTAAAGATGATATTTCATAGAATGCAGAAAAAAATGCTTGAAAACTATCATCGAGAAACAAACAATCATTCATTTGACTGGCCTTTAATTAATTCCAAGGAAAATAATTATCAGACATAAATAGATAAAATTACTCTTTGAGTACAAGACGACCCTACACGGTCAACACTTTTAAGATTTTGAACATCATTTTTTGAGACTTACCTGGTTCGTTTTCCCAGAAGATCACGTGATAAAAAATCGTATCAACTCATCTTAAACAGGAAAAAAGTACTGACCTAAAGAATAAGCCAAAGTCGGAGTTTTTCAGAAAGTTGCAAAAAATCACTTTGTGCAGTTATTAAGGCGAATCCGAAAAAACGGATTGCAGATCCGGGCTGGAAATGTCGTCAGTAATCTACCATTAACGGGTGTAAACGTTTTTTTGGTCCACCCTGTAGGTTAAGTCCATTGTTTATCTTTAAAAGTAACCAAACGCATTTTTCTTTTACGAATGACCTTGGAATAAAATGGAAATATTTGGAAGAAACCTAACCAGGAATTTTTTTTTTGGTTAGAAAGAAAAATACGACTTATATTTTATCATTATGGATAAAAATTCTATACCCCTGTTCTAACCAAATAAGAATATATTCGGAATTCCCAAAACATGTTCAATGGCTTAGTTCAATTTAGGTATATGAATCAAAATAAGATATTACGGAGAAATATTGCTTGACATTCCATGGTTATCCAAAAAAACTTCCTCTACAATGCAGAATGAGGGGAGGGAGGTTCAAGAAAATAGCTTGGCAACGTTGCAAATAAGCAAAAATCTTATCAAATTTCTTATCACCAATAACAAATTTTCAGTGAAAATAGTAAAATAATCATTTCCTTATCTCAAATAAGGAAAGTAAAAAAGTGATCAACTCAGCAACTGATTGAATTCTTCATAAGTTTTATCAATCCACGCTCACCAGTTCTAGCGATTCATATTCATAGGAAGTGCCATGTATTTATCTCGATCCAGACCATTCACTTTGCTACTACAACATTCCTGTATTCTTTCAAAATCTTTCCAACCTGTCAAATCATTTCCACTTCAGAGGATGATTCCTGCCCCAACCACTGTCATGTCTAAGCCAGTTAACCCCTACAGTACAGAAACTATTCCTGAACTCAGTAAGACAGAAAAGTTGAAGCAAGCATTCAAAGACTATGGAGCAACTTTGTTTCTTTTCCACATAAGCATGTCACTGTGCTCTCTTGGAGTTTGGTACTTAATAATAACCAGGTTAGTTCTCTGTAACTTTGTTAGTAAGGCAGTAGGATATAACCATGAGGTTGATTGTTCAAGTTAAATACAGCAAGAGTTTGAGTAATTGTGATATCTCTCACAAACCATTCATCCTTTCCAAGATTGAATTTGTGCTATTATGTATGTTCAATACACAAGTTCAATAGGTTGTAGGTAGAGATAGGAATACCAGGCATCTTTTAGTTTCATCATAAAACAGAACCTTAAAGGATTGGATCATTGTTTTGAAACTTTACTTTCAAAACAATCAACTATAGTTATTTGTGTAATTAAGTCATGATTTCTAGTGAGTAGCATTCACATTACAAGAAATAATGCTAATGCATCATATCTCTAACCAACCATCATTGTCCAATATCAAGCTTGTAATGCTGCCACAGGTTGTTGCCCACTCTACAACTACCTTAATTGTCCTCACGAGGCTATGGTAGGCCTCAACCTCCCAAAAACATTCTAACCCTGGCAGGATTCAAACCTGGGTCACCTGCAATGTAAGCTGAGCACTGAAACTTTGAATTAGCTCAAGCCAATCGGTTTCATCCTTTTAAATGGCTTGTATTTCCCACCACTAGTGAAATCACAATATTGTGATTAAAACATTAAAAAGTAGTCACCATGGCCAAGTGGTGTAGCACAGTAGGTTAGCATGCCCAGTGACCTGAGATCAATCTACAGCAGGATAGGAATTTTTCTGCTCTTTACTAGAATTTCGAGGGTCCACAAAAACCTCATGAGGAAAAATGATGAGTTATTTGCATGGATCCAGTGACCAGTGGTGGCATTACCTAAGTTTAAAGAATTCTTAGTTGAAAAAGGTTTACTATGTTTTCAGGGACACCTTGTATTATTTTTTAAATTACATCTTCTTCTTCTTTTATTCTGTTTTATCCCGCTCAAGCAGAGTCGACGTTGTTCAACCTCATGGTTGAGGTTGGTTGGTTTTGGCACATTTTTTTACGGCTGGATGCCCTTCCTAACGCCAACGATTCTATTTGATTTAACGTCCTGGATTAGGACGGGGGTTTTACCCTCCATTCGCTGGAGGGTAAAACCCCCGTCCTAATCCAGCTACCCACATTAACCTCACCCAGCCTCCTCACGTGTTCAGATGGAAAAGAATTTTCTTTGAAAAGTCTGCCCCAGCCGGGAGTTGAACTTGGGAACTCTGGACTACGGGCAGTAGTCACAACCATTTTGCCACGGAGGCTGGGTTTTGCCACGGAGGCAATTTTTTAAATTACATCATATTGATAAAAATATCATTTCTTTCCCATGGTGATCAATACATGTTTATAAATAGTAGTTTTTGGCCAAGCTGAATACAACAACAAAACCTACAAAAATACTTTCATTCAATTTTATTTCAGTGGAGTTGATGTGCCAGAGCTCCTGAGAAAAATCAATATAGATGAATCCAAATTACACCTGGCTAGTGGTGCCAGCACATTTGTGGTGGCATATGCTCTTCATAAAATGACAGCACCTATTAGAATCAGTATCACTCTGGGTGCAGCCCCATTCATAGTCCGTTACTTGAGAAGAGTTGGAATTCTGAAACTAAAAAAACCAGTAGAGCCCAAACATCCTGTTGGAAACCCCACTGGAAGTTCACCATCCCCTTCATCTGAAAACTCACGAGTGAACTAATGAAAGCTTGGAATTTCATTTTAAAGACTAACCGTTGTGAAAAGAGGGGTTTGTCCTGAGTGAAAAGATTGAGAGATTTTTATGTGACTGATGGTCTCACATAAAGGATGAAATTGGAAAGTTGTATTCAAGGAAAGTGCTCAAGAAATGATAGTTTTTCTTCAAGTAATAAGAATTAGGATTTTTTTAAACATTATCTCAAAAACTAGAAATTGACCATTTAGCTGAGAGATATTCTTTTTGTGGAATATTGACAACTAAATGTTATTTAATAGTGATAGTACCATAAAATCACTGTTGAGATGAAAGTCATGTAAAATGATACAAGACAGTAGCTTGAAAATGATTTTTTTTTTTTTTAATAGGTAAGAAATTCTTAACTTAAAAACAAAAAATAAAAAAGGATATTTACATATTGTACATTTTTACAAAAAGTTATGAATTTAATCTCTTAACACTTAGACGACCGGCATGGTTTTTCGTGAATTCTCTTGTGGGACCGGCGATAATACGGCTCTCCGACATTGTGTACCACCGGTGGTACACCCGGTCCATTCCGTACGAACGTGCGTGTACCACCGGTGGTACACCCGGTCGTCTAAGTGTTAAGAGCTTGACTTCTATAGAGTCCTTGAGATTTGTTGATGTATTCTATATTTTATTGTTCAATTAGGCATCTAATATGGTGTCACATAATTCAAAATTTTATTCCTCAATTCCTGAAACAAGTAAATCAAAATAACAAATATATTTTAGGTAGCTATTACTACATAAAAAAGGGAGTGCTGGTATAAATTGTTTTCTATTTTAAAATCTGTAAAACGTCTACAATTCTCTACATACTACATTTGAGCTTGATTGAAGTGACATAAAAAATAATTCCAGATATCTTTACATTTAAACAATGCATTACTCATAGCATAAACAAAAAAAATGATTATCTCATGTAGTGAGTATTAATAGGCACAAGTACAAATTGTTTTCATCATCCAAGAGGTGATGGTAAAATTTGTTTAAATTAATATGTAGTGCATAAGAGTTATAGGGTATGGTATAATGAAGGCTGATTTTAAATGTTTTAATTAATAAATAACTATCGTTTTTATTTTATATTCATCTAATGTTACATTATTTTGAAACTTGGTCTCTATTCCAGCCTCCGTGGCGTAACCAGCCTCCGTGGCGTAACCAGCCTCCGTGGCGTAACGGTTGTGACTACTGCCCGTAGTCCAGAGATCCTGAGTTCGATTCCCGGTTGGAGCAGACTTTTCGCACAGAAAATTCTGTTCCCTCTGAACATGTGAGGCTGGAAATTCCGGCCCTACCCAGGCTGGGTGAGGTTAATGTGGGTAGCTGGTACGATTCCCAGCGAATGGAGGGTAAAACCCCCGTCCTGTCTACCAAGTCAGGACGTTAAAACCAAATAGAATCAATGGACATGAAAGGAGCCTAGACATTGGATCTGGGCGTCCATATAATCCTCTCACCACCGTGATTTAGGTATCAATACCTATCTCACGGACACGGAATTATTATTATTACTGGAAAATATTTATTTCCGCATTTTTTCCCCTCAACATCTGTAATATATTTTAGTCAGTCAGTGTACATACCTGGTTTCCTAGTTTCTCGACCCTCAACTTGAGTTCCTGAGCTATCCCAGTGTCTGAGTTTGATTGAATGAATACAGACACATGATGGAGGGCAACAGAGTACAATACAGGACACCAGGCTTCTCTTATTTTACCTGAGAATGGGTGAGTAAAACAATAGCAATGAATAGTTTGGATGTTCCACACCACCACAGAAAATAATTAAATCCTACTATTAATTGGTTTAGATTTATTGGCTATCATAAGAGATCATTGGTAGTCATTGTGTTTTCAAATAAGAAATGGACTTAGAAACTTACTTCTTATAGAGGACTGAGAGGTCCCTATACAACACCAGCAGTTATTATCACGAGGGAAATAAAAATATCATATCAACAAGGCAGTGAAAACTTTTTTATTTGAATTTGTGTAATGGAACTGAAATCTTAATATATAAATGTCAAAGTCACTGACTGACTGATCATCGCTCTACAGCCCAAACCGTAATACCTAGCGAGCTGAAATTTGGTAGGTACCTTTGTCTCATAGTCTAGATGTGCAATAAGACGGGATTTTTCGAAATTCCCACTACAACACCTGCCATTGGCGAAAAAAGATTTTTTGCTTTGCGGGCCATGCCTCGGCCCGCAAAGCGGGCGACAGCCCGCTAGTACTTTATATTTAGATTGAACTAGGAATGTGAGAAATTACCTGTAGCTAGACAAAACAGGTAAGTGTTGAGAAGACTTGGATCTGTTTCACATGGAGATAGAAATACTTGTAGTGGAACAACAGTCTGAAAAATATAGTAAATATATAAATATGTTAATGGGTGTCATTATATCACAATTTGGTGGGTAGTGCAGAATTATATAACTTTTTTGTATCTTTGATATCCCAATATCTTATTTTTGTCTATAATTTCGCCACTGGTCGCTGCTCACATTAAAGTAGCTACTCATTTTTCTCACAAGGTAAAATACAAACCACCCCCTGAAAACGGAAGAAAAAATCACGGAAGCGGAAAAACTATTTCCACGACATGAAAAAATAAATTGGGAAGTGATAGTCATCGAAGAAGAAATTCAACGCTTCACAGTGGAAGAAACCGTAGAGGCATTCCACAAATTAAGGAACAAGAAATCACCCGGCCCAGATGATATAAGCTCGGAGATGGCCAAAGCTCTTTTCGAAATTACTCCACAATATTGCTTAGACATGTTTAACCAGGTCCTGGTCTCGGGTGTTTTCCCTAAATACTGGAAGTTGTCAAAACTGGTCCTCTTAGAAAAAGCGAAAAAGGATGATCAGGGAAATATGTCGTATAGACCAATTTGCCTCTTAAATATATTAGGAAAAGTGATGGAACATCTCATTAAAAACAGGCTTTTGAAAGAAATGGAAGAAAAGGGCGATTTATCCGATAAACAATACGGGTTCCGGGCGGGAAGATCAACCCTAGATGCTATAAAAGAGGTTTTAAAAATGGCAGAGGATGCTAAAAAAGAGAAAATGCTTTGTGCAATGACCATGATTGACATAAAAAACGCATTTAATTCAATGCCCTGGAGAGGAATAATGCATGAAATAAAGCGAAAAAATATATCAAATTACCTCACCAGGATATTGTGCAGCTATTTTGAAGATAGGAAACTGCAAATAGACGAAAAAACTGAACTTGAATTGTCCTGCGGCGCCGCACAAGGGCCGACACTGTGGAACATTTATTATATCGAGCTACCTTCAAACTCTAAAGTTCTGGCTTATGCAGACGATCTTGTCATCATAACAAAGGGGAAAACACAAGATGAGATACAACAAGAAACAAATTCTGCCATGGCAAAGATCATAGAGTGGATGAGGAACGCTCAGTTAGAAATCGCTCCCCAAAAAACTGAGGTAGTTCTACTAGTGAGCAAAAAGAAGTGCCGCGAGATAACGGTCCGAGTTAATGACATAAACATTAAGTCAAAAAAATGCGTAAAGTACCTCGGTGTGATGCTAGACGAGAACCTGAGGATGGGTGAACACGTTAAATACGTCGTGTCTAAATCGGAAAGGATCTGCGGAATGCTCAGCAGAATAATGCCAAATCTAAAAGTTCCGGACAACCCGAAGAGAAAAATCCTGGCCTCCGTTGTTTACTCCACCTTATTATACGGAGCACCTGCATGGGGGAAAGTAGTAAAATGGAAGAAATATATTAACCTTCTCGAGAGAGTCCAAAGAAAAATTATGTTGAGGCTCTGCAGAGCATATAGAACGGCGGCAACACCAGCACTGCAGATTATATCAGGGTCACTCCCCATAGAACTTATGGTGGAAGAGAAAAGACGGCTCTACGAGATTTATAAGCAAGAAGAAAATGAAGAGGAAAGAGATAAAATGATCGAAGAACTAAAAAATGAGATGATAGAGGGATGGGAAAGTAAATGGGATGCAGAAAATACAAAAGGAAAATGGACGAAAAGGTTAATAAATAAAACAGGAATGAATCAATGGATAAATAGAAAGCATGGAAATAGAGCGCGCGATTAGCTCAGTGGTTAAGCACTCGCTTGCCATGCGGAAGGTCCCGGGTTCGATCCCCCGTGCCGACAAAAATTTGTATTCTTAATTTGGTTACAATTGTTTATAACATACCGAAAGGTATCCCACCTTTCGGTGCGCTCGTGTTGACCCAGCACCTAATTGGGAAGTATTGTGTCACTTCTCGCCCATCAGAGGGGAGGCATACTACGGGATGGGCAGGCTACAACACAGACCACAAGCGTCTACAGTAGCTCCTGTTTCATGGCTACGAAATAAAAACGGCTATGAAACACTCATCCTTTAAAAAAAAAAAAAAAAATCGTAAGAACTTTGCCAATTTTTAACCGGACACGGGCATTTTGGAAAAATTCAATTTAAAATAAAAAAAGTACCGAGTGCAAAATGTGCTTACTGCAACTGGCCCGAAGACAACCCGGAGCACACAGTATATAACTGCGACCGATTCAACCAAGAAAGAGAGGCTTGTTTCAGATAATTAGGAAAACTGAAAAAATGCTGAGAAACGAAGTTCAATGGAATATCATAGAACAATTCATCCGCAAAATCCTGAGAATCAAGGCACAAGACGATAGACGGGCCAGAACGTGAAGCCCACCTAAGCATCTGCATTTGAAGTAATGTTTCTTCAACGGTTCCGAATGCAGATGTCTTAGAGGGAGAGGAAGGTTTTAGTGGTTAATTGTGCACCGTCGCCAGCACAAGTCCCACACTGTTCACTAGGCTGCTGCATGTAGCAGCATAGTGTTCGTCTTTTGAAGATTTCCCCCTCTTCTTTATAAATAAAAGAAAAGGTAAAAGTGGACCCCAACATACAAGTCATCCGGCGCACTAACTCACTCTACCAGGGTGAATTCTAAAACATATTAATTTGAAAAGTATACAAAAAATCTTTCATAGACAAAGAAATTCCCAATGCTCCGCCAGCCAAGTAAAAAAAATACACTGCCAATTATGGACACAGTACTTCCTCGTGAATGGTTAAAATTGTATACACTTAGCAATTTTGAGATTTTATACTCTACTAGCAGGCTGCACCCGCTTCGCCAAGCCATCACACACACACCACCCATACATCACACACACAAACCATACACACACATCGACACACACACACATCCACACACACACACACACACACACACATCCACATACACACACACCCACCCAAACACACCCACACACACAACACACCCACACACATCACACACACATACACACACCCATCCACACACACACACACCCACCCACACACACCCACCCACCCACACACAGACACACACACCACACACATACACACACACCCATCCACACACACACATACACACACATCACCACACACACACATCACCACACACATCACCACACACACACATACACACACACCACACACACCACACACACACACACAACCATCATCGCTGTAAATTTCAAAATCCCGAGCCAAATCTATCATAGCAGATATTGATAATGTAGCAAACTGGCCCATATTTCGAGAACGGTTTCTCAGAATATGGCAACAAAGAGCTCAAATAAAATCATGTGATGTTCTCAGACAGTTTTTACAATAAAAATATAGGTCCTCGCGATAATTTTTAAGTTCCGTGCTGGAATCTGTAAAAAAAACGTGAAAAGTCTGAAAAAATGGTCAAAATTTCGAACATTCTGGCTTCTATCTCGAGAACGGTACGTCAAAATGTGGCCTAATATGAATTAAATGAAAGCTAGTTTTGTCTAATGTGTTATTAAATAATAAAAAATATAGGTCCTCGCGACAAATTTTAAGTTCCGCGCTGGAATCTGCTAAAAAAACGTGAAAAGTCTGAAAAAAAAGGTCGAAATTTCGAACATTCTGACTTATATCTCCAGAACGGTACGTCAAAATGTGGCCTAATATGAATTAAATGAAAGCTAATTTTGTCTAATGTGTTATTAATAATAAAAAATATAGGTCCTCGCGATAGATTTCAAGTTCCAGGGCAAAGACTGTCTTAAAATCGAACCCTTCCTCAAGGAAATACTTGAGGAAGGTCATAACTCAAGGACGGTTTGGAATTTTGGACTTTTGAAAGTTTTCCTGGTAGTTTTCGGCAATTTTACTTGGGGTCATCTCTCATCAATTTTTTGCTATCTCTTACCGTTTCGCTCAAACAATTCGGACACACAAAGATATTACAAAGATACAAAGCCCGTCCATATTTCTCATTTATATATAGAGATCACTTGTATCTCCAAAACTTCTTAACCGATTCTTTTCAAATTTATTTTAGATGGTAGTATACCATTTTTTTTCTACATTCTAGATCATACAAAAAAATCTTCATAGGCAAGTTTTTGCACTTTTTTGTTTCACAGTGCAAAGTTGATAAAATGGGACCATTTACAATACGCCTCCTGTATCTGTACAAAATTTCGTCAATGTCGTTTCAGTAGATTTACGCGTTACAAGGAATGTATTTATTAGACCTATCGACCTATTCTTTTACAAAAACGAACTTCCTATTTCTAATATTAGAAATTTCTCGGAAGAAAGATAGTGAATTTATTAACTGATGGTCGGAAAATCACAAAATGTCCGCCATTTTGGAAGTGAAGCATTACCGACAAAAAGAAGGTTTAGCTACACCTTCTTTTAAGGTGTAGCTTAATCTGAATTTCAATTTAAGACAGTAAGCAAAAATGACAAGAACTGTCAAGGTCCACCAACACTTCTTTTAGAAGCTCTTCAAAGCTTAGGAGAAGTACCTTTGTATAAATGTTTCTTTATAAAGAAAATAAATAAATAAACTATTAAACTATTAAAGATACAGGTATGTCAACCTGTGTCTCGAGACTTACACTGGCTACTGGGGTGGACAGGAACCTCAAGGCTGCAGCCTGTTCACTCCACAGGAGCTGCTTGTATTTCCGGTCATGCCTCTGATGAAGCGGCACCAGGACGAACTCGCCAAACACGTGATCCCCATAGGACACGCCCATGAACTGCTCCAGAAGCTCTCGATAGCTATAATGCGAAACGGAGGGATTTATTTTTCAACTGCATTGTTATATCACGACGGGGGTGTTTTAGCAGGAAACTGCAAATCTGTTACCCACATTAACCTCACCCAGCTTGGGTTGGTCCGGAATACCAGCGTCATTAAGTCTTAACCTCGCTGGACGTTGCTTAACTTCAGTGATCCTAGGAGAACCGGTGTATTTAACGCGCCATCGACGCTGGCTTTTCATTTATTATTTGGATTTAAGGTCGCTTTCAACTGCATTGTCTCATATCACGACGGGGCTTTTACCCTCCATTCTCTGGAAACTCACAAACCAGCTGGACGTTGCTTAACTTCAGTGACGAGAACTTGTGTATTCAAGTTGCCATACACGCACGTTATGTGATAATTTTCACATGTACCAATAATCTAGCGCGCAGCGTTGATGGCATGTTGAACACACCAGTTCTCGTTTTATCACTCAAGTTAAACAACGACCAGCCAAATTAGGACACACATGGATGAGCGACCCTTCCAATTCGAACCCACGTGTTGCTGGCTATTCCCGACCCAACCCAGGCTGGATGAGGCTAATATGGGTAGCTACCCTAGGGTATGCATACTTCCATCTCGATATGATCTTAGCAGTTGAAAGATTAATATCAACAGATTGCTCTTTATTTTACTTGAGAAGCTTGTAGTCTCTTCTGTTGTATAGTATATGCTTGGTTTTGGGAGACCTACCTTGTTACATTGGCCTGCTTCTATAGACCTAGCACTGGCCGGTGCTGAATGCCAACCGGTCAAAGATTTTGGGATCCAGTTGTAATTAATAAATTATAATTTGTTTCCCCCATTAATACAGGGCCGAAGAATTCTTTCAAGTTAATGGGATTTTCGACCTTGGGATTTTTATAGTTAGCGAGATTCTACTTATTTTCGATGCAACCATTTTTCCACAGTATGCATAAAGTATAATATTATTTTGACAAGTCCGCTGTCTCAACAAATGATCTACTGAGGTTGGTACTTCAGAAAAAGTGCATTTAATTAATTGGTTGTAGTTTGTTTTACACTTACAAATCATAGAATGAAGATAATCCTTCAACTGGTTTACTAAAGTCAAACTCTTCATGTCGCGTAAGGAGACATCTGAGAATTGCTTGCAAGAGTTTGGTTACACCACGGAATAGATCATTATCTGTAAATATGAAATGAACAAAGTGGAAAGTCAGGTTATCAGACCTAATAAAACAAATTATCTATATCATATATATAAAAATATTTTCTCATTGAAAGACATAAGGAAAAAATTAAACCTCGTGTTCCTTGCTCACACTATCAGATAACTTTTTACTTTAGTATTGTATTCGTCGAAAATTTGATCTACCCAGTTTTTCACATTATTTCTGGACGAATCATAGCCTCAGGATACCAAAAAAGTTGTTTTCGGCCATTGGTCCGTGCGTCTGTCCGTGGACAATTGGACATGATATCTCGAGAACGGTAAGAGCTAGAGACTTGAAATCGGCCGCAGGGCCACAAAAAAAGGCAGCAAGAGCCGTTCCTTTGGATTGGTTAAAGATACAAAAAAAGTTAGAGAACAACTTCTTATTGCAATGAAAAAATAAGAGGGGTTTACTCTGATCATTTTTTTGATATCTTCAACTCGTCCCTAATTTACCGGTATTTTGGGGAGTACCCGCTTGGACTAACTTTTTTATTACTCACCCTAGATGGGGGTTGAGACATATCAAATCCAATGGTTTTGAGGTGCTGATTACGAAATTGTCATTGATTTTTAGATAAATGTTACCGTTGAGTCACCAGTGGTGGAATTTGACTTCTTTTTTTTTTTGAGTGATAAGGAAAGTCATGTGGTGTCACACCAGATTTTTTTATACATACTATAGTCCTTTTTAAAAGAAAACAAAAAACTGACAAAGAACGTGTTTCTTTAAAATATTGCACCATTATCCAGCATTAATGGCTTGTTGATTACAACGCTCAGTGGGTTACAACTCCATTGCAAACTCTCGTGATGCTGACTATTTCCAAGTCAATCCAGGCTATGTTAGGATAATGTCTACTTCCAATAATGTGATGATTAGGAATCAAGTAATTCTACCATCAAACCAGCGTTGCACATATTTTTATCTTACCTGCTAGGAATGTACAACTGAGCCTACAGTATCTCGCTGTGATGGAGTTTTTGGATACAATATGAGGAAAAAGAGTTTCTAGAATGAGAATCCATTGGAGGCTGAGCGTGATTTGTTCTGTGTTTATGTCAAAGCTTCTTGTTTGTGGTACATTTTCACTGGAAGAACTGAAAATAAGAAAACAAAAGTCTGAATATCTTAATATATAAATGTCAAAGTCACTGACTGACTGACTGATCATCGCTCTACAGCCCAAACCGTAAGTCCTAGGAAGCTGAAATTTGGTAGGTAGCTTTGTCTTATAGTCTAGATGTGCAATAAGACGGGATTTTTCGAAATTCCCACTACAACACCTGCCATTGGCGAAAAAGGATTTATTGCTTTCACGGCCATGCCTCGGCCCGCAAAGCGGGCGACAGCCCGCTAGTATAATATATGTTTAAAAGTATAAATTTTTGAAAATGTAAAAATGCATTTGATATAGCTATTTTACAGTGATACATAATTTATAGTGTACAAATAAAAGCACACACGCGCGCTCAAAAATAAACACACACGCCATTAAGTTTAACTTGATTGTAATAATATGTAATAATAAAAAAAATACCTACCTCAAGAGAGTAAAGTAGAATTTAGCGCATGATAAGCTCAGTGGTATCTTAAGCGCAAAAAAAATGTAATGAAATTTTGATTACTGTTCTTTTTAAAAGATACCTTCCCATGCTCTCGTATTGACCCAGCACCTAAAGGGAAAGTATTATGTAACTTCTCGTCCATCAGAGGGGAGGCATACTACGGGATGAACGAGTGAACGAGCTACAAGACACACCGCAAGTATGTACAGTAGCTGCTGTTTCAAGGCTACAAAATAAAAAAGGCTGAGAAACACTCATCTTTTAAAAAAATACTCACACTTCAGAATTGTACAACTTCATGATAGGTAAGTATACCCAGTCACTAGGAAGCATTGGCTCAACTCCCTTCTCCGAGAAAGTCAATGTGACTGGATTAGCACTGAGATTCGGAGGAACACTGAAGACGCTCTGATAATACTGTTTGATCTGAAGTAAACTGCAAGGTAAAACACAGTCCAAATTGATAACTTTAGGCTGGTAAAAGTTCATTTAAGTAGTTTTAGTAGATTATTTAAAATTAAAAAAAAAATCATCATAATGATGGTAGCAAGACAGTGGATGAATGACTCAGATATTCTATAACTGTCTTTATAAGGAGGCTAATAATTGACAAGGGATAATAATAATAATAACAGAAGTATTGAAAAATTAATTAGTTATCTTGGAACAATATACACAAGTAGCAAATTAAATACAACAGTAATATTTAATGGATATTGTACTTGTGAAAAATATCTCAACATGTGACTTTTTTAACTTCAAGTGTTGATGTCGTGAGAATTAGCCAACGGATACCCAGGGCACCACCATCTGGATTACCAGAACAACGCCGCAACCACTCGACCACAAATGCCTGTTCAGAATTATTTAAAACATAAGAAACAAAAATATATTGAAGCAAATTTTTATACATAAAAAATTGCTATAAAATGTACTTATATAATATAAACTTCAAGAATTCAACTTTTAACTCTTTTGGAAGATATTTATTGCACACGGCTCATATGGAATTATAATTATGTATTTTAACAAGAATTATATTGCCTGCAGTTGAAACCTAATTTTTAACATACTTTACCTTCCAATGGCATCATTTAGTATTCCATAAGTAGCATCTTCATTTCCTGTACTGATTGTCAAACTTTGTACCTGCCTAGTCAAGGAGAGGAAATATTTCTCTTCAAATACAAAATTACGAACGAGAGGAGATAGTAAATGATGTTGCTCACTCTGTACAACACTCATTAGAATCATGGAGAGACCATGCATCAGTTCATCATGTATTGAACACTGGAAACAAAACAAAACTCAATAATAAATTACGGACCTCTGTGGATCAGTGTTTAAGAGCATTAGTTACTGACCCGGAGGTTGCGGATTTATTTATTTTTATTTATTTATTTATAAACATTTCGATCAAGCTTTATTTACATATTTTATATACAATGTACATGGTAACAATTTAGAAATAAAAATAAACAAAGCCTGATCAAGGGTGGTGATAATGCCTACGGCATTCTCTTCCACACCACCCTTGATTACAGGAAACAAAAACAGTTGGAAAAAACAAAAGAAAATATTTACAATTAAAATAGGGGAAAAAGGAAGGGGGGGGGGGGGGGGGGAGAAACTAGCAACTTATAATAATAATAATAAAACAAAATTACTGATCCATGCCAAACATATATTCTTTTAGTTTCATCTTAAACGACATACGACTTTCCGAGACTCTGAGTTCCTCTGGAAGTCGATTCCACAACCTTGCAGCATTAACAGAGAAACTCTTACTCATGAAATCTGTATAATGCATGGGGATGGTGAGGATATGACGTGATCGTGTATTATGTGAGTGGAAACTTTGTAATGGATGAAATGAAGAATGAAGATATGAAGGTGATGATTCTTCGTTCATTGTTTTCCACAAAAGACATAATGTCGGATTCGAATCCCGGCCGGAGCAGAAAATTCTGACCGAGTTTTTCCTTTTCTGGAATGGCATGGATGTAAAGGTAAAGTGGCCTGAAGTAATACACAAGCGGTTCCGATGCACAGTTACCTTTTTTTAATAATGTTTTTCTAACAATGATAATGGTGATAAGAAAACGAGACATCAGGATTTTTCATTTTTTATGTCAGTAAATCAGTACTTGTTAAGTTCTTACGGCATAAAATAAATTTAAACCTTTTACATACCTGACAATGATGATATAGCTCAAGCAGAGATACAAGCATGTTGATTTCATAACTTGCATAGTAATGATTTGCAGTAGATGATAATACAGTGGATGACACTATTTTGCATAGATAGTCTATCAAGCCATCACAGGAGCTAAATAACACAAGAGCCTCTTCTTTCTTCATTTTCAAATAGATGAACAAATTGTTTAGAAGAGGAAACACAGAATTTTTATGAAGAATCATAGGTACTGAACCTAACTGAGGCAAGCTTTCATGCCCTTTATCGAAATGACCATTTAACAACCAAGAATATTGTGACAAGTTAGCTAGATCCTGTTTGAACAGACCTGAATTGCATAGTTTATTAAGTGAAACATCATAGCACTGGGATATGATTAAGCTGAGTAAAGCATTGCTTAGCATTGTACTCAGTGTATAATTTAGAGGAGAGTTCAAACTCTGAGCAATCCACTTGTGTGTAGATCTAACTATCAAGGTTGTAAACATGCTAGGAGTAGCATTGCTTTGACAATTGATAATATTGATAAGATATAAAAGAGCAGCACAATGTTCCATATCTAATTCTGAGCTTTCTGCTCCAGTGAGATTAAAATGTGTTTCTAACAATCTTATAAGTACTGGTGAGAATTCAGAGATAACATCTTGTTTAAGACTGTACATACTAATTGTACTCATATAGTAGAAACATTCAATGACTAGCTTAATATGGCCACTGTGTCTATCATTTATAAATGTTAATACATGATTTGTAATATCATAGTGTTCTATTAAATAGAGACATATTTTAATGTTCTGGGCAAACAAAACTCTGTAAAATTTAACTATGTCAACTGTATAAATATCTACAGAACTCTTTAGCAATTCATGGATTTTTTTGAACAGCTGTAGATCTTGAATTATGAGTGCACAAATCTCACTTGAATGTCTAGCCATGCGGGTTAATATTTGAACAATATTTTTGATTCCCACACTGTCAGGATTTAAGTGGTTTAAAATATAGGACAGTCTCTTCAGTAGATCAGTTCTCATTGAACCACGCACAAGATCAATTCTCACATAATCCTCATCTTTTATTTCCTTTTCTTCTTTCTTTAAGTCATCCATATTGACATGAAAGTTAGGCTGCTTCAACTTATACATAGACAAACAACGAGTCAGGCAGAGTTCATCAGAAAAGTTTACAAATAATTCCTTTAGTACATGCAGTGTAGGTGAGATGGTGGGTTTGGAGTTGTCATCCAAGCTGAATCTGAGTATAAGGTAAACATTACTGTCAATGAGTTGTGACTTGATAGGACAGTTCAGAAAGACATTGTATGAGTCACTCTTATGTAATATATTAGCAAGGGTGTTAATAGATGTCATCCTTTGCTGTAAAACAGAACTTCTACTTAAATGTAATAGTTCCTGTATTGTGTAGCCAGGTCTATCAGGTTCCTCTCCATGGTGATATAGACCCTCAGTCTTTAAATTTTCCTCTTTATAATCCAAAAGATTTCCTTCAAAGTCAAATCGAGCATTATAGGACTCAATGTTGGGTTTTAAGTCCTCTGTTGGCTTAACATCTTCAATCCACTTTAACTTGTCTTCTTCAATAACATCCATGTGAGGCCATTTGTTTGCAATTTCTATAGACAAAAAATGAAACTTAAGATTACTTATAGGTATAGTTAAACATGACACTTTGTCTTGAATGGAATGACCTAGAGTCCTAGATGGTGAAAGAAATGTTGAACCACATCAACAAATAAAAGATCATACTTATAATGATCAAATAAAATATTGATGGTAAAAAAAAACACACACACAAAATATTAAGAAAAACACACACAAAATATTAAGTGCACTGGTAGTCAAGTGGTTAACGCGCTAGTCTGGTAATCCAGGTAGCGTAGGGATCTGTTGGTTCGAATCCCACCCAGTGCACGAATTTTTCCTCATTAATTTGAGCTTGTGACCATATAATAATAAGACTCTAAGGGTTAGGTGGTAGAAAATGCTTTGAGCATTAACCTTGCCTGGTGGTTACCTTCCACTAAAGAGTATTATTATTATTATTATAAGAAACACTGTAGTTTGTACAGATGTTCATGATTTGTTAGGATTCTTTTTCCAAGCTTAATTTTTTTTATTTCTTAATTTTATTATTTCCTATAAGTAAATGTTGTACACTTAAACAGGGTCCAGCATAAGTCCTGCAAAAGCTGGATATCTTCTGATTGGCTTTATGTACTGATAGAAACATTGCATGGTCCAATCTCCTTCTTTTAGTCTGTCTTATCCCGCTTAAGCAGGGTCGACGTTGTTCAACCTTATGGTTAAGGTTGGTTGGTTTTGGCACATTTTTACGGCTGGATGCCCTTTCTAATGCCAAAAATTCTATTTGATTTAACGTCCTGGATTAGGACGGGGAATGCCAGCCTCTATGTACCTACGGAGGGAACAGAATTTTTCTGTGTGAAAAATGTACACTTTTGATTTTCTTTATTGATTTGCCTCATTTTAAAACTACTTTGGTGAAAACAAAACAATACTTATGTTTACCAAAAAAATAATGGTGGGCTTTGAAAGTTTAAACTGTCAGTTCAATTTCCCCCACAACACTAAGTGACAAAGTTGTTCTCTTTTGATTTTTTATTTTCCCTAGTGGTGTATGACATGATATCATCACTGTATAATATTTGTTAATGAGATATTACAAACCTGAAACTACTTCTGGGACACTTTCTAATTTAATTTCTGTAGATTTGGTTGTTGAGTTTTCTATATCCATTGGTGAATCAGCTTTATTCTCTTGTTTTCCTTTGAATTTTTTTGCCTTGAGAAATTCTATGATGCCAGGGTCTAGTTCACCCAAGAGTTTTTGTTTTTCCAAGATGATCTCTTCTGTTGACATTTTAGAGAGCTTTTCAACATTTTCCTGGTGTATAACATCTTTGTCCTGGCCAGAGACAACCACACTTGTGCTGCCAAAACTCTCTTTGTCAACAATTGGTCTCAAATTTATAGTGGCAGAAGGATTTGAATCAGCTAATATCTCTTGGGCATTTCTTTTAGCTCTCATGCTCTGAGCAAATAAACTCAACTTTCTCTTGCTTGTTTCCATTTTTATCTATAAAGAATATCAATATGTAAGTAATTAATACACATATACCTAGAAATAGGTTGATAGAAAATGTTTTGAAGTTAATAGAAGGTATATTTCTTAGTGAAATCACAAAGTCACACTTCCAAAAATAAGTCAAGGTATAATGGTATAATAATTTAACAGGGTTGATAGTCTGACCAAGTACCTCAGTGGTAAATGTTGTGGGTTCAAAACCCAGCTGGGACATGTCATGATATCCTCCCATTTGGATTTTTTACCACATAATAATATGTCTTGGGCATACAGCTGGAATAATGGGACTTAAAAGTCTTAATCAGACAGTTTTTATAAGGCAATATTACTATTAGGTATTGATATAATTCTGATAAAAAAAAGATGCCTAACGATGACTTTTCATGGCCCCACTCAGGCTGGGTGAGTTTAATATGATTAGCTCACAAATTGAGGGTAAAACCCCCATTGTGACATTATCATACAGTTGATAATGATGAGGAAATGGAATTACTTGAAATCATTAATGAAATGAGAGGCTAAGAGGCAGACCGGACCAAGTGGTAAAATGGAAAATATTGAGTATTATACCTCGTTTGAAAGAGCGCGAAAAGATCTATTTTTTTAGATTGGTTGCTAGTTTCTCATCAGTGTTGTATTAAAATTATAGGTGAAAGAAAATGGCTAAGTGTCATTTTAGACCAATTTTCAAAAAGCAGATTGGACCATCTCAAAGGTGTGGACTAACTTTTTTATTTAATGAACTCAGTGGACTATCTTCTATTAAAACCCATGTTTTCTTTTATTGTACTTTACAAAAAGCAGAGTGGACTATCTATAGAAGCAGAGTGGACCAAGATAACAATAATATTTTGAAAAGTACCTACTTGAGTATTTGTTTCATTTGTGTTATGAAGTTTTTATTATTTTGATAATCAAACTCAAGGGTACCTACCTATCTGAATTATTTCAAAATAAATCAATTATCTAATCTCCCTGACTCAAGTTCTGTCTAAGTAAACCAAGAAACTTTGGTATCATAGTAAACTTTTTCACAAAGGCAGGTACCTACCAAGAATTTGAATAAGCTGAAGGTTGGTATTCAAACATTTCAAACCCTGTTCAAGGCAAAAACGAAAATCATATTTTTATTGACCTAGGTATAGTTACCTACTTCGTTACCTACTAATGACTCTTATGACTTAGTTCAATAAAATAATAATTCATCTTCAAAGAAACTTATTTGTTTCAAAGGATATGGGTATTTTGTATTGAACTCACAAGACCCAAGACCTATTGTTTCAAAAGGTGAGTAAAAGGGCACATAATAAGTATTAATTTGGTCTCGCTGTAGGATGGTCTCGCTGTAGGACCTTAAACTGATACTCCGTCAGCTCTGTCAAGCCAAAGACAATAACATTAATCATTGGCGAAATGCATTACACACATCACTGTCATCCAGCTTTGGACTGTTCATATGATGTGTAATGTAGGGGGTTACCTCTCTCTAACTATATAGTGAGGGGTGAGGTTAGGAAGGGCATCCACTCGTTAAAACCATTAGCCAAAACCAAATGCCAACCTCAAAATAGTCACTTTAAAAGGTGACTAAAGGGGGCTGGTGAAAAACACCGACCCTGCTAGAGCGGGAAAAGGTGCAGAAAAAGAAGAAGAAGAATAAGTATTAATTATTTTCTTGGTCTCCTTTTAATAAGTTATTGTTTCCTGTTCATAGAAATATATGTGACCAACAAGATAAACAAGGTTGAAGGAGGAAGAGATGTGATGATTTCAAAAGGAGAAAGAGAAGATGTGATTTCAGAAGGAGGAGAAGAAGATGTGATTTCAGAAGGAGGAGAAGAAGATGTGATTTCAGAAGGAGGAGAAGAAGATGTGATTTCAGAAGGAGGAGAAGAAGATGTGATTTCAGAAGAAGGAAGAGAAGAATATGTGATCTCAGAAGAAAGAGGAGAAGAGATGATCTCAGAAGAAGGAGGAGAAGAAGATGGGATTTCAGAAGGAAGAGGAGAAGATGTGATTTCAGAAGGAGGAGAAGAATATGTGATCTCAGAAGAAAGAGGAGAAAAGATGATCTCAGAAGAAGGAAGAGAAGAATATATTGTGATCTCAGAAGAAAGAGGAGAAGAGATGATCTCAGAAGAAGGAAGAGAAGAATATGTGATCTCAGAAGAAAGAGGAGAAGAGATGATCTCAGAAGAAGGAAGAGAAGAATATGTGATCTCAGAAGGAAGAGGAGAAGAGATGATCTCAGAAGAAGGAGGAGAAGAATATGTGATCTCAGAAGAAAGAGGAGAAGAGATGATCTCAGAAGAAGGAAGAGAAGAATATGTGATCTCAGAAGAAAGAGGAGAAGAGATGATCTCAGAAGAAGGAGGAGAAGAATATGTGATCTCAGAAGAAAGAGGAGAAGAGATGATCTCAGAAGAAGGAGGAGAAGAATATGTGATCTCAGAAGAAAGAGGAGAAGAGATGATCTCAGGAGAAGGAGGAGAAGAATATGTGATCTCAGAAGAAAGAGGAGAAGAGATGATCTCAGGAGAAGAAGAAAATAATATGATCTCAGAAGAAGGAGGAGGAGGAGAAGAGAAAGGGATCCACGGGATCCACATAGTTGAGACAGATGACATTATGGACAGAATAGATTCCTTTGTGGCTTTTAACAATATCATGGGTATTGACGTAACAACCGAGGAGTTGTCTACAAGTGAACAAGAAATAATATTGAATACAGTCAATACAGAGCTCAATGAAACAAGACCGCCAAGATCTTTAAGTCCACTTGTTTTTGTAGTAGAACCGAATTATGCACAAAATCCTTTGCCAACGTCTCCTGAAAACCTGTACGAAGGTCAAGAAGTTGAAACTAATGATTCCAATGATAATACAGTTAGAAAGAAGGCTAAGAAAGGGTGTGCCAACCCAAATACATGGAAGAGGAATCTAAAAAGTCAAGCTATTCTGCAGGGAAAAGGGAAGAAGTGTAAAACAAGAGACTGTGAATGTGCTTTGAAATGTTCAGAAAAGATTTCTATTCAACAACGAAAGAAACTTTTCCGACTCTTTTACGATAAAAAGTCCTGGAGTGAGCAAACAGCATGTATTGTTGGATCAGTGAAACAAGTCGAAAAAAACAAGAATACAGTTGGACATCCATCTAGAAGAGAAAGGACAAGGTACTATTATCTGAAGGATTTATTAGGAAATGATGTAAGAGTGTGTAAACAATTCTATCGAGACACTATGGATGTATCATGCGGCCGCATTGATAGGGCATTGAAAAATGCAAGTGTTGATGGAGTTGCCAGACCAGACATGAGAGGCAAACACGAGCCGGGAAACAAACGACCATCTGAAGATGTAATAGGAGTCATGGATTTTATATCACGGTTTCCTACCTACAAATCTCACTACACTCGAGAACACAATCCTCATAAGACTTTCTTTGCTCCAGGGCTATGCATTGCAAAACTCTACAAGTTGTATTGTAAAGAATTTCGTGAGTTAGGAAAAATTCCTGTCAGTACGTTCGTATTCTCTGATGTATTCAAGAAAAAATTTAACATTGGATTTCATGCTCCACAAAAAGATACATGTAAGACATGTGATGAGTATGATGTAAAAATCAAAAGTAGTGCATCCAACAGTAATGAGAAAGCTGCACTTGAATCAGGAAGAGAAACGCATCACATGAATGTCGAAATAACACAAAAACTATATTCAAGCGACAAAAAGAAGACTAATGAGACTACAATAACTTTTGATCTCATGAAGACCTTACCAACTCCTCTGCTTACAACAGGTCTAGTGTATTACAAACGGCAACTTTGGACATTTTGCCTAGGTATTCATGATTCAGGAAAGAAAAATGGATTCATGCAAGTATGGGATGAAACCCAAGCATCACGTGGGCCATGCGAAATTGCATCCGGCTTATTAAAATATTTCAAAACAAATCCGCCAGAGAGAACAATAAATGCTTGGAGTGACGCTTGCGGAGGCCAAAACAGGAATATTTATATGGCAATATTTTGGTTGTACCTAGTAGAAAACTTTGATGTTGATGTGATTCGCCATAAATTCTTTGTAAGTGGACACAGCTATAACGATGCTGATAAAGACTTTGGGATAGTCGAGAAAAGAAAGCCAGAAAGAGGAGTGTATCTCCCAGAACAGTGGGCTGATGTGATTAGAGAAGCATCCCTTCATAGTTACACAGATGAAAATGGAAGATTTCTTGAACTTCAAACAACTGATGAATAAAATTGTACACCGCAAGCTTGATCAAGCCGGAGAAAAAGTAAAATGGCTCAAGATCATGCTAATTGAAATCAGGAAAGGGAATCCCCTGACATTGTTCTTCAAATACTCGCATTCAGAAGAGGAGCCCTACCGTCAACTTAACTTGTGCAAGAAACAATCAAGAAAATCTGAACATAATGTGAGCCTAGCTGATGTGCACCTGAATATTTTGAATGAAAATCCTGTAAAGCTAGCACCAGCTAAGGTAATAATAATTTTATTATGAATGAATAGTTAATTTTGACTATTTCAAAGGTAATTGAGGATAAAATATCTGCCTCAGCTGGGGTTCGAACCCGCGCCATCTAGATTACCAGTCGGACGCTCTAATCTTTCAGGTACCGAGGCAGACAAGTGCACTTGAAAATGTTCAAGAATACCGTGGTTAATGTTTAGAAACACCTATTTATTGTTTCTATTGTTATGTACAACTTTTTTATGTTTTGGTCTTTTTATAGGTCACAGATCTCCAGTCACTGCTGGAATATATACCTCCAGCATACCAAAACTTCTATCGCGAACTGGCAATTTCTGAAGTAGAACTAGAGGATACAGTTCCCACTGACGAAGAAGACGATATCAACTTCAACTAAATCATGCCTCCAGATGGTGCAATCTAAGGTAAGAGGTAACCTTCATAACGTCTCTAACGCATTGAATACACCAGTTCTTGTCAGATCACTGAAGTTAAGCAACGTTGAGCATGGGTACTCAAGATATTAGATTACCGTAGGTAGAACCTACAAAAACAAAACTTTCATCTCTATATATTCTCTATTATATAAATGTCAAAATGATGACTCACTCACTGACTGACTGACTGATCGCTCTGTAGCCCAAACCGCTATAGTTAGAGAGCTGAAATTTGGACACAATATCCTTTTGGTATTGAATACGTGCAATAAGAAAGGATTTTGCGAAACTCCCAACGGTTTCCAAGATAGAGCCAAAAAACCGGTAACGGCTATGCCTTAGATCAATGTGGCCATGCCTTAGCCACGCGAAGCTGGCGAAGCTTGCTTGCATTTTAATAAATAACTGTAGGTATAATCATAATAAACATATTAATCATTTTTGATCTGATTTCAGGTTACCTATATCTACTGACTTCTTCGAAGCATTATCAAAGGGAGCAAGGAAATCCAGTGATACCTTATTCAATGTCGGTCGGTAAAACTGGACTAACTTGTTCAAATATGGACCAACTGGCGGACTATCTGATATTCCTAAAAAAGCAGAGCGGTGTCTCATTTTTTGTCGTTTAAAAGTGGACTAACTAGTTTTCTGCTAAAACAAATGTGGACCAACTGGCGGACTATCTGATATTCCTAAAAAAGCAGAGCGGTGTCTCATTTTTTGTCGTTTAAAAGTGGACTAACTAGTTTTCTGCTGAAACAAATATGGACCAACTGGCGGACTATCTGATATTCCTCAAAAAGCAGAGCGATGTCTCATCTTTAACCGTTTATAACTTTAAATCAACAATAATAAATCCAAAGAAGTTTGTTTCAAAAAATTTTTGCATCTCTTTTCTTTCAAAAAAATCCAACTTTGTTATTTTAGGGTAAATACAGCCTGAGCAGCAACTCTTGAACTTTAACTCCATTTATCTCGAAACGCTTTTTTTGCAGATAGTCCACTCTGCCTCTTAGCCTCTCAAATGTTATTTTGTTCTTTCATTCTTTGAGGCCGGTGTCAATGGCACATTGATTCTTGTAGTATCACCAAAGTTAAGCAATGCCCACTGAGGTGAAGATTTTGTGATGCTTGCATTCAGGTCCAACCCAGGCTGGGTGAAGTTAATGTGGGTACCTAGCAGGTTTGTGATTTTCCTGCAAATGGAGTGTAACACCCCTGTTGTGATATGACCATGCAGTTGAAAGTGACATTAAAATCAAAAAAATATCATTATATGGGTTGTATTTTAGACCACTTACCGACTTATTTACTTTAGGGCTGCTAGGGCATAAAGTTCCATGTGGGTTTTCAACTTTTCAATTTGGGTTTCGATCACAATTTCACACTGTTGTAAAAGGACAGTGATGAGTGAACATTTACTTCTTTTTTATTTATTTTAATATTTTAATTGCAATTAAAATCAATTCATCAAAATTAAAAAAGTGTTAAATTAAACTGATTTTTGAAAAAATGTTTATTTTTAAAACACCCGCCAACTTCTTTATTTATAAAATTCAAAATTCATAAGGATTTTTTTGAGCGCGAATTTTTAAAAAAAATTATAAGTTTTAATAAATTAAAGGGGTTCGTAATTACTGAATTGCGATGCTGGCTGTGGCCTTCCGGGCTGGGTGAGGTTGGTTAATGTGGGTAGCATGTTTGTGAGTTTCCTGCGAATGGAGACACCCCCGTTATGTATGACCATACATTTGAAAAACATCGTTTAAGTCTATTAAAACAAACTGACCCAACCTAGGTTGGGTGAGGTTGATGTGGCTAGCAGGTTTGTGAGTTTCCTGCAAATGGAGGGTAATAAACCGATCTCGAGATGACCTATCTCTTAAATGGAAAGTGAAACCACCTGTTAATAATAGTAAATTCAGTTGTGATTTTCATAATCATTCATTAAATTATTTTAAATTTCAGATAAATAATTGGTCAAAGCATACAGTTCTGAGCTTCAGCAGTTGCAGAGGCTATAGTGACACAGACAATTCTTGGATCCACTAGTTATCTCTAGCATCCAAGTTCTGTAAGTATTCCACTTTAATTCAGCATTGAAGTTCCTACGTACACTTAGGATGGAATTAATAGATGTGTTTGTAACACCTCTTTGGCTCTAAGTCATGGATTGCGTACTGTGTAAGATAGGGAAAACCGACGCTTAGCAATGACTTGCGTTATAGAAATTGTCTAATAATTTTGCCCTTAGTATTTTTTAACTTGAGTATTGCATGAAACCCCCTTGAGGAATTATGGTATATTTGTAGTTTAGACAGCAAGTAATTTTTGGCCCAAATGAGGTAGCAGCTGCTGTCAAGACAAGTTCCTGTTAAAGACAACACTATGGATTCAGTACTATACATTATAGACAAGTTTGAATCAGTTTTTACATTTCTCATTTATACATTATGGCTCAATTCTAGACTTAATTCCACAGAGGTATTATGTCTATTTATGTTTAGGGCAAAATTAATAGACAAATTCTATATCTTAAGTCATTGCTAAGTGTCAGTTTTCCCTATCTTACACAGTATGCAAAAGAAATTGGTATTGGTATTGGTAAAGGTAGGGCTATCGGCTACGAAAGCTCTTTGTCACTGCGACCTTAGATAGATCTTTTGTGACATGCCCATGTTATTCTAAAAGAGATCTAAGCTTTTAATATAGCTTAAGATTCTTTTAGGACTGATTTCATTGACTTCTTTAGGTGTTAGAGTCAGCCTTGAGAAGTGTTTCAGTCGGGTGTGAGAGGCTGCTCCACATTCACAGAGAATGTGTTTTGCTGTCTCTGGGGCCTCTTCACAGAGACGGCACTTTGCGTCTTGAGCAATACCCATCTTGTTGAGATGGTAGTTGAGGCTACAATGGCCTGTTAGAAAGCCAGTAAGGATTCTTAATTCCTCTTTGCTCAGACAGAGCATTTCTTTTGCTCTTTTAGGCGAGTGAGTTATGAACATTTTCGCCTGTCTGTGACCGGCAATGTTGGTCCAATGATGGACCTTCATTTGGTTCTCCCATTGCCTGATTTCCATTTGGAGGTGGCTTTTTGAAACGCCACAAAATGGTTCAGGGCCAATAAAAGGTAATGAAGTACCCTTTTTGGCTAGTTCGTCGGCATTTTCATTGCCTACAATGCCTTCGTGGCCAGGAACCCATGTAATAGTTACATGATTATCCTTTGCTAGAAGCTTGAGTGTTTCCAGACATTCCCAAGTTAGCTTTGACTCAAAAGAGTAGGAGCTTAGAGCCTTGATAGCTGCTTGGCTGTCTGAAATAATATTGATGTGAGCACCCTTTTGACCTTTTTTAAGGTTCAACTGAGCACAAAATAAGATGGCATAGACTTCCCCTTGATAAACGGTGGGGTATTTTCCTAGAGCTTTTCGGGCCTTACAGTTTGGCCCGTAGACTCCTATTCCAGTCTTTCCATTTAGTTTTGAGGCATCTGTGTACCAGTTTAATGATTTCTGGTGACTAAGACCTCTAATATCCCAGTTTTCACGATTTGGGATATTTACTTTGAACGGAAGTTCAAAGTTAAGTCTCATCGGCATTGAATCCGATAAAGATGTGGTCATTGGATCCCAGGGTATTTCGCTTAAAATACCTAGATGACCCACCAGGTTACCTGGCTTTAGTTGTTTTGTCATACTTAGCCTGAGGGCATTGACCATTGCATCCTTTTTTATATGAAGATAAAGAGGGATGATGTCAAGCATAGCCTCCATGGCTGCAGTAGGACAGGTGCTCATAGCACCGGTGATACCAAGACAGGCTAGCCGTTGAATCTTTTGGATCACGGTTTGGGCCGTCTTTTCTTTTGTTTTTGGCCACCAAACCAATGAGGCATAGGTGACCATAGGTCTGATGATTGCCAAATAAGACCAATGGATCATATGTGGCTTGAGACCCCAAGTTCGTCCGAAGAGCCTGCGGCATGTGAAAGTTGCCACTGTGGCTTTCTTAGAAATCTTTTCAAGATGTTTATTCCAATTCAGTCGGTGATCTAGGGTGACCCCTAAATATTTGACGTCCTTGGAAAGTTCAATTGTTGTACCGCCTAAGGTAGGAGCTTTAATATTAAGCTTCAGTTTCTTAGTAAACGGTACAATGGTTGTTTTGCTCGGGTTAATACTAAGCCCGTTAGCTTGACACCATCTCATTGTTTTATTTAAGGCAGATTGCATGAGGTCAGAGAGGACCTCTTCATGTTTGCCTCTGATGATAATTACTAGATCATCTGCGTAGCCTATGGTTTCGTACCCATTATCAGTGAGTAGATTAAGGAGATCGTCAACTACCATAGACCACAGAAGTGGGGACATTACTCCTCCTTGAGGACATCCTCTAGTGGCTTTAATAGTGACTTTTTCCTTACCTAGGCTAGCCGTTGTGAGACGGCTTTGTAGCATGGATGTTATCCAGCTTGCGATTTTAGGTTCGAGACCTTTGTTAATGGCAGCTCTTTGTATAGAATCATATGAGGTGTTATCAAAGGCACCCTCTATATCGATAAATGTTACTAGAGCTATTTCTTTGTCCACCAGCGTCTTCTCTAGTATATGAACTAGAGTATGCAGAGCTGTCGTTGTGGATTTGCCTTTTTGATAGGCAAATTGGTATCTATGAAGCGGATGTCTTGAGGACAAAAAGCTTCTGATGTACAAGTCAAGTACTTTTTCCATGCTTTTCAGCAGGAAAGAGCTTAAGCTAATTGGTCTCCAAGATTTGGGTAGGTCACTAGGACGCTTTCCCGCCTTTGGAATAAAGACCACATTAACTTTTCTCCAGGTTTTCGGTATATAACCGTGGGTGAAACTTTTAATAAAAATCCTGGTGAGAATAGGTATGATTGCATCGATGCAATGATGCATCAGAGCGGGGAAAATACCATCTCCACCTGGAGATTTATAAGGTTTAAATGAGCAAACTGCCCATTTGACCTTATTGATACAGAAAATTTTGCTTGCAAGGTTTTCTGTTCTATAGGTAGGCTGCATAAAATGAGACCTTTCCTGTAGTTCGAAAACGTGATTTGCAGGTAGAGTGACGGAGTCTGGGAAGTGAGTACTTAACAGTAACTCTAAAGTTTCCCGACTACTTTCTGTATATTTGCCATCCTTGTTCAGGAGGAAACCGAGACCATTTGAATGGTCTTTTGCAAGGACTTTTTGGAGGCGGGCTGTTGTAGGCTGACTATTTATGCCTTCGCAAAAGCTTCTCCAAGTCCTACGCTTAGATTTCCGAATTTCTGAATTGTATTTGGTCAGGGCTTCTTTATATGGTTCCCAATCACCTGATTTTTTAGCTCTGTTAAAGAGCTTGCGAGAGAGCTTTTTTAATTTATCTAACTCTTTGTTCCACCACGGCACTTTGCGAGTAGCAATTTTCCGTTTAAGTGGACATGAGCTTTCATAAGATGAAATCAAAGCAGCCCTAAGTTTTGAAGAGACGTCTTCTAAATCATCTATTGATTCGATATTAGAATTGAGTTCTTCAACCTTGGATTTTACGAGGCTTTCATATAGCCTCCAATCTGTTAGTTTTGGAACTCTAGTCTCTTCGACAATGGATCCCTCTATCTCTAGGTTGAATCTAATCTGTCTATGATCAGACAGAGAAGGTTCAGAGGAAACATGCCAATTTTTTATATTTGCGGCCAGGATTGAACTAGCTAAGGTTATATCTAACACCTCTTTTCTGGTTCGGGTCACAAAGGTGGGTTCTTTCCCTCTATTTATAATGTCTAAATTAAAATTAAGCAAATATTCATAGAGAGACTGACCTCTTTTGTTGATGTCACTGCTGCCCCATACTGTGTGGTGCGCATTTGCATCGCAGCCAATGATGAGATTCTTCTTTCTCAAAGTACAGTGCTGAATTAGTTGCTGCACTGATTCTGGAGGTGTTTGATCCAGGTCCCCAGGAAAGTAAGCAGATGCAAAAACAACTGTTTGAACTCCGCTGGCTGTTGGAATCTCAACCTCTATTGCAACTAAGTCACGAAGCGTGAAACGAGGAATTGGTGAAAAGTGCAGAGAAGACTTTATGAGCACTGCTGCTCTTGGGTTTTCACAATCTTTGCAATACACTATTCTTCCCTCTTTTGTTGAGAGCCGCCTTATTTGGCCTCCATATATGTAGGGCTCTTGAATGAAAGCTATATGTGTTTTAGTACAGGTGAACGTTTTGTTGAGTATGTCGGAGGCCGCTTTACAATGATGGAGGTTCACCTGTACGAAGCCGATGTTGTGCTTCGTCATTTATTTATTTTGGATGACGGGGTTTCCAGTCCTTCTTCCCCTTTCCTGGTCTAAAACCTTTGAGGGGAGTGTCGGAGAACTGACCTCTGTCATCAGTCCGTGGTCCTGAAGGTTGTAAATTAGCCTTTCCAGGTTTAGATCCTGATGGCTGTGCAGCCATAGCAGGTTTTAAACCTGAAGGCTTTTTAACCTTTGCAGGTGTTTGGACGGGCTCCTTTGGAGGTTTGGGATCACTCTTGTTGTGAAGAACTACTTTCCCAAACTTGTAACTGATTTTGTAGTTCTGAGCTTTGAGGCGTTGCACTGAGGCTAGGTCCACTGACATGATTAGATGTGCGGCCTTTCCCTCATTCGACCTCCGGAGAATTTTCCATTCACTTGAAGTAAGGCTAGGATTTTGAGCCTTCATAAGTTTCAGGATCTTCTCCGTTTCTTCTCCTACTGAATTTGGAAAGTAGGCACTTAGGATCTTAGATTTGGGTAGATCCGCTTCGTCCACTACTTTTAGTGCAGCGCCTTCCCATACTTCTAGCTGACCGATGATAGATTTGAGCCAGTCAGAAGTGGCTTGATCATCACAAGTGATGCTAAGCCATCCGGGTCGACATGTGGTGCCAGAAAACTGAGGATATGGGGCACCCTCTTTTTCTGAGATTTTATCCAGAATTTGTTCCTGAATGATGGCCATTTGGTCATTAGTCAGGTTCTCCTCCGGGTAGTTCTCGAGCAATACTCCCACTTTCACGGACTTTAGGGCGCTTACGAAGCTTTGTGAATCAGTTAAGGTTTCAGATGCCACCTCTGTATCCTCCGAAGAGGATATTTTTGAGGCTATTGGCATCTTCTGCCTCTTCTGATCCGTTAGCTTCTCGCCCTTATGTTCGGGAGTGGTTTCTTCGGAACGGGGCCTCTTCTTGGAGCTTTCTTTGTTTGGAACTGGCTCCATGGCTTTTGCCCTGGCCTCTTCGCGACTGAGGCCTTCTTTGAGCAGCCATTTGAACCGCTTCCTAGCAGCTCCTGAGAGTTTTGTTAAGCTCTCTTTGATTTGAAGCTTTTCAACAGCTTCTGAGAGATGCTTGTTACTTTGTTCGTCTGAAGGATCGACTTCCATTTCACTGTCAGAGCTCTTTAATAGCTCTTCTTCTAGAGCCCGCATTGCTGCAGTCTCTGATGCCTTTTGAGGGGCATTAACCTCATTTGTTTCATTATTTGGGGGGTTCATCTGATTTGATGCCTGTGGACAAAAGGTCGACTGCAGCAGAGCCACAGGATTCACTGCAGCAAGAGAAATTTAAACTGGAGGTTCTCCGGTATCCAGAGTCCGCATACTTAAAACTAGGCACGCCCCTAGCCATGCAGCCTTCGGCGTACGCTGTTCCACCTCTGGCTTGGCAAGATAAGAAAAGATTGGAAATTGAAGTAAAGTTGATCAGGTGATCGATAGAAGAAGAAAAGGTAACATGGAAAGTAAAGAATGTTACCTAGCATAATAGATCCAGAGCAGAGAAAGAAGAAAGAAGGGCCCTGGATGTTCCTGTTAGTCGCCTTTTACGACAAGTAATTACTTTACTCATAAAGTACAGGTTCTCTCTCTCTCTCTCTCACTCTCTCCCTGCCTCCCTCCCTCCCTCCCTTCCTCCCATCCTCCCCCTCACTCTCTCTCTCCCTGCCTCCCTCCCTCCCTCCCTTCCTCCCACCCTCCCTCCATCCCTCTCACTCTCTGTTGATTTTCCCTATCTTACACAGTACTGTGACTTAGCACCACAGAGGTATTACAACATCTATTAATTCCGCCCTTAGTGCCACAGAAGTATTACAATAACATCTATTAATTTTGGCCCTAAGGTCTATTTATTTTGCCCTAAATGTTATCACAGGAAAGAATATTTTCTTAAAAAATCAGTTTAAAATTCTGGTGTAAACATCACACAAATTTTCTTATCCCCTGAAAATAAGTTGATTTCCACCACTGGTGACTCAACAGTAACAGATAGCTAAATATCAATGCCAAATTCGTAATCAGCACCTCAAAATCATTTGATTTGATATGTCGCAACCCCAATCTAGGGTGAATAATAAAAAAGTTAGTCCAAGCGGGTCCCCCCCACAATACCATTAAATTGGGCCGGGTTGCAAAAGTTAAAGATATCAAAAAAATGATCAGAGTGAACCCCTATTATTTTTTTAATCTGAGAAAATGTTGGTCTCTAACTTTTTTTGTATCTTTAACCAATTCAAAGAAGTGGTGCTCACGGCCAATTTGCGGCCCTGCGGCCGCAGAATGCGGCCGATTTCCACCAAAAGTTTCATGGTTCGTCTGGTGTATAAAATTAATTACCATACCAAATTTCAAGTCTCTAGCTCTTACCGTTCTTGAGATATCCTGTTCACACACACACACACACCTACACACACACACACACACACACACACATACATACACACAGACAGACAGACAGACAGATGCATAGGCCAATGGCTGAAAACAACTCTTTTGGTATCCTGAGGCGAAAAGAAATGTGAAAAGCTGGGTAGGTCAAATTTTTGACGAATACAATACTTTCCAAATTATTAGGATAAGGAAAGTAAAAATATCAAGTTCTGAAGATTAAAAAATGTTTATATGTACCTTTAAGTTATATGAATCATTTAAATTTTAGGAAATGAGTAGCAAAAGACTTGACTTGGTCATATTTGGAGCCTCAGGGTTTACTGGAAAGTATGCTGTTCTTGAAATGGTGAAACTTGCCAAAGAGTTCAATGTAACTTGGGGTGTTGCTGGCAGAAGTATGGAGAAGCTCAGGAGCCAGGTGCTGGAATGGGCTTCTGGTAAAACTGGTGAGTCTCAACACCACTGTCCAGTGTCCAAGATGCAAAGGATAAGAAAAATAAATTGGTGGTTACATGACAGACAGGGCTTTCAATTACAAATAACAAGTCATAGTCATAATATCTTTCATAGACACCATGACAGAAGTGTAGTTTGCATGGTGACCTGAGTTTGAATACCAGTGTTGATGGATATTTTTGGATCTTTAATTTGGATGTTTGGGGTCCACTCATACCTCGTGAGGAAAAATGAGGAGCTGCTTTGATGTGAGCAATAACCAGTGTCAGAATTATGGACAAATGATACCCAAGAATATAAAAAATGTCCTATAATTCTGTACTTCCCAATAAAATTGTGATATAAAATCACACATTTATTTAATACCTTTCATGCCTCATGGAATATTTATGGACAGGTCGAGATGCCCTTGCCAGATCCAAGCTCATGTAGATGTAAGGTCACATGATCACTGGTAGTCAATTGGTTAACGCGCTAGTCTGGTAATCCAGGTAGCGTAGGGATCCGTTGGTTTGAATCCCACCCAGTCCATAATTTTTTCCTTGTTAATTTGAGTTTGTGACCACATAATAATAAGACTCTGAGTGTAAGGTGGTAGAAAATGCTTTAAGCATTAACCTCGCCTGGTGATTACCTTCCAATAAAGAGTGTTATTATTACTATCAGGGACGGCCGGTGCTAAGGAGCTGCGGAACTCCAGCACCCCCAGACGAAAAGGAAAGAAAAGTTTTTTTTTTCATGTCTCTCTAGCTTGTAGTGAATGAAAATCTTTACGCATATTTCGAACAAAAATTCATAAAAAAAAATCATGCTAAATAAAAACTAGGTACCTAATTAAATAAACCTTAGCCAAGCTTGATTGTAGAGAACATAAATATAAACTTTTGACTAATAAAGCTTTCATATTGGTTTTAGGGGCGAGCCAACTTCACGGAGCTATATCTAACGCGCTTCTTACTTTTTGGCTTCTCCGTGTGGAACGCTGCCGCGCTCCGTAGAGCATTTCTCTTTTCTCTGCTCATGCCTTATTGAAAGAGAAGGCATGGAGCAACCAAACCAACCTGCACAGCGGGTTGGTCTCGGGGGAGACGAGAAGGAGGCAAATAGTGTCCGCTGAAAAATTTCTAACTGACTGCAGAGCTAATAGAGTGATGTGACTGATGTGGTAAAAATTCGAATTATTTTTAGATTTCCGTTCAGAGGAGGAAGAGGGGAAGCCCTCCGGCTTCCCCTTCATCCACTGAACTAATTTACTTGTTCCTTCCGGAATCCGGAACTAACAAATTAGTACCTACCGCGTACCCGCGTAGCGTAGTGCGTACCGCGTTTTCCTATACCCTTTCGTTCCACGAATTTATGTTAATAATTTCACGTGTTTTTGTTTTGAAAATTATTTAACTATCGGTTACAATTTATTAAATGATTTAAAGTACAGTGTAACAAATAACAATTAATCATTGACTTTAGCTAACAGTTTATTTTACCCAAAGTTTTATAAACATATAGGTCTATAATTATAACATTTCTTTTATCCTTAATTATGAATTCATTTTAAGATTAAATTTGTGCAATCAAGTTAAGTTGGGTTCGAAACTTCTTAGAAAGGATATTAAAATTAAATTAGCATTATCAATTCATTCTCTTTAAAGTTAAAAATGTATATTTTTACTTAGTTAATAATGTATAGAAAGTATTGTTTTTTTATCACATAGGAATTAGGTAATTACATTTCAAAGTAGGTATGGAAAAACAAAATCAATTCAGTTGACATCTTATTAAGAATAAGTTTTTCTTTTTTTTCACTTGACAAAAAATGATTTCAAACATACATATTTGATTCTGACATCAATGAAAAAGCCATTCACAAGTTTTGTTCGAAATCCAGCGAATGGATTCTACTCCAAATAATCAGTAGAATAAAGAGTAAGTCCTTTATAAATTCTTATTTTCTTTCTTTTGAACATTTTTTTTCTCATGTATGTTGAAAAAAAATCTACAATGGTCGTGAAAAATAAACGTTATTCCAAAAGTATCATCATATTTGCGTCAGCTAATCATTTTTATAAATTAAAAGAAATTAATTTATTATTATACCTAACCACTCTAACAGAATTCTCGAAAATCACCACACGTGAGACTTGAACTATTGACCCCCTAGTTAGAATTCCCTCTCCCTGACATAACCACTTCACCACTAGGCCTTGCAGACATGTATTAAATGTTGCATAGTTTTTCTTTTCGTAAAATTTTGACAGCACCCCCAAACCAAATTCCCACCGGCCGCGCCTGATTACTATCACTTTAGAGCTCATGATAGGTGGAACCTTACATGAACATGAGCTTGGACTTAGCTTGGTTATCTAGACCTGGCCATTAATATTAATGATAAAACAAAAAACGTGTTTAATGAACCATGGAATGATCCCTACTTGTACAGGTGAAAGTGATATCAAAGATGTTCCCATCATCCTTGCTGATGTACAGGACGAAGCATCTTTGTTCAATATGGCAAAACAAACAAAAATCCTTGTAAATTGCTGTGGTCCATACAGACATTATGGAGAACCAGTGGTAAAAGCTTGTGTGAACAGTAAAACTCATTATGTAGATGTCTCTGGTGAACCTTATGTAAGTTGAATTTTCATGCAAATACTTGACCTAAGCTGATATTTAAAAGTTAATAAAATAATTAATACTTAATTATTTTAATAATACAGTGCTCTATTTATAAAGAGTTACATATACAATAAAATCACACTTGTACTAAAAAAAAATTAGGCCATCTTAAAAGTACTGAAATATAAAATTAGATCAAGTTGACCATACTGTTTCTCTTTTTAATAGCAAGTTTTTTACATTTTATTTTTTACTTTAAAAAATTATCAAAGTGAAATATGGTGTGCATTAAACTTTTTCTTAATTTACATCTGAGTAGGTACTTTAGAAAGTCTTTTTTTTTCACGTTAAAACCACTTGCTACTTTTATTCTATCTTTTCAGTTTATGGAGAAAATACAACTTGATTTTGACCAATTGGCCAAAGACAATGAGGTGTATGTTGTGAGTGCATGTGGTGTTGACTCTATTCCTGCAGATTTGGGTATTATGCATCTAAAGAAAGTTTTTGAGGGTGAGAAGAGTTTTAACATATAAATTACCTACAAGATACTTGAACAATCAGGAAACACAACAGACAATTTACATCATCTGAATTGATATGAGTTACTGTTACTTGTTGCTGGCATGTGACATGTGAGTAGCTTTGTCAATAAGGCGGCGGACTCGTAACCTGGAGGTTTCAGTGTAGATTTAGCAAAGCGAGTTTGAGTAGTTGTGATAATACGAAAGTGATTAACACAAACATGATAACTTTTGCTGGCATGTGAGTCTTGTGACATAAGCAGCATTCCATCATACAGTAAAGTGTCTTCACATCATACCATTTATCATTTGGTCTTTTCCACGTGATTATAAATATACTGCTGTTCTAAACTGAGTTTTTTTCTGTTGATTCTTAGATGTATTTTCACATGCAAGTCATATTTTTTTTTTTTTTTTAATGAACGTTTATTTAAGAGAGGTTTAACTTGCCCTCATATTTTTTACTATGTTAATTATTAAAGGATGAGGAAGTTTTTTATTTATTTATTTCATGATCCTGTTAAAATCAAAAAGATATTGTTTGCTTCCTTTTAATGTGATCTACTTCAACAAAGTGATTAATAAGTGTTGTTTCTTTTTTAGGTCAGTTGAACTCGGTTGAAACATATTTGTCCTCTAAAAATCATAAAGAACGTGCAAAAGATGTAAGTAAATGTTTCTGAATTTATTTACATTGTAGGAACAAGTAAAAGATTCTTTTAATGTGGGAAATTTATGGAGGAATTTTTTTAACTAAGGGCGAAATTAATAGACAAAATCGATAACTTAAATCATTACTTAACATATGTTTTCCCCATCTAAGGCAGTACGCAATCCGAGACTTAGCACCACAGAGGTATTAAAAAAATGTCTAATAATTTCGCCCTTAGAGTTGATGAATGTATTCCAGAAAACAGCATAATGTTTCAGTATAAAAAGAAATGTACGTAGAGCTTACATCTTAGCACCTACCTATCTGTACGACAACAGGGGCGGAATTAATAGACATCATTGATAACTTAAGTAATTGCATAGCGTCGGTTTTCCCCATCTTACACATTACGCAATCTGTGACTAAGCGCCACAGAGATATTACAAAAACTTCTAATAATTTCGCCTTAAATTTGCTTTTATTCTAGGAAGCAAGCATTCACTATGCAACTTGGGAAAGTGCAGTGTACGGGCTAGGCTTCGCTCATGATTTGATCCCTTTGAGAAGAAAACTATATCCAGATCGTCTGCCAAGATTTACTCCCTCTCTGAAAGCCAGGTGAGTACTTCTATCTTCTCAGTTTAAAACTCTTTGTTCTCCCTGATTTTAAATTGTGAGACCTATTGATGGGACTTGTGATTCCATTTTAACTTCGAACTTTCATTAAACATTTTCCAAAGACATTTAAATATGACCAAGCGTGCTGTCAGAGGACCCATTTAATTTTTCGAAGGTAGAAAAGAAAATAATTTATGAACGGAACCAACTGGCTATATCACTTTTCATTCTCATTATTAATTTATTTTTTATTAAAGTTTATTTGTATTTTTGGTATTTCAGGTCCGTGATTCACAAGAATGAAGATGGACAGTGGTGTTTGCCATTCCCAGGTGCCGACAGGTCTGTGGTGTACAGGACGCAGCGCCACGCGTACACAGTGGATAAGGAGCGACCTATAGCCATGCAGGTTTACATGGCGTGTGAGAGTCTGCACCATGCCTGCAAGATTGCTCTGGTGGGGGCTGTGTTCTCGCTTCTCTGTAAATTTCAAGGCGGGCGTAACCTTCTACTGAGGGTAATTGAATGATGATACTTTTCTACTTCTTTAGTTGCAGTATAGGAGGCATCGAGTTGGGTTATCGAGATTTTTCTTTGCCATGATTGGATTCCATTGTCTGTAATGTTACGAAATACTGAACCTTGAAAAAAGAGGCCTATCATCTCCTATACGTATATTACCCCAGCCACACCATGTCTGGCTGGGGAACGTTCAACAGGGAGAAGACCAGTGTCTCGCTAGAGGACTATAAACACAGAACTGACTAGCCAACCCTAACATACCAAGCTAGCTTGTAATTTCCCAAGGGTTTGTTTAATGGCTTATAAAGAAAAAGCCTAAGTTCTCACGATGGTTGATCGCACATAGAAATATGACTTTCAGGACGAGCCAATTTTTTCAATAAAATTGGCTGTAGTCCATTACTCCCCCCCTCCAGCTGTTGCCAAGCTGGTTACAAGAACACCAACAACGTATACCTAATTACCGTACGGGAAATACCCATTCATACATAAAATTTCCCTAACTTAAAATTAACTAATCTTAATTAAATCTAATGCTAGGTTTAATATACCAAAAGCCTCTTGTGTAATGACACTATTGTTATCTTCATTTTTTTTTTTTTCAGCATCCCCGCTTTTTCTCGCGAGGTTTTGTGAGTCACGAAGGCCCTGGGGAGGATTTCATGAATCATACCGAGTTCTTCGTCAAGTTCATAGCTCAGGGCTGGTCTCAGAGACATGAGTCTGTGGAAGAGGAATACAGCAATCCTCCTGACAAAACAGTTGTGGCGCAGGTACAATACTTTTTTTTTCGCTAATTTTAAAATACCGTGCACTGGTGGTAGTCAAGTGGTTAAAGCGCTAGTCTGGTAATCGAGGTAGCGTAGGGATCCGTTGGTTCAAATCCCACCCAGTGCATGAATTTTTTCCTCGTGAATTTGAGTTTGTGACCACTGACCACATAATAATAAGACTCTGAGGCTTAGGTGGTAGAAAATGCTTTGAGCATTAACCTCGCCTGGTGGTTACCTTTCACTAAAGAGTGTTGTTATTATTAAGATAAAGTACATTTTTTTTTTTTTTTTTTTTTTTTTTTTTTTTTTAAAGATGAGTGTTTCACAGCCTTTTTTATTTCGTAGCCATGAAACATGAGCTACTGTAGACGCTTGTGGTCTGTGTTGTAGCCTGCCCATCCCGTAGTATGCCTCCCCTCTGATGGGCGAGAAGTGACACAATACTTCCCATTTAGGTGCTGGGTCAACACGATGTACTTTATCTTAGATTTAGGATGTACTTTATCTTAGATTGAAGTATGTAGCACTTAAATTGAAGTGCTACAACGCGTCACTTTTGGAATTTGTGAATAACTGATGACCCTATAGAGAATACACCAGAGAAAGCCATTTCGCCATCAAAACCACGAAAAACGACCGCGAAAAAACTAAAATTAATTAAAGCAGAGGGGTTTTTATAAATTTCAAGGTCGTTTTGTAATTATTATTAAAAAAAAAGAATAACGAAAAAAAATTCTCCCCGTTTATAGTGTACCTCATGTAGATTCTACAAGAAGTTCTATGTTTCAGATCTCCGCGTTCAACCCAGGCTACGGGTTCACAGCCTCCGCCCTCCTGCTCTCTGCTATCACAGTGCTGCGGGAAGCCTCGAGTCTCCCGGGCCAGGGAGGTGTGTACACCCCAGGCGCTGCCTTCCAGCACACCTCTCTGTTCAGTCAACTCACCCAACACGGGATGAAGTTTCTTGTTCTCTCCGATAGCTCTCAGCTCTCTGCTGGGAAAGCAAAGTTGTAACTGAACAAGTTCCAAGATTGTTCCCTCTATGATTGAGGTATCCAGTAAACTTTACGAGCATTTTGTACGTTTGAAATAAAGGATTATAAATGCTCGGTAATAGTTATGTAACACATCTGTGTTTCTCGAGACTTGATTTTGTATATTGTTTTTATATGAAGAAAATTTGCAACTTCGAACTCCAGGATACCAATTTCAATAATAAAATTAATTTCACCCGTACTCTGGTCTATGGTTCAGAAGCCAGCCTCCGTGGTGTAAAGGTTGCGACCACTGCCCGTGGTCCAGAGATCCTGAGTTCGATCCCGGGTTGGGCAGAATTTTCTAACAAAAAATCCTGTTCCCTCCCAATATGTGGCATTTCCGGCCCATCCCAGGCTGGGTGAGGTTGATGTAATAGTTTTAATCGGGCAGTATAAATAAGGCGATATTATTACCATTAATGTTCAGTATGCAATAAGTAATAAGGAGGTTTCTTGACAAAAGCTAAGCTTTTTACAGATAAGATACCTCTCGGTCTTTTTTAAAATGACTGATTTTGTTTTATATTTTATTTGAATTCCATTTACCTACATATCTATTATTATTTTTTACTTAACCTGAATTACATATATTTTATATACATATTATACTACTCTATATGAAACTGAGTCTTTTGTTAAAACTTTCTTTTCTTTCCCAGATTTAATGATTTCTTCTACGAAAGTCTAGAATCTAGATGTACTAGTAACATTGAAAACTCATGTGCAACAAGTTTATGGTCAAGAGTGAATAATCCAAAAAATAAACCATTTATAATAATTAATATTAAAATTTAAAATACATAAAATATAGCACCAATAAATTATTAGTACACATAAAAACCTGTCAGCATTTCTACCTGTCTTGCGCAATACTAATAAATCACTACTTATACTACATAATATCACCGATTTTCACGCATCAGATAGGTAGGTACCAAGTAAACCCATACCACATTTAACCTCCTCTTTAATTTATCAACACCCATTTATTATGAATATCCCTCCTTATCTAACAATGTGTTTTATTGTTTATAGAAATAAGTTCTTACTTTGTCCATTCACTATTCAAGTTATTTTTTGAAATGTGTCATAAACATTAAAGGCGGGTTTATGGAAGAAAAGTTTGTTAAATTCTGACATACATTTCATGCTCCAACATAAAGATCATTCTGTTTACTGAACAACTATGAGAGAAGAGTCCCAAGATTTCATCTATTTTCTTTGTTTGAACACCTAAATTTTGCACCAACAAATCTTTCCATCCATCGATTGTAATTTCTATCTTGTTTCACTTGTGATAAAACAAATTGAGTTTTCAACTGATAGAAATTTAATTTGTTCAAATGAACTTTCGCACAGAATTATTCACTCCTAAGACACCATAACTTCAGAAGAGTTCATAGAAGTTCCAACAGTAGGACAGGCACCAATGAAGTCCGCCATTTCAACGGTCACAGTGGCGTGCTTTACTTCGGGAGTCTCCGTGATCACTCGGCGAATAGCCCGAGTCCAGGCCTGGGAGCAGATAGAGTAGATGTCTGCGCCCGACATTTGCAACGGAAAATGGTGTACGAGCGTGTCCAAGTGTACATCGTCAGAGAGTTTAAATCTATGGGAGAAGAAAATACGTTATTTGTTTAATCAGATTAATAAAAATATGTGCGGAATTCTTGAGCAGGATACCTTGGAACAAAGATACCTTATTCACTTTTTTTGTTCTATAGATCAAAATGGTTCAAAAATTGAAGACAGATTTTTTGTTATACTTCAGTATAAATCTATGTATACGAGTATACGGTATAACTTCAGTAAAACACTTCTCACTTGTTTACAACTTAATGAAAACTTACTTGCGCACCACAGCTTTGAGTACTCCCAACTGTGAGGTCCTGTCCTCATAAAGCCCAACACACAAACTTTTGTCCAACCTGAAATTATGTATGTGTGTTTTAGTTTTTAAAATATGAATATATCAATGTTTCTGCAAATGCATTGATAATAAAAATATGTAGGTATGATTTTTATCTGTGGTCAAGCACAAGGCTTCTTCATAATTTTTGTGGGTAGCGCAGCACTACTAAGAGTCTCATTGGCTTTTCGAATTCTATTACATTAATTTCTTTTTACTCTGGTAATGCCGCCACTGGTCCGTTACTCATACAAGTAACTACTCATTTTTTCTCACTAAATATGAGAGGACCCCGAACATCCAGGTACAGAGTAGAAAAATACCTGCCCCGCTGGGCATCGAACCCAGGTCACCATGCGTGCAATACCTGCCTCACTCTGCCACGGTGACTACTTAATAACAATATGTTTTCTACTACTTGCCAGACATTTCATGGTAAATACAAGACTACAGATATTCTCTGTCCCTACCTGGGCCTGTATCACAATCATTCTTTCAGTTACAAGACACTTTATATTTTAGACATTCAGACAAATGAGCTCGACTGAACTTCCAATTTTAATTCCTGGTTACTCTTGAAGTATAAGTATCTTCAAACACTTATTTTTGGTCCACTGCCCAAAAAAATATGCCTCTTTCTTTGAATAGGGCGTTCGTCACAATGAGTGATAAGCTTACCTGCCGGGCCTCAGTATGGCCGGGTCTAATAGATCTACTCTGTTGGTGGCGCCCAGAATGAAGACATCCCTGGAGGTGTGGACCCCGTCCATCTCTGCCAGAAGCTGGGACACCACTCTGTCAACAAATTAAAATAGCTCAGTGGTAAGAAGCTGGGACACCACTCTGTCAACAAATTAAAATAGCTCAGTGGTAAGAAGCTGGGACACCACTCTGTCAACAAATTAAAATAGCTCAGTGGTAAGAAGCTGGGACACCACTCTGTCAACAAATTAAAATAGCTCAGTGGTAAGAAGCTGGGACACCACTCTGACAACAAATTAAAATAGCTCAGTGGTAAGAAGCTGGGACACCACTCTGTCAACAAATTAGAATAGCTCAGTGGTAAGAAGCTGGGACACCACTCTGTCAACAAATTAAAATAGCTCAGTGGTAAGAAGCTGGGACACCACTCTGACAACAAATTAAAATAGCTCAGTGGTAAGAAGCTGGGACACCACTCTGTCAACAAATTAAAATAAGCTGGCACTCACTGCTGGTCAAACTGGGCAAAATTAAAATAGCTCAGTGGTAAGAAGCTGGGACACCACTCTGACAACAAATTAAAATAGCTCAGTGGTAAGAAGCTGGGACACCACTCTGTCAACAAATTAAAATAGCTCAGTGGTAAGAAGCTGGGACACCACTCTGTCAACAAATTAAAATAGCTCAGTGGTAAGAAGCTGGGACACCACTCTGTCAACAAATTAAAATAGTTCAGTGGTAAGACACCGCTTGTCATGCGGAAGGTCCCGGGTTTGAACCCCAGAGCCGACAAAAAAATTGTATTAAAAATTTGGTTACATTTTTTTTCCCCAGTTGTTTGTAGGGGATACTTTCCGGTGCGCTCGTGTTGACCCAGCTCCTAAATGGGAAGTATTGTGTCACTTCTCGCCCACCAGAGGGGAGGCATACTACGGGGTGGGCAGGCTATAGCACAGACCACAAGCGCTTACACTCTGCAGTAGCTCCTATTTCATGACTACGAAATAATAATGATAAAAATACCAGGTGAATTTTTATTTTTTACTTTGGAATAACAAAGTGAGCTCATACATTCTGTTGTTATTTATCATGACTATCAACTGATCCGGTTGTTCTGTTTGCATTGACCTGTCTCAATTCCCTGAAAATATTTTATTGAATAGTTAGTTTTATTGAATAGTCAAGCCATCTCTTACAGAGATCTGCGAGAGCACTTGTGTTTGCCATCCATTGAGTCCAAACATAAAATAATCTTACTTACTTTTCTTTATAAAATCATCAACAATATGATAGACTCAATGGATCTAGCCAGTGGCGTGTGTTATCGTGTTCCCTGTATGAGAACAAGAGATTCTAATAACTCCACTTTTTTCGCCGCCCCCACTCTTTCCCAGCCTTTATCGCCTATCATCAGAGCTCAAACACTATTTAACGAGCACCATAAAACTTTAGACCTTTCTTCTAACTTGAACTGTTTTACAAAATTAATTGAAACTTTATTTTTTTAGCCTTAGACACTTAATTTTAAGCACTTAGTTATACGTATTATATTGTAAATTGTGAAAAATGTCATTGAAAAGATATCACAATAAAACTTATTTGATTTGATTTGTTAGGTATTACGACTAGCATGTAGCAATTGTAGCATGGGTTCTATCAGCTTGCATAAGGCCAAAAAGATAGAACTCATCTAGATCGGCTTTTACTTTATTTTTCATGGATAGTCATATTCATATACGTACATTGTGTATGTGTGACAATTGTGATAAACATACTGAATTCTAATAAATAATTTACTAAAAATGAGGGAATTTCTTTCCTAGAATTACGAGTCAAGTGCTGATGGTACGACGAAAGGGAAAGAGAATACCGTAAACATTATCACCGCTTTTGATCAAACATTTTAATTTTGTCTATTTGTAAATATCACATGTCAAGTAAAACTGTCATATAAAACACAATTAATGGCCAGATCAAGATGCGCCTGCTTGGTCCTGGCTCATGTAGATTTAAGGTCACGTGATCAATTTCTACCAATCACAGAACTCTAAATTGATCACGTGATCTTACATCTACATGAGCCGGGACCTAGCAGCCGCATCTCTACCCGGCCATCACATATTTCAATGACGCCCTAGGACTAGCTAGAACAGGACATAGGATGAAAGGGAAGACTAGGACCGGTGAGAATACCGATGAGGAAACATGAACATTGTCAATTTTACTGTAGATGAGTGAAACAGTAAAATGAAAAGAAAAAAGGAAACAAAATATTTGATGAATAAAATTTCAAGTAAGAAGTTTGTTAGTAGGAAAGATGAAATAAACATTACCTTTTTTTAACATTATTCAGATATTCACACAAGACCGAACACACCACAAGAACAGAACACGAAATCGAACAAAAACTTAATGGAACTAGAGTTTTTTCACTTAAATCTAAACTTCAGTTTACAGCTATTTCTTCTCGTGTGCATTTCCGAGAGACTGCGCGGTCATTGGGAGAGCCTTCTTAACTAGAGTAACTTCTGGTAGAATTTCAACAGGAACATCTCGATCGTGAAGTGTAGGAAAACGTCCAAGTTGATGGAAATAAGGCGGTACGTCTTGACAAAGTACGTACAACATTGCTGGTACCAAGTTTCAAGACTTTTCATGTACACGGATCGGTTGTATAGAAAAAATCAAAGAAAAAAAAAACCAACGGTTCAAATGGGTGGATTATTCAACGTAAAAACTCGATAGGCGTGATTTAAAAAACGTGGAACGAACTAGTGAACGGTTAGTTTTCGACTGACGTTGTAAGGTTCGAGTATTGATTGTACTGACTGATTGCGGGAGGTGGAAGAGGTGTCTAGTGTTTGGTGACGAGAGGCCAGACCATGCCGTACAATGTACAATATGAAAGCAGTGGCGTGGGTTGTCAGGAATGTATAAATATAGCTCATGAACTAGGAAACAAAAGATGAGACAGTGGAGGATTCGTGGACGAAAAGTCAAGGATCTACCCTATTTTATTTATTTATAATCAATTTATTTACATTTTGTATGCAACGAACATATCACATAGGCCAAGACCACGCAGCGCTGGCTGGAGACCAATAGACCTCAGGGAGTCCGGACCTCAATCCTTTCAACTACAAGTTTTAGGAATATCGAGTCCCTCAAAGAGGATTAGATCCGATCAGCGGCATCAAATCATCAATTCCTTTGGTACAGCCATAGATGAGTGGCCAGAGAGATAGGAGCTGTGTGTGAAGGCCAAGGGAGCACATTTTGAGTAAAACTACTTGTTTCTGTATTGTAAAAATATTGTCTAATAATAAATAATATTTTTTGTTAGAATATAACTTGTTCTTTTTCTTTTCATTCATGTAAATATCATGGGCCAGAACTCATGACACGACTATGTATAATAATAAACAAAGCCTGATCAAGACTAGTGATAATGCCTTTGGCATACTCTATGGATGCTTGCTTACTTTGTGGGTTAGTTGTATGTACTATGGTAAATCATTTCTATTGGTCATATCTCGACTTGGTTTTCCCTCTACTCGATGGTCAGCGGTCCCATCTGCACAAAGGCACCTCACCCAGCCTAAATGGGTCTGGAATACCAGCAGAATTATTTCCAACAACTGATGGATCGTTGTCGTGGAGGACACCAACTAATCATCTCTCTGTAAATTTAAATGTGTTGGAATATGGCAAGACGAAGTTGCTCGGGGTATTCATGACAGGTAAATTTATTTTTTTAAATTCAAGTACAGACCGAGTTCAAAGTCAAAAAATCAATCTAACAAACAAAGTAATACTGTGTTTTATCTTCAAATTTTAGGTACATTAACAAATGGAGTTCTGATGAAGTATGCAATTATTAAGTACGAAAAGTACAAATATCGCGAAAATCAACGCGAAAAACGAAGAGTCAGAAAGGCCAAAAATGAACAAATATTTTATCTCTTTAAACCTTTGACCAAACTCATAGAAGACTTCGTCAATATCTACTTCTACAGGACGATTCAATAGTTACTCCCGTGATACTCTTATCTTTGCTTGTACTATTTACTGTTTACTCCGCGCAAAATCATATTTTAATTCTGCAGCTTAAAAATCGAACAGTATTTTATTTGCTTATTAAAAAAGTTCAAAAAGTGCGATAGTTTAAATAAAACCTTGGAGAGTAAGGAATAAGTTGAAAATACAAAAATATACCTATTTTTAAGAGACGAGCTAAAAATGAATACCTAAATCTTATGCGCGGAAAAACACCTGCTTGCCATCACTACGCCACTGGCAGGAAAATTGAGATGCCCGGGCGAGATAAGCGAGAAAGAGAGCGGGCTCTAGTCATGACCCAGCAGCTATGCTTGCTGGTGCTAGCGGCCCTGCACCCGCCGTACACCGCCGGCCAGATCCAATACTATGAGAACAACACCCTCAAGGTGCCCATATGGCACCTGTTCCAGACCCGCAAGCCAGAGTGGATCAACTGGACAGCTTCCACCACCGAGGAGCCGCTCAACTGGGTGCAATACCACACGCATGCCTCCATCATGCACAATATCCACGGCCAGATGTCAAGCACCACAGGTAAATCATGAGAAGCTTTCCTCTTCACTTTCATCTCGCGATGAAGCATTTCGCGCATGCCTCTCGAAAAAAATGTTTTTGCAACTGAAAGGGGCATGGAATAGCGCATGCCTTACGTTCTTGTTTCCATGCGTCATGTTCAAAGTGAAAGGGGTCTTCCCTTTCACTTTCAACATCTTTTGTCTATTCTATATGCTCATACTCAATAACATAAGGGATGACATAATTATACTTATCCTTAACAAAAATAAATAAATCATAAATGTAAATGATTCAAAAATGAAATGTGTACAAAATATCTCCAGGTACATAGCCGCAGTAATTGCTAAAATAGAATTCCAATCGTAAACTTAAATTGCCATCGAACATATAATGTTGTCCACTAATAAGTTAGTGATTAAAATTTCCCAAAGCCAGCGTTGAGTGAAAAATTTCCTCTGGTTATTTTAAAGAAAGAGTGCACTGGTTGTCAAGTGGTTAACGCGCTAGTCTGGTAATCCAGGTAGCGTAGGGATCCGTTGGTTCGAATCCCACCCAGTGCATGAATTTTTCCCTATTAATTTGAGATTGTGACCACATAATAATAAGACTTTGAGGGTTAGGTGGTAGAAAATACTTTGAGCATTAACCTCGCCTGGTGGTTAGCTTCCACTTAAGAGTGTTCTTATTATTATTATCATGTTAAAGGATACTAAGTTCTTACTAAGTTCATCTTATTGTATCTCGACCACCTATAAATTGTGACATTCGCAACTCTTGAGACTTACCTCTCATTACGTGAGAATTGTCAACTTATAATTAATAACCAGCTCCCCCAACCAGATCATACGTGACCAAAATTCTAGGGCAACTTGTCAATTGAAATCGATAATGTTCAATAGTGATTTTGATTGATTTGATTTTTCATGATTTTCCGACCCTTAGTTACTAAATTCCCTATATATTTTTTCTGCTCATTAAAAGTTAAAAATATTTTTGTAGGTTTCGCAAGATCATAAAATTTAGCTTAAGATTACAACATTCCAAAAAAATTTAGAAATCTGATCTGAGCGTTTTTCAAAAATCGATGAGACGGAGGAACTCCCAATTTCTTTGTGAAAATTTTGCCAAAAAAATATACATTTCCAACAAAATCACTAGAGAATATTTTCGATTACAATTCCCAAGTTTTTTCAGCCGTAGAATTTTGGTCACGTGAATTAGAATCACCCTGTGTTGTATTTTTTACATGTCTGATCAACCTCTGACAATTTTCTTATTTACAAGAGCCAAAGTAAGGAAAATCTTACTCGGATCCGATCTCATGAGTCAGTATCAGTATAATCACGTTAGTTGGATTACCTGACTCAGGCTCTCAACACTTGACCACCAATACGCACAACGGATCAAGTTTCATTTATAATAGTTTTTACTTATTATATAAAGTTAATTCACAGCATTGCACACATATGAACTTAGATGCTTATTTTACTTAAGCATGATAAAAGATCCATAATTGAAAGATTTTTGTAAGACTAATCTTGTTGATTGTGTTGCACAGCCAGGACCATGGAGCCCACCACGCCGTACCCTCTCTTCTCATTCAACACAGACCGCCTCTTCAACCTCTCCTGGGAGGCGGACGCTCTTAAGAAGCGCATAGACTATGAATACGAACTGGAGGCGAACCTCTCCCTCACCACAGATCCGCCCTATGATCCCTTCTACATCCCACCGTCCCCTCGCATCTTCAATGTATACAAGGGAACCTACATCAACGATTCTTCCCTTGAGAATGTTTTCTGGAACAAAACGTACTATGACAGATTCAACCGTAGTATTAACTGGGCCAAGAAGAAAGCCTACTGGAAGAAAACACCCAAAACATCCACCACTGAATGGCCCTACATCAACATCACCAGAATAGGAGACTGGGAGAGGCACAGCTTTGAGCTGGATGATCTATCCTACTGGGACTCGCATCGCCAGAAGATAGAGTATGAACACCATGACTACATGGAAGCTCTCAAGAAAATGAACAGAACGCCTACCACAGAGCAAGTCACACCGCTCATCAAACTGCTCGCCAACACACGCATTGCCTCACTCTGGAAGCTGCATTCCATTCTGCCTTACCTCAACCAGAAGACAACCTGGCATGAGCCGGAAACGCATGAGATGCGAGACGCTATTTATTCTGAAGAGTTTCCGGTGTCTCCTATCATCCGATTGGATCATGACAAAGGACCCACAGAATACTACGCCATGGAAAATGACTACGACTATAGAGATCTATCACAGCACGTGGGACCTCGCGCCAGAGACGTGCCAGCTACTAAACTCTGGGATGAGCGTTACTATCAGCAGAACTACCCACCAGAGCAGATGACGAAGAAACTAGACTTCCCCACCCGGCCAGATCCTCAGATTGAGTGGAACAACATGGACACCTGGCGGCGGCGAGAGTACATCCTGCGCGGGTGGAACACCATGCAGTTTGACTTTGAACAGACCCGCCCCTACACCATGGTGCACACGCCGCACCCCAACCCCACCACATTCGACTACTACGACTACCAGGACTACACCCCCCTGGTGGAGTACTTCGAGCGGCTGGAGCGGCCCGCCACCCGCATCAACTCCCGTGAAGTCTCCCTCATCCTGTGGTCTGAGAAGCAAGCCGTGGCGACCACCACCCAGCCCACCACCACACTGGCCCCAGGCGAGACACACGCACGTCGTCCCAAGAAGAAGAAGATCTGGACAACTGCCAAACCCAAGCCAGGACAGAAACGGAAACTCAACAGAACCATGTCACAGCAAGAAATCAAACGAATGATGCGAGAGAAATACAAGAAGATCAACGATGCGAAGGAGCAGAAGAAGAAGGACAAGCAGCACGAGGAGCACCTGGACGAGAAGTTCAAGGATCTGCAAGATCTGCAGGATGACCCCACGGCGCCCTACCTGCCCGAGGAGACGCCCGCCGCCCCTGATATCATCTACGACGCAAACAACCTGCCCTCCACCGTGGTGCCGCTCAAGGAGTTCCAGTGCCACATCTGTCTCAAGGAGCTGTCTTCCAAGGGAGGTTTTGCACGACACATACAAACACACAAGCGAATGGGACAGTGGGTGGATCCGATCTAATTAGGGTCGTGTCTATTGTTGTGATCTCACGCTGCAAGTATACTGGTATGTATTGAGTACTAGGGGCCTTGAAATAACCTAGAAGGGGTCATCCGAGAAACTTTTAGAGGTCATCGTCCTCTTTAGAGCTATGAAAATGTTCTTTTTTTTTCATCATCAGTAGTTTTCGAGATATTTGAATGTCTCGTTTATAATGAGACACCCTGTATGAATCTTCAACTGTATTTAATTTTTAATCTCGCTCACATTAATTTCATGCCGTCCTTCAACAAACCTAAATCACCTAAGCTTGATCTATTGAATTCATTTTTCCAAAGCTTCTTCAGCCTAAACAATTAAGAGTAGCTAATATTACCTGTCCATGACTCCGCTGGATTGATCTTCTTGTCCTCTTCGGGGGGCCAGAGAGTCCAACTCGTCAAAAAATACGACGCACGGGGCTGCGGATCGTGCCTTGAGGAACACTGAAACAAAATTCTCATAAGATTTACTCAGGGCTGCGAAGTAGTCACTGTGGCAGAGCGAGTTAGCGCGCTAGGCATTGCACACATGGTGACCTGGGTTCGATTCCCAGCGGGGGAAGATTTTTTCTGCTCTGTACTTGGATGTTCGGGGTCCACTCATACCTCGTGAGGAAAAATGAGTAGCTGCTTTAATATGAAGCAGCGACCAGTGGCAGAATCTTAGGCAAAAAAATAATACAAGATATTGTAAATTAAAGTGGTAAAGTCCTATGATTCTGCGCTACCCACTAAAATTGTGACATAATAACACAAAGAAAAAACATTATTATTATTACTCAGGGCTGCGGACCGTGCCTTGAGGAACACTGAAACAAAATTCTCATAAGATATTTCTATGTGGTCAGATATTTCTATCATAACCTTCGTCTAACTTGCTGTTGGTTCAAATTTTATGGTTTTGTTAGACAATAAATTTACGATTGAAATATTAAAATTTAATGTAATAACTTCTTTTTTCAGATTCCAATTATCAAATAGCATCCTGGGAAACACTCAAAATCGGAAAATATAGAAGATGATCGAACAGTCTTTCTTGATACAAATTCATTGAGAAAGCACACACTATTTTTCTTTTTATTTAAAATTGGCAGTTTCAACCATAGTTTCAAAAGACTGACTAAAGTAATAGAGTTCATATTGAACCAGACGAAGGCAGGTAACTAAAACTACAAAAATTATAGTTTTCTTTACCCTAGTAAAAAGTGTCAGTTGTTAAATATTGTAAATAAATCTATATTTTTCCTACCAATTGATCTTGGTTTTAATTGAAGTTATTTTTATGACATGAGATTTTTTTTACGACTTATAAGAACTGAGAAATAAAACTAGATACATTTTTTAAAAGTATTAGAGTACAGGTTTTTTGATATAAAACTTTTACACTATCGAAATTAAAAGAGGGAGTCTCATTTTTTTACAATATGCATTAAGTATGTACATTATAGATCCAATTCTATCAATAATATTTCCGTGGCTGTAATAATTTTTAACCTGATAAGTGCATCTGCACATATTACAAGTTATCATATTTGTTCTTAATTTTTACCAAATTTGGAACTCGAACCACCGACCTACAGGTTACAAAGTTGGTTCCACCGCCTAGTCGATCAAGCTACTGAGGTAGGTTATCCTTTGATTTTTGTTCACTGGTCGCGTCCCTTTGGAAATTTTATAATCCTTTTCTTTCTTAAGATAATCTAGGTAATGTATTTACATTATGGAGACACAGTGACCTGTCATTGAGTGGATTTCGCCATAATTTTGCATCTGTATGTCGCAAAAATGTATAAAAAAAAAGACGAAAATTAGTTCAGCAAGAGAATAAATAAAATAGGAGACAATACATAAATTTGTGTACACGCCTAGAAATTACATTAGATATGCAATGTGCAATTAAAAGCTTTGGTGTAACACACTATAATTTCACGGAAGATTTATATTGCTCTTTAATTTCAATACATATAGGTCATAGATCTGACTGGGGTCTTGATTTTTTGAATAGAAGATATTTTCAAAATAAGGTAGTCTCGAATTTAAACATAATTATTAAAACATACAGAAAAAATAATATTAGTGTCATAGACACAATAAAATATTATAATGAGACAATCCATCTTTTTGATAAAGAAGTTTCTCTGTTCTTTGGTCGTTCGTGAGGGGGACTAACATTAGCAATAAAATGGAAAATTAAATATCTCACATGCCTAGCTACAAAAGTTAGAACCCACCTCAGTAGCCTGATCGATAAGGCGGTGTCGGTGGTTCGAATCCGATGTTCGGTAAAAAGAGGTTGAGTGATTGTGACATCATGAAATTGATTAAAACAAGTTAGAAATCATAAAACTCCATACTTCATAAAAGTTAGACATTTTCTCAGCACAGGAAGTTTCCTAGCGGAACAGAAACATACGTTCAATAGAGACTTACCATTTCGTATGTTTTCTTCGCTCTGGCCGATGTACTTGTTGAGAAGCTCCGGACCTTTGACTGCCAAGAAGTTCATGCGGCACTCGGTAGCCACTGCCTTGGCGATGAGGGTTTTGCCCGTGCCCGGTGGACCATACAGGAGCAAGCCTGAGTACAGTAAGAGTTTGACAGTAGTCACCTCGGTCTAGCAGTGTATTGGAAGTGTTGAGAGGGCTAAATAATAAACTGGGAGTGGACCCTGTGTACACGCAGACACGCACTATGAATAGATATCAAACTACAAACTTTTTAAACTGCCCTGGTTAGCTGGTGGAAGGGGGAAAACGCTTACTTTTTTGGTTCTACGAAAAAATTGTTATTTTAGGAAATAGAAAAACTTTGTTAAACACTATTTTCAAATATCTACAATGGTCATAAATGAGATATAGAGTAAAATAAATATGTGCATAATATGTGTGATTTCCTAAACTTTCATCAAGATTTTCTTGGTCAGGATGGGGTGAATTCCAAGCATCCTCGTTGTTGGTACAAGAGGCACTCACCTGACCTCTTCAGTCCAGAGCTTCTCTTTACGGCGCGGAATGTGCTCAGAATTTCATCCTTCAGTTTGCTCAGTCCTCCGATATCTTCCCAGCTGACATTGGGGACTGAAGGGGCATCCAGACGGTCTGAGTAGCGGGACTGTAGTTCGGCTAAAATATAAAAGTAATGTACAATTTTATCTAAAAAACCCTTAAGAAATATCAAAACATTCTCAAAACTTTAGAAAGAAAAGCATTTTACCCTCAATTCATTTTTGTCTCTCTTCGTCGTTGAAACTCGCGTATATGGACCAGATGCCTTGGATCTATTGTGTCTGGTAGTCTGGTTCTTAAAACGATAGACTTACAGAGGAGTACTTTTATCACATGGTGAGTTTTGCGATAGAAAGGGGAAAATCACTTTGATCAGTTATTAAGCAAACTTAAGAAAGACAAGTTACTGAATTAAATAAAATAACATTGTATAATAAATTATTCAGGGAATAGAATTGGTATGCTGTCTCTCTATACTTTTTAATTAATATGAATTCATACTCCAGGCTAGTGTAATAAAAAGATAGCGCATATATCTTTGAACTTTTACGTGTTTTCCTCCCGGTGAAATACTCGTTTTTCCGAGACAAAGATATTGATTAGATTTTTTCTAGCTTGTCTTATTATTATTATTATACAACGCTTTATTAGGTACAAGCAGGCTGTCGCCCGCTTTGCGGGCCGAGGCATGGCCGTGAAAGCAAAAAATCCTTTTTCGCCAATGGCAGGTGTTGTAGTGGGAATTTCGAAAAATCCCGTCTTATTGCACATCTAGACTATAAGACAAAGCTACCTACCAAATTTCAGCTTCCTAGGACTTACGGTTTGGGCTGTAGAGCGATGATCAGTCAGTGGTCAGTGGTCAGTGGTCAGTGGTCAGTGAGTGTCTTTGACATTTATATATAGAGATAAATGGACATTATGTACAATTGTACATGCAAATAATTATTTTAACAATGAAAAAAAAATGGAATCAATATATACAATAAAAATGAAAAAGATTAGAAAATATATAAAAACATATGTATGTAAGTCCTAACTAAAGGGCGGGGTTATTGCCTATGGCAATCTCTTCCACCCAACCCTTATTCTCTTTTCAATTTCGGAATACATAGTATACAATCAGTAGTTGTTTTATTCTATCAATAAATCATTCTATTGAATACCTTACAATTGGAAACTTAAAAGAAAAAGTTATCATGAGAGGAAAAAAGTAAGTATGAATAACTGTATTAGTCTACTAAATTAATTAGTAAACTAATAAATAAAACTCAACTAAATAAACTTACAATGAACTTGTTGGAAGTCTTCTATATGCAATTTCTTTGAGCTTTGTGACACCAGTTTGTTCCTGACAAAGTAAGAATATAAAGTAATAAACAATGAATAAACTGAAAAAAGATCATTTTCAATTATCTCTAGTTTTACACAAGCGATTTAAAAAAAAAATCTTTATTGAAAAGCTGGTCGATTTTCAATAAAAGGATCGGTTATCTATGTGAGTAGAAAGATTACGTATCATATAGTACAGAAGAACTGTACTATATGATATTACGTATCATATAGTACAGTTCTTCAGGTACCAAGGCGTAAAATCGACACTTTGTGCTGTGACGTTTACGTATAGGCTCTTACTTTTTCACTTAGCGGGGTGGAGAGCTACAGCGCCCCTCATTAAACAACTTTTAAAAACAATATAAAAATCTTAATATATAAGTTTGAATATTTTTCCATTTTATATTTTCCAACAATTAAAAGAAAAGAAAATACTTACTTGACCGACAGTCTCACAAGACAGAGCAGATCATGCCTCTCAAAACCCGACGTGTTGGCTGTTAAATAATCCACTAGGCTGGAATCGAACTCCAAGTCTGCGGCTACGTAGCCCAGCTGATACTCTATCACGTGACGTCGCTCCACCTCTGACAGTGGTAGCACGTCGATTGTTTTTAGAAACAATCTGAAATAGGAAAGTAGTAGAGAAAAAGTATGTAATATTGATGATAATCAAGAAATGATAAAGGGTTGGGTGGAAGAGTTGCCACAGGCAATAACCCCGCCCTTTAGGAAGGACATTAGCTTCATTCTCTTTTTTGTTCTTGTTTCTTTGTTCAATCTATTTATTTTTTTATAATTTCACTGTATTTTACTGGGTATATATTTTTGTCTTACCTTATAAACATACAATAATAATAATCGAGTAGCTAATGCGCTGGTCTGGTAATCCAGGTAGCGTGGGATTCGTTGGTTCGAATCCTATCCAATGCGTGAATTTATCGACATATTGAGACTGACCACATAATAATATCACCAAAACTGTTGAAATAAGGCGACTACTTAATCTTAAACGGGCGGTATAAATAAGTGTCTATGTAGAAATCCCTTTCATCATCATCATAGAGTGGCGTCATTGTGAAAGATGGTAGCCAGACAGTGGAGGAATGACTCAGCACTTCTACCACTGTCTTTACAAGGAGGTTAATAATTGACAAGGGCCCCCAGAACCAAGCCAATGCTGGTCTACTCCCTGTTTATAGTCCCCCAGCCAGACTGCTGGTCTACTCCCTTTTTATAGTCCCCCAGCCAGACTGCTGGTCTACTCCCTGTTTATAGACCCCCAGTTTATAAGTAAATCCCTTTACTTATACAAATTACTGCAACACATATGGTTCTGTGGGCTAGGACACGCCGGGTTAATCCTGGCGAGAGACCATCATGTTCGGCGTTAGCTGCGCCGCTTCTACACAACAACATCAATACCTCTTTATCTGATGATGAATCTTGTCAGGTTTGGAGGAAGTACACAGGACGACGGCAGGGGAGTGAGCAGTGGTGAGGCGAGTGAGATGGTGAATGAAACATGTCATGGCCCGGACATCTTCACTGCCTGCATGGTCTGTGCACAGGTCCTGAGAGATTATATAGTAAGAATAATAATAGAATGCAGTTGAACCTGGATATAAGAAAACTCAAGAGACCGGAAATGTTTTCTTTTATATCCAGGTTTCTCGTAAAAAGAGGTTTTTTCCATATAGAGAGATAAATTGGACATGTAAATAGTTCTCCTATATCGAGGTTTGACTTTAATAATATCGCCATATTTATACTGCCCAACAAGGACTAATGACTCCCATTAGAATAATGGGAGCAGTCGTATTATTATGTGGTCAAAATCCCAAATGGGAACATAAATTGTCATGTACCGGCTGGGTTTCGAACACGCGACCTAAGAATTATATTTTTGTTGTAGTTCTACCAGTGGGAAATCATTTTCATTTTAATAGGAGTGTTTCAGAGGCTTTTTTATTAAATGGCCATGAAACAGCTGCTAATGTAGATACTTATGATCTATGCTGCAGCTTGCTCAATGCTAATCCCGCAGTACACCTCTCCTCTGACGGGCAAGCAGTGACACAATACTTCCTATTTAGGTGCTGGGTCGATACGAGCGCACCGGAAGGTATTCCTAGCAACAACTGGAACCAAATTCGAATACAAATTTTTGTCAGTTTCGGGATTCCAACCCGGGACCTTCCGCACGGCAAGCGAGTATCTTCCTACTGATGTAATCACCAATGCTTTTAATGGTGTTCTGTAATAATACAAAAGAGTATAGTCTTATTAATACCTCTATATTATGGAAAACTAGAAGGGACGGTGCACATTTAATTGCTTTCTCGAAGCAATTCTCCAGGTTCTTCTCCACTATAGTGGGCACACTCCCTAGAAGACTGATGCAGTCCACTTGCTTTATATGAACGCCAGAGACAGCAGCCACTGCGGCCATGATATCTTCCAGAGCAGCATTCTGAGATCCCGTCACTAGGAAGATTTGGTTCATTTCGAAATCTGGAGGAAAAAAGGAGATTCATTAAAATTGCTGGGACCTATTCGAAGATTCTGGATCAGTTTGGATATCCTAGGAGACTAAAAGTTAGAAGGTCCAGTTTGCAGGACTTGGTACATAATTTTGTTTGTTAGTAAATGTAAATATAAAATTCTAAACTTACATAATTGATTCACTTACTCAATATTTTTTTTCTTTCCCCAAAATAACACACTTTCACACATTTCAACAGCTTTTGAAAATAGGGACACTCATTGTACGATGGTAATATATATTTCTTGTAATTGTTCAATTGTGCATTTTGTATATGGAGAGCACTTTGCTGGAATAAGTTTGGAATGAAGCTTTGTACAGATTTATGCATTCTTATTGACGTGTGAGAGCATGTGATGTAGGAGCCTTGATGATTTTCTTCTAGTAATTTTATTATTATTTTCAGCAATGTATCATTCAAAAGTTTAACATCAACCAGGTTTTCATTTGTACATTTTTTTACTTTTCTTTCTTCATTGACAATTTCCCGACTTCTACTCACTATGGTTTCATTTTCATGAGTCTGTAATCCTGAAATGTAACATGATCATATAAATATCACACTGTATTTAAAAATTAAACAAGATATATTTGTTAGCACAGTTACATAAGTACATAATTATTACTTCTGAGAATATCTAATACAGTCATACCTTTTTTTTTTAAAATAAAAATAAAAGGTAAGTGTGCCCCGGAACCGCTTTCGCATTACTTCAGGGCACTTTACCTTTACATCCATGCCATTCCGGAAACGGAAAATTTCGGTCAGAAATTTCCGCTCCGGCCGGGATTCGAACCCGCAACCTCCGGGTCAGTAACCAATGCTCTTAACCACTGAGTCATACCTGGATATAACAGAACTCAAGGGACCACAGTTTTTCTCTCTTATATCCAGGTTTCTCTTATAAAGAGGTTTTTTTCTTAGAAAGATGTAAAGCAGTCTGTCTGTCTGTCTGTTACTTGCATTCCTTGAAACGCGCAAATCTGAGAAACAACAGAAGGGATTTCAACGAAATTTTGTACACATATGAGTATAGGAGACGGTATTCGGTATTGTAGATGGTTCCATTTTAAATTAACCAACTTCGAACAAGCAGATCTTTGAGATAAAGCCTTAGCTCTAACTTTTTACTTAAATGCTTCCGATTTTGATAAATAAAAAAATTGTATTCTATTGGCATTTTATATAGAACAATTCTAAATAAATTGCTTTTGAGCTCAAATATTTAAGAAAAACGTGCAAAATTAAAGTCTTTCATTCGGCGTTACAGATTTTTTATGGATAAAAAACTGTATTCTACCATCTAAAACAAATTTGAAGAGAATTGGTTGAGAACTTTTGGAGATACAAGTGATTTAGTAATAAAAAAAAAAAATCGGAATTATGAACTTTTATTAGGTAGTGCCAATTGTATTAATTGTATACAATGTAAACCATTCAGCAGGAAATATTGTGTCCATAATTGGCAGTGTGGTTGCAAAAGTTGTAAATAATGGATGCTGAACATAGGAATTTCTTTTAGAAAAGACCCCCAGAAATAAGTGCATTTTTAATTGTTGTAAATGTGTTAATATTTTATGACTATTTTATTTTTAAAAAATTACAGTTATTCTTAGTCATGTGATGTAGGTACTTAAACTGTTCATTTATCAAAACAGTATGGAGTGGTGAAATTAAATATCCCAAATAATTATTTTATTGATTATCTCAAAGAGTTCACAAGCCTGTATAATGTGTGCTTGATTTTACATTTACTGTTTAACTAAACCTGGATTCAATATTGATAATGTTTTGTTATAAACCTTGTAGTAAAATACATCTATAAAAAATTGTTAAAAAGAGATAATGTTTAAAATATTAAGATAATCTTTAAAAAAAAAAAAAAAGGTGATCGAGGAAATGCTAGAGAGTTGAGAGAAGTGGGAATATGGAATATGAGATATCATACGTTAAGAGAGTGATGGGAGGGCCCTACAACGGGATCGGTAGGCCCTATTAGCACTGCACTTGAAATAATGAAAATATTTCGGTTCCAAGTGGGTGGAAATCCCACTCCCCAGGCTAAGACCTGGGTGTCTTTAAAATATTTTTCCCCGCCCTTCCTTTAAAAATAAAATAAAATGTTTAATGATATTTTATTCACTTTTATCAGAATGTGATAAAAACTCTTCAAAAGCTGCAAGAGCAATAAAACTAAATAATGCAAATTCAAGGAATATGAGTATCACTTATTTTTATTACATAAATACTAGGGTCATTTTCATTTATCTTGGGCAATTGGATTTTTTCAAGTCATGAACGTTACCTTTTTCCTAAACATTTTTTAGGCTCAGAAGACTAAGACAAATACCTTTGAGCAAAAGCTTTCATTTAGAATATTTCTAGCAGCTACCTCTTCACACAAAATTACAAAAACTTAACGTACCAGGTAAGATTCATGACCACGGGTAACGTTCATGACGGTAACGTTCATGAGTAACACGCCACTAAAACAATCTTTTCTCAATAAAAGAATATTCACTTTACAAAAAAAATATTTGATTGGAAAGAGGACATGCAGAAGAATTAAAGAAATACATTATATATTAAAGAATCATTACAATTTATTTAAAAAACCGCGTAACGTTCTTGTCAAAAAAAATTAGACCCACCATTGTCCCTCACTGTACTGCATCCAACATCCAACTGACAGGAAATTTCAAAACAAAAACAATGTCATCTGTAAGAAGCAAAATGGCGGCAGCTACTAGCTTCTCATTCTAAGGGTTTTTCCAAATGGTTTACATTTTTTTGGGGGTAACATTCATGACGGAGATTTTTTTTTCTTCGTAGGGACACAACTTTACACGTCTGTAGAATGAGATGAACATTATTATTTTTATAAAAAACTAATGGTCACATCCTAAATGAACTGTATTTTTCTCATTTATATTGGATTTTGGTGAAAATAATGGGGAGAAATGCATTTTTTTCTATCAGACACAGTAAAATCTTAGACTAAGGGACACCTAAAATATCATGAACGTTACTTACATAACTGGCAATTTTGAGTCTCCACATTAGTTTAAAAGACAATTTATTATTGTAATTTATAAAAAAAATTGTTTCCTATGTGATCAAATAGATTTTAGTCATATATCCCTATTATTTTCACATTTATTAAAGGAGAAAGGTTGCGGACTTGATATGCCCAAGATAAATGAAAATGACCCACTAGCAAACACGGACTTACCATAGCACTCATTGACAACACTTTCCATACCACAAACTTTAACATAAATATGCTTCACATTACATACATAGTTTACTTCATCCGTTTTGTACAAGTCCAGATTGTATTTTTTCAGATCAATTTTGATGACATCATTCAGATGATGATACCTTGGATACTTAAAGTAGTTATTCAGTAGATTTGAAACAATTTCCTCATTGAGCCGATTATGAAAAGACTGAACATATTCTAAATAAATACTGCTATACACTTGAGGACTGTAATCTTTTAAATGCACAAGTTCTACTATTTTGTAGCTGCTGGTCATGTATTTGATACAGTTATGGTATTTTTTTGGGGTTCTTGGAGATACTTCATTTTCTGGATATTGCGTAATACAGGAACTATACTACAAAGCAGAAAATGTATTCATATAAAATATTTAGTATGCTACATATAATCATTTTATCAACTTAACCTTTGCATGGTAAAATCTGGGTCTTGCCTGCTTGTTGACACCAATATTCTTGTCGAAATAATTTAAGAAATAATGTGAATGGGAGCAAAATATTCCCAAAAAAATGTTCTTGTCTTTGAAACTCAAGTTCTTAATAAAAGTTATGTTCAATTATTTTGTTTGTAATCATTTCGTTTTTCCAAAATTAATATTTTTGAGTACCTATTGGGTCTGTCAGACCCAATATTACCATTGGTTTCCATTAATTTATGTTACCATGGGAGGGTTAAGTATATACTTGCTACACATTTTTTTTGTTGGTTTTTATGTACTTAATCCAGGTAATTGATTGTAAATAATGAGCAATAATAGTACTTTTCCAGTGGAAGATAACCATCAGGTAAGGTTAATGCTCAAATCATTTTCTACCACCTAATTCTCAGAGTCTTATTATTTTGCGGTCACTTACTCAAATGTATGAGGAAAAATTAATGCATTGGGTGGGATTCAAACCAATGGATCCCTATGCTACCTGAATTACCAGACTAGTGCCTTAACCACTTAACTACCAATACCATCAATCATTAGTTGAAATACAAAAAAAAATCTAACACTTTCAGATATGGTGAGAATTATAATAAACCTTTTTTATAATCATGATCAAAAACAATTATAATTTTTACCTGTGTTTCTAGCATAGGAGTTTGTTGAATGATATTGAACATATTTATTTCACTGACAAGGAGAGTATCTTCAAGCTCACCAACATTCAACACTTGAAGTGTTCTTCTGAATTTAATGCCACCTTCATTCTCTAATATGACAGTAACCCAGTCTCCACTTTTTACGCATGATGGAATATTGTTACCATTATCACCATCATTCTCAATATTTAATTTGTTGAGATCTTTCTCACCTATTAAAATACACTTCTCTTTGTCACATTTCAAGTTTATATTTTGTGAGAGTTTGTTGAAAATCTGGAGAGGAATTATTTGTAGTTTCAAATGATGTGTGAGAATATTTTTCCTATTTTTATATTGATTATTTTTTCTTATAAGATACAAGCAAATTCTTACATAAAGATGAAATAATATACATAGTGTTTTCTTTTTCTTATATGGGAAAAATGATGAAAGGTAAAGAACTACCCCAAATTGGTTCTTCATTTTCTGAAAGAATAAAATGAAAACATCTTTATTAAATAATAATAATAAATGTGGTGTGGTTAGGAATGTTTACCACTTTGTTGTGTTATTATTTTTACTTGACCTGGTTTTGTAGAGTTTTGGTGAAAACTCCTTATCATTAACACATCTAGTTAGGCTTACTTGGGTTAGTTTTGTTACTTACTATGCCACACATCAGCATAAAGCACTCTGGGTAGTGTGTGGATATGTGATCACGCGGCCCCTGATAGTACTCAATTCGTGAACACCTGTGTTCACGTGGCGCTAGATGTGTTAAAACTGCAAGCTAATGAGATCTATTGTGACCAGTTGATTCTATTTGGTTATAATATCCTGATTTTAATAAGTCATTTTCAGGACAGGGATTTATACTCTATTCTTATGTAGTTCTTCTTGGATACATTAACCTCATCCAGCCTGGGTTGGGCCAGAAATGAAAGCCTCATGTGTTGGGAGGAATCAGCATTTTTGTAAGAAAATTCTGGCCAACCTGGGATCAAAATTGGGATCTCTAGATCACGAGCAGTAGTTACTACTACTGCTACACTACAAATACCAGAATTTGGTGTGTTGGAAAATGTTGAGAATTATCAAAGAAAAAAAAGCTTTGGGATTCTAGTAAGGCATATTCACTCAGGGTCCCCGTAGTGAATTTTTTTTTTTCTTCTTCAAAATAGAATTGACAAGAGATGTGTCAAATGTCACCTAAATTCAAAGTTGCAGTTAAATACCTACCAATGGAAATTACTTACAAGAGTGTATGTTGGAGAGCAAACTACAAAAATACATGTTCAATCCATACTGCAAATTTTGTCAGCTTGATATCAATGGTAGCGAACAAAAAGATTTAAACCATCTGTTCTTTCAGGATTGTGGTAAATCTAAGACTAGAAGAGATAATAAATCAAATCAATTATTTTTTTCTGAAAAGAGAAAACTGATTATTATTATTATTAACTGGGGTTTGACTTCCCATTCAACAGCTTGGTCATCTCAAGATGGGAGTGTCAAACTCACAAACCTGCTACCTACATTAACCTCACACAGCCTGGGTTGGGCTGGAATGCCAGTATCCAAAATTATTCACCGTGCTAGATATTGCTAAGGTAACTTTGGTGATTCCACAAGAACTGTTGCATTCAACAAGCCATTGACACTGGGCATGGGCACACTGGCAATGGCTAAGAAAACTGAAAATTATGATTTTTATTTTCTTGTATGAACTTTCAATTAGGTACCTTCTTTGATCTTGATGATCTCCTGTGCCCTCAGATATCTAAAGTTTGATTATAGATATTTTTAAATATTTATTTTTAGATTAACAGATGGTGTTAATTGATTTTTTAATTTGAAACAGTTGAAAAATAATAATGTAATAGGTTCTATACCACTGAGAGATTTTTTATCTTTTTATTGAGTTTTATTATTTTTTAAAAAAATTCGCGCTTATAAGTTAGGCGCTTTTTCAAATGCGCCATAATATAAGCAGCCGCTAGAGTGCGCTATTTGAAAAGAGCTTCATCTTTTTGGCGGAAAAAGCTAAATAATTCAAAATGTAAAACAAAAGTACAGAAGACCAGAAGATTTATGATAAACGACAATTGTCTGAAAATACATACTTCAATCCAAGAATAAATTCATTAAATAGAAAAAAAGTATTAAATCTAGTACTTGTGGATTTTCTTCATTGTTTGTTTGAAGCTCTTCAAGGGTAAGATACTCATTTTCACCATAATTGATATCAACTACATGCAATTGATTACCTACAGCACTTTTCTTAATCTGGGTTTAACGTTGCTTTCAACTGCATGGTCATATCACAACGGCAGTATTACCCTCCATTCAAACCTGCTAACCACATTAACCTGAAACCTCATCCAGCCTGGGCTGGGCCAGAATGCCAACATCACAAATTCTTCACCTTGATGAACATTGCTTAACTTTGGTGATCTTATGAAGACTTGTGCATCCCACAGCACACCCAGTGAAAATTTCTGATTGACACAACTATTATATTAATATTAATCAAACTGGGTAACACAGTTGGACCTGAATAAAACAGGAATGCCAGGGACTGGCAACATATTTCAGCTCAGAGATGTTTCATTATTGAAATCCAGGACTGTAGTACATCACATCACTCGTAACAATTCTATCATTTAGATTTCAGCTTTTGGCCTTAGAATCAAACCCTTAACTTCTTAGTTCTAAGTGAAAAACAATTTTCTCTAGTAAATACCTTCTGCTGAATTTTGAGGGCCCTTAAACCATGTGCATTAGGGTGGGCCGAAACTGGGCAAAAAAATTTTTTTTTAAGCAATTGAGGTAGGCTGAGTGAGGAATAGTTGCCAAATAGGCAAGAACTTAAATTGGTGTAGTTACAGGTCATAGTTCCAACATCTTGAGGTTCCACACTCAATTTTTTTAGTATTAAAGAAAATTTTCCTGAAAAATGTCAATCTCTCATAATTTTTTATTGAAAAAAGGTTATAATTTAATATGCTTATCGTGAGAATTTTTTTAAAGGACATTGAAACATTTTTGTGTGACAAGGGAATGTTTTTGACCCAGGGCGTTCGGCCATTTTGACGATTGAACACTGTGATTCACGGTATTTCACTGTAATCCCATTTTCACATCTCGTTTGGTATCCTTGTGAATTACTGGGTTTCAAGTTGAATGTGAAGAGCAAACTTGGTTGTTGTTTGTCGTACCCATTAATAATCAGTGTAGTGGTCTGGTTGGTATCAGTGTAATATGGTGTAGTAGTGATTAATGTGGGGAGCCTTCGATTTTCGGTGGGTCATAATGCCTAAGAAAATTACCCGCAGTAATTCTGCCGCCTGCCCCATCTTTGGAACGTGTGGACGAAATTTATTTAAAGGTAATGCTTTGAAGAGTGCTTCATCACCCACTTTTTGTGGGTTAGAGAGGATCTGCGATGGAAAGGGAATGCCAAAGACCCGTCGGTGAAAGACATAAGTCAAACTGTGTCTTAAAACATGGAAAAAATTTTAGAAGGCAGCTTCCATCCCAGTAGTGAGCCACAAAGAAATTATTCGGTTGATTAGAGCCTACAATGACAAATACAAAGACATGGAGAGAGTTCCTGCATCGAAAATGGGTTATGAAAGGAAAAGGGAATTGTTCTTGGAGCATGCTAGAACTACTCTGTTTGACATTGCAGTTTGTAAGTGCTTTAACTACCACGAAAGAACTTCTTTACGTCAAACAAAAACATTAAAAACCCTCCCCGTGTTGTAGTGTTGCGGTGACTATATTTTTTTTAACAGGTTTTGTGCATATTCTGGTAGGCAGCAATTATTAAAAATTATTTAACTTTTCATTTGTTAATTTCTGTGGACTATTTATGTGACGCAATCCCATGATCACTTATTATTGGTTTATTGAAAGCAAAAAATGAACTAAAACTAAAATAAATTTGGTCAAATAGAGATTTTTCAAGGTTTTTCGAGGGTAAAATTTTCAAATGGAGTGTGGAACCTCAAGATGATGAAATTTCAATCTGAAACTTCACAGCTATTATTTTCAGCTCGTTTAACAACCACTTTTGACTCAGCTGTGTCCAATTTTTGAGATTTTTTTTTTCGGCCCACCCTAATGTGCATGTATTTTACCTATTGCACGCTTGAAGCTGGTTGGACATTCAGTCTGTATTTTGACAGACTTAATGTTTTTCTATAACCAGGTTTTCTAGTTGTTGCATAGGATTTTACATGATATTTTTGATACTTGGCTGGCATGTTCTCCGAGAAGGTTATGTGATGACAAATTTTGCTAGTTTTTGGTTCTGGATGTAGGTATTATCCAAAGAATAATAAAAAAAAATTGGTACTAGCTTATTTTAAAGAAAAGAACAAGAATCTAATTGAGAGAGATGTCAAGGTCACACCACTCCAACAGAACTCAGTAGTTCTTCTTGGATACAGAATAAAACTACAAAATTTTCATCTTCAAACCACTAGGTCACAGCTTTGATTCCCACTGTGGCTATATTTTTTATTTATTTAAATTATGTTTTTAAATAAATATTGTTCTTTATTCTATGGACCATAGGTCCAACTGTCCTAAAAATCATACTATCTAATTTCTCATTGAAAAATACATGAGCAACAAATAATATCTTTTTATTTCCATAACCTAATAGGATGATATGCCAGCCATGTATCAAAAATCCTACCTAAAATCCTATGGAGCAACTAGAAAGTAAAAACCCTGTATAATATAGGAATGTATCAACAGTGCTAGATGTACAACATATTATTTTGTGGATTGCATATGTTTTTCAGGGACACCTACATAAAATCTACTTTTTCTGTTGTTCCAGGTAGAAAAATCCAATATGACAACAGAACAGGATGCTGCTGTTAATATTCCAAACAATAAGGAGCCAGGTGTTCCAGAGACTGGGGAACAATTCAGTGTTGCGGTAGACTTCATTAGTCAAGCACCAGATGATTCAGAACTTATTGATGCTTATGAGAGGGCTGTTAAAAATGCCAAAGAGAAAATATTTCAGAAGAGACCAGAGCTCAGATTGTTGGAAGAGAATGATAAGTCTGATGCACCAAATGAGAATTCTAATCTAAAGATTGCAAATAAGTTCAATAAACCCAAGAAGCAGAGAGCTAAAGGTAAAGGGAATTGGAAAAGTGGCCAGAGTTGTCGTGCTATTTTCAGTGGTGATAATCAAGAATATGAGGCTGTGTTATGTACTCTCAATCCAGAAAGAGATGAGTGTGTTGTCAAATTTTCAGGTTATGGAAACAAAGAAAAAGTTCCACTCAGTTCTTTAACTCCATCATATGGACCCACAGCTATTCTTGAACAAAAAATAAGAGCTTCCACACTAGCTGAATCTACTGTCACTGATCTTAATGAGTCTTTCTACTCCCCTTCAAGCAGCACATGCAATTCTCACAAATTTATTCCTGCTGATCTGTCAGAGAATAGTTCTCTTGCCAGTAAGGCCATACCACCAATCCCTCCTCCACCATTTCTGGCAGGGCAGTCCATTGAGTCTACTGACTCTTTGTCTTCAGTTCTCATGGCTTGGTATATGGCTGGCTATCACACTGGTTTTTATGCTGGATCTCTCCGTTCAAAGGAAAACAAACCTTATGGAAGGAAGGCTTGAGTTAATTTAGCCCTTTTTTATTTAAACATATGTAAACATATTTGTACAATGAATACTTTCTTCAGAAGTAAAGAGTCCATAGAAATAGAGATAAAATTCATTATATTTATTCCTATTGCAAATGATAGAAAATTTGAAAAAAAACTATAAAGCTATGTTGTTGTAAAAACAAAATGGTTTTCTTCTTCATGAATTTCATCTTTTTTTTTTCATTAATAAGAGTTTCATTTTCTTTTTTCAAACATTATGAAATAAAATTACAATAAATATTTCAGATTACAATATAGGTAATTAGAATTTCCTTGAAGTGTTCAAGATTATTTCATGAAATCTTGTTCCTAGATTTCATCTTGTATGTATGTGTGAAAAAGAGAAAAAAATTGAGGAAAAGTTCAAAAACAAACAATATTTGACTGAAATAAGTTTTATCCCGAAATCAAAGACTCTTGAAATTTAATAAGTTGATAATTATTTTCAAGATGGAAGATTGTGGAAAAAAGAGTAACACTATGCGGTATGATTGGGTCCAAAATCAAATCAATCAAGAAAAATAAGGTACAACAATACTTAACAAGGTACAAGTAATAATACTAATAAGGAAACTTTTTACACGGCAAGATTCCGATTGTATAATCCTAAACAGACACCTTGGATACAGAGAGAATTAAAAAATTCTATTTATGAATGAAAACTTTCCTCGTAATAAGTACTGTCTTCCAGGATTGTCTGTCTTGAGATTTTTTAAACATAATGGCCTTAAATATGGGTTAAAAATCTGGTGTAAACATCACACGACTTTCCTTATCCCCCAAAAAGAAGTCGAATTCCGCCACTGGTGACTCAACGATAATGAATAGTTAAAAATCAGTGCCAAATTCGTAATCAGCACCTTAAAATCGTTGGATTTGATATGTCGCAACCCCCATCTAGGGTAAATAATAGAAAAGTTAGTCCAAGTGGGTCCCCCCAAAATACCGGTAAATTGGGGCCGGGTTCCAAAAAGTTCAAGATATCAAAAAAAATATGAGAATAGACCCCTATTATTTTTTTAATCCGAGAAAATGTTGTTCTTTAACTTTTTTTGTATCTTTAACCAATTCAAAGAAGCGGCGGTTGCGGCCAATATTTGCGGCCCTGCGGCCGCATCTTGCGTCCGATTTCAACCAAAAGTTTCGTGGTTCGTTTGGTGTATAAAACTAATTTGCATACCAAATTTCAAGTCTATAGCTCTTGTCGTTCTCGAGATATCCTGTTTACACACACACACACACACACACACGACAGACAGACGCACGGACCAATGGCTGAAAACAACTTTTTTGGTATCCTGAGGCTATGAGTCGTCCAGAAATGTGAAAAACTGGGTAGGTCAAATTTTCGACGAATACAATACTTTCCTTATTATAGGATAAGGAAAGTAAAAATTTAAGATTGGTAGATTAAAAACAAAGAATATGTCATTAGTCCTGGATTCCAATTTTTCTTATGAAATGCAAACTGTAGTAGTCTCATAATTTATTTTTAATTATTATTGGTGTAAATAAATTTGAAACCAGAAAATTACTGGAAAAATAAAATCATGTTAATTTGCTATTTTATTTCAAAATAGATGAGAACAAATGCTATCACGCATAAAATGTACAAACACCATAAAATGAAATACAGTAAGAATGTTAATAGTATTTTCGTGTTAATTCCATAAAATCAATGTCACAAAACGTTGCTTGAACCATTCCATTTATAAATTTGAAAGATACATGGACATGTAAACCATTTGAATAAGAAAAAGGCTTGGCTTGCCCGCACAGTGACCTTGGTTCGAATGCCAGCAGATTTGGAATTTTTTGGCTCACTACTTTCAATATTATGGAATCCATTCATACCTCATGAGGAGACTCTAATGGACATAAAAGTAATGAACTATACTTCAGTGCTACCCACTAAAATGTGATATAGTGACACAATGGAACACATTTATTTATTTGATTTAATAAGAAATATTGAAACCGTATCAAATTAAATAAACAGGAGATTAATTACATAGCCTATGTAGTACAAATATTCACAAAATTGACTAATTTACTGATGACAGGACAAGAATAGCTGTCCTGTTGACTACGACCTTTTTGTAGTGAAGCAGTAACAGAGTATCCAGATTTATCTGAGACTTTGGTTATCATTTTATGTCAGGAGTCAGTCCTAATATGATGTCCAACTTCTGAAACGAGAAAAACGAAAATAATTCAGTCCTGAGAAGTTGGTATTTCCATATTGCAAGAAATTTCGTGCAGTTTTGTGTACAAGCCAAAAAATGAAATGCTATATTTTGGAATCAAAGTGATTCTAGGATATTTAAAGTGCCCAATAAAAGATAGCAGCATACTTAACAATGTCAAGATTATTAGAACTGTCTAACCAGTCCATCTGGCTGGTAGTCAATGAAGATAAAGTTAACACTGAGTTTTTAATATCCTTGGTTTCTATTTCTAGAATGTTTACAAGGGGCCAAATAATGAAACATGATTAAAGTTAAGATAATCCATGCACGCAATTATGTTGGAGTTTCAACCAATCACAGCACACTATAGCCCGACGTGAGGGGCGATCTGGACTATCTTAACTTTAATCCTATTTATTAATTTGGTCCTAGATTTTTTTGTTGATAGAATAAAGATGTTGAAAAAACTTAATTAAAGGTTTTGTCGCCCAATGGATAGTCACACAAATCAGTTTTAATCTGTGGGCTTGAAGAAACTGGGACTCACTCTTATTAGTCGAATTGGCGAGAGCCCATGCATCAACTTCGAAATGAAACAAAGAGCTTTTAATTATATACAAACAGACAAATAATAAGGAAAACTTAGAGTTCAAACTAAGAGACATGACTCTTCTGAATTACCTGCAGTTAGCTGGTAAACTAAGACTTGACTCTTCTGAATTACCTGCAGTAAGCTGGTAAACTAAGACTTGACTCTTATGAATTACCTGCAGAAGCTGGTAAACTAAGACTTGACTCTTCTGAATTACCTGCAGTAAGCTGCGCCGGCTTCGTATGAGCGTATCACTCACGGGAGGTATGGGAGCTAGCAAAGTTTTCTGGATACTTTGGATCATCACTTCCTGCTCCTGAATCAAAGCCCTCTCGTGAATCTGAAAATGGATTTGAATTATCTGTAAATAATAATAATAATAATAATGCCGTGTCCGTAAGATAGGGACAGATACCTAAATCGCTGTGGTGAGAGGATTATGTGGACGCCAGGCACGGCTGGTGGAAAAATGTTTGAGGGGTGCTACCACATAAACCGGACTAAAATGGGATTTAGTCGCTCTTTCACTAAAAAGTTCGAGTTTGTTTACCATGCCACATGCCAGTCATAACAATTATTGCTTGAATTATTCTAAAAATGTGTGATAATTTTCATTGTGTACGAGCTAGGACTTATCCTCTTTTTTGTCTGGGGGTGCTGCAGCTCCTTAGCACCGGCCGCGCCTGATGGACGCCCAGATCCAATGTGTAAATATGAATCATCGATTCCTACCTGGGAAAGCTACATGATAAATAATTACTGTATTGCCAACCCATGTTTATTTTTTTACAATCTATAAAACTAGAATTTGAACCAGTTCACTAAGCGACTAACAAATCACTGCTCCATTTTTGTTTGTTACTTTTTTTTGGGAGAGGAGGTAAATCTTATAACTTATAACATTATTCAAAACTTTGTGTGGGGCTTGTGTGCAGACACTGTGCTCAGTAGCCACTAAAATCCTCCTCTCCCCCTAAAGGACACTTAACCCCGGAACCGTTCTATGAACATTGCTGCGGGTGTGAAATACTATAGGGTTCCCCTTTTATGTATTGGAGTATATCTTGTTGGGGGCTATGTACGAGTTCGGTGCGAAAAATAAAAAAATGTATGAGTTGGGTCCTCTCTAAAAAAGGTCATGTATGAATTCGGTCCGATTGAAAAAAGGTCATATAAGAATTCGGTGCCCTGGTACGGGAAAAGGTGGATTGGATCCCAAATTCTATTTCATAGGTGTATTGGGTCCCACAAGGAAAAAGGTCATGTATGAATTGGGTCCCTTATATTTTTTTTCTATTCATAGGTTAATTCGGTCCCTTGAATTTAGCTGAATAGTATTTATTAATTTTCCTTGTAGGTGTAATAATAATACATGGTACATAGTGCATAGGTAGGTACGATAGCACATAGGTAGATAAGCTTGACTATTAGTTCATCAGTGTCATTCATCAAAGCAGTGTTTATAAAATAAAGAAATAATAAAATAAAGCAATTTCCCGGCCCCACTCAGGCTGGGTGAGGTCAATGTGAGTAGCAGGTTTGTGAGTTTCCTGCGAATGGAGGGTAAAACCCCCGTCGTGATATGACCATGGCAGTTGAAAGCGACGTTAAACCCCACTTTAAAAAATAAAAAAAATAATAATAAAGCATCGAGCGAGATTGGCTAGGCATCCTACATTACCCAAAAGTATCGAAGAAACTCAAAATGCCATCAAAAACATGGACATCCAAACAAATACGGGTGAATTTTTTTATTTGTAATGATGAAGAAACAAAAATTATTATGTTTTCTACTGTTTCCAATTTACAATTACTTTGTGATTCTCAAAGAGTTTTCATGGACGGAACCTTCAAGAACTGCCCTAAATTCTAATTTCAGGTTTTCACTTTGTTAGGTTTGAAGAACAACGTTTTATTCCTTTGGTTTTTTTACTACTACCGGGGAAAACAAAATCCATTTATAAACAAGCTTTTCAACATGTTAAATCTCAATGTAGTTAAAAAATAAATAAATCAAAAAATATCCATTTTGTGAATTCTATCTAGGGACCGAATTCATACGCCAATGGACCCAACGTATCAATTGGGTCCCAAATTATGGGACCCAATTCATACGTGACCCTTTTTTCAAAATTATTCTCGGACCCAATTCATACTCAGCCCCTGGTACCTGCCCTGATGATCAGGTAATTATAGTATTTTTTTCCTCATAGGCATGGTCTTCCATGTATTTTACCTAACCCGACTATAAAGCCGAGGCGTGGCCTACATTGTATTTTACCTAACCCTACTATAAACCCAAGGCATGGCATTCAATGTATTTTACCTAACCCTACTATTAAAGCGAGGCATGGCCTACATTGTATTTTACCTAACCCTAATATAAACCCAAGGCATTGCCTTCATTGTATTTTACCTAACCCTACTATAAACCCAAGGCATGGCCTTCATTTTATTTTACCTCACCCTACTATAAACCCAAGGCATGGCCTTCATTTTATTTTACCTCACCCTACTATAAACCCAAGGCATGGCCTTCATTTTATTTTACCTAACCCTACTATAAGCCCTAGGCATGGCCTTCAAGGAGGAAATGGATAGTCTTGCTGAATGTAATTGTCTACAACATAATCTACTAACTTAATAACAGCAGGATTATTACATTATAAAGAAACAATCAATCTATAAGTCATTGGCAAGACCGTCCACCGCTAACAATCGTCCATCACCTTTTCTTAGGCGGCACCGAATTCATACATGAAAAGGTTGCGGGTAATCTTCGCACCGAACTCACCTTTTTGCCTCTTGGTTGTGTTCTATTAACATTCTCTTTGACATTTATTATGTTCTTGATCATTTTTTCCAACTCACTTCTTTGTTTGTTACTGAGAAAAAAACTTGGAATGCCATAAAAGAAAGAAAATTAATAATATTACTCTTTGGTGGAAGGTAAACAAGAGGCGAGGTTAATGCTCAAAGAAATTTCTACCACCTAACCCTCAAAGGTGTAATGTAAACCACCTGTTTATATTACAAGGTTAAAATTTGTTGGGCGCGAATGGTTTGCGTTCTCCATATAAACAAATGTTTTACCCCGCCGCTGCTGATTGAACCCAGGTCCGTGCGTGCAAGCCAGAGAGCTAAGTTAACCCACTCAGCCACGGTGACTACAACTTTACATGTATGAAGCTTACCAGTTCTTCGTTTAAATCTTCAATCTTCTTCCTACTCTCTTCCATAGCGAGTTTCATCTCCGCGATTACTTCGTGTTTCTTGTCCAATTCTTTATCTCTGAGCTTGATCTTTTCTTCCGACTCTACTTCCAATCTCTCTATCTCCGCTTCCAGTTTGTCTTTCATGTTCTCAAAGTACGCAATATCCTTGGCACTCTGTTCCTGTTGCGTTTCTTTCTCCTCCACTAACTTCTTGTGTTTCATCAATTCTTCTTTCAGTCGTTTGATTTCCTCCTCCTTGCGTTTTTCTTTCGTTAGCAGTCCTGCGCGCTCGCACTCATTCTCTTTCAAAATGTCTTCTAATCTTCTATTTTCATCTTGCACGTCTTTTAGATCTAATTTATTTTCATTGTCTGTAAAGTCTTTGGACTGAACAAATGCCTTGCTTTTTTCTTCCGCAGTTTTAACTTTCTCAAGGAGTCCGTTGTTTTGTTTGATGAGTTTTTTTATACTGGTTTCCTTACTAGCTATTTCGCTCATCAGTTGTTTGATTGTTGTTGAATTTTGTCGAATTTCTTCATCCTTGTGAATGATTTCGTGGTTCAACCGATCCAACTCTTTGTTTATATTCAACTCGTGCACTTGTTTTTCCAGCTGCTTACAAAGTTTTACATTTCCTTCGTTTTCTTTCAACAAGGTTTCTATATATTGGTCCTTTCTGTCAACCTCTTTCATAATGTCTGTCACCTCTTGATTCTCTTTGAATACAAGGTCCATGTTGAGTCTTTCATTCTCTTTCAGTAGTCTGTCTATTTCGGCGTCTTTTTTGCTTATTTCTATATGCATTCCAGTGGAATTATTTACAAGTTCTTTGATTTTTGCATCCTTTTTGTCTATTCTCTTTTCGTAATCTATTTTTAAAGCAAGGTTTTTGTTGATTTCATTTCTGATAGTTTCGGACTTTTGATTCAATTCTCTTTGGTATTTGTCTTGTAAGTCTTGGAAATCTCCTTTGATTATTGTTAGTTGTTCCTCGGCATTTTGACTGCTAGTGCGAAGCTCTTGTAGTTCCTCTTCGTAAGTTTTGACAATGTTAGCTAACTCAAGTACTTGTTCATCTTTCTCCTTCATTTTCTCTCGTAACCCTTCTTCAAATTCCAAGAGCTGCCTGTTTTTGTACTCGATCTGTTTCATCAGTCTGAAAGATAAAAATAGAATATGACGATAAAAACACGAAAGTGGTATTATCTATGTATGAATTGCATATGACCTGTTTGTTTGATTGATTTCCATAACTGAATCAACATGAAACTAAAATAGAAACATATCCAAGTGCGATTTTCTTCAGATTACCGAAAACACCTGCAAGATTTAGATGCACTGAAAAGTCCAGGCAAGCAGCATACATTAGGACATTTTTATTTCGACGAATGTGGATGAGCAAGAGACACATAATACTTACGTTTCATTTTGGAATTCCATCGTACAAATATATTCATTTTTCTGTCTGGCTTCCCTGAAAGCAGAAAAGTTTACCTTTATAGAATAAAACATACTTACTACATTCATTTACTTCCGAGAAAATATCTAATATTAGATATCGGAATTATTGTGTTCGTTTTGTGAAAAAAAAAGAATATTTTTTCAACCAAAATACATGAACAAATACTCGTAAGTAGTAAAATACACAAGTAGTAAATCGGGAAAAAGAAATTTCTAGTATTTCATATTGTATGGATATTAAATTCTCTTTTCACAGTCACAAACCATCTAGCACCTCGTAATACCACCTGACTTTCTTAATACTAATTTATACTTAAAAGTGTTGTGATTTTATGTATCCTCTTTTTTAAATAAAAATATAATTCTGCCCCGGAATCGCTTTCACATTACTTCAAGGCACTTAACAAATCCATGTCATTCCGGAAACGAAAACGCTCAGTCAAAATTTTCCGCTTCGGCTGGGATTCGAACCCGCAACTTCCGGTCAGTAACCAATGCTCTTAACCACTGAGGTCGGCAATTTTATGTATCCTAACGTCTTGTAATTTGCTTTTTCGATATTTTATGTTAGAGTTTTTAGTATTTTGATAAAAATACAATACTTTCCTTGTTATAGGATAATAAGTATAAACAGAACAGTGAGAAGTTGTACCAGATGTACATGAATATCAGAACATAAGGAAAGTAAAAATTGAAATGCATATTAAATTGAAAAAAAACGGACGGAACAAGTAAATTAACAGATTGTGAAAAATGAAATACAATAAATAAACATAAACTAGTCGAGCCGTTTATCCAGGAAGCGCGGTAAAAGCATTCTGAAGGTCAGGTAATAGAAAATGCTCTAAACATTACCCTCTTGAAGTATCTTCGAATAATTGGTCTTTTTTTATTATTAACAATCTTGATATAACAGACCCATGTTTAATAAAAGATAAAAGTGGATGAAAATCACACAAATTATTACAATACGATTTACATTGAGATGCATATTCCTGGGGGTATTGCATACACATGCAATAATTTAAAGGCGCTAACAACTCGGGGAAAATTCAACATAATTTATTGTTTTTAGTGACAATTCTGTTATCATTATTCTAGAGCTCAGTTTTCTGCCCTAATATGTTAGAATTTTGTTCATGGTAATAAATCCAAAATTTCTAGTTCTAGCTAGCGCAGCGTCGATGACACGTTGTATTTTAATTTTATAATCACTGAAGACAGCAATGCGCAACGTCCAGCAAGGCTGAGTGGCCTTTCAAGCTCGAACCCTCGTGATGCTGGCTATTCATGGACTGGCTGGGTGAGGTTTTTTTTTTTTTTTTTTGTTATGTTTAGAATTTTTGTAGTAGTAGAGTTTTATTAAATGTAAAAAACTTGTCCCAGGACCGTCCTTCCGGAAGAGAACCGAGGATGCAAGAAGCATTTCCTCTTTGAATGGCCAGACCAATTTTTTGGTAAAGAAAATGATTGGAACGGGGATCACCCGTAATTCCAATCAATTTCTTTCCCAAATGGTCTAACCATTTTTTAGATTCATGGGTGAGGTTAATGTAGGTAGCTGGTTGGTAAAAGTTTTCAGGAATGAAGGGTAGAATCCCATCTCCATAATTATGAGCTTAGCAGTTGAAATAGACGTTAAACCTCATAACATAAATAATGCGAAGTTCACGATGTTATAAAGTTTGGTTGGATATGATTTCAAAATAAACTTACGATTCAGCTTCGCTAATTTTGGTATGCCACTCTTTGAATTTCAGATTCTCCAACAAGCCAATGTTCTGACATCTGAAACAAAAGTCCGTAATATAATTTAGGTCGTAAGGTTAACGTGGGTGGCTGGTTTTGTGAGTTCCCAGCGAATGGAGGGTAAAACCTCCGTCGCGAATGACCTACATGTTGAAGAGAAGTTAAGCCAAATAAAATAAATAAATAAATAATACATAATTTGAAATAAATAATAATGTAAATCATATTAATATTTATGTGAAAATACAGTTCTCTCGAACGACCTAAATGTTGAAGAGACCTTAAGCCAAAAAGAAAGAAATAAATAAATAATAATTTGAAATAAATTATAATTTAAATCATATTAATATTTATAAAAAAATACATTTATAAAAAAATGAGTTCGTATGATTTATTATTTAAAAAAATCAAACCCTATAATAATAATCACTAAAGAGTGCTATTATTATTATTATAGGGTTTTCTACCACCTAACCCTCAGAGTCTTATTATTATGTGGTCACAAACTCAAAATAATGAGGAAAAATTCAAGCACTGAGTGGGATTCGAACCAACGGATCCCTAGGCTACCTGGAGTACCAGACAAGCGCGTTAACCATTTGACTACCAGTGCACTTGACAGTATGAAAATTGTTTTCTCACCTCAGACAGGTCTCCTTGCAGTCCTGATTCTTCCTGATGGTGTTGACGATGTTCCTGGCTTGCAGAGCATACCGCAGGGTGGCCAGAGACTCCTCAATGTGGCTCTGCAGAGGGTTGATGGTGGCTAACATGGTGGTCCTAGAGTTTCCGCCCAGGCTGTCCTGTGGAGGAATTTGTGTTTATTTGACAAGAGTGTTTCATACTTTTTATTTCGTAGCCACGAAACAGGTATAAGTATAAGTAGTGCTTTATTTAGACTGTCAGCGCAAGACAGGTAGTTCCATTATGCCAACAGTTGATCAAAGCACCTCTTTATTTATTTGAGTACAGATACAATGTAAGTAAAATAAAAATTAGAGGGTAAGGATGAGAGAAAACAAGATAAGAAATAATAGTACAAGACAAAATAAGAAATAGTAGTAATAATGGTAGTGAAAAAAAGGTACTGGGACCTTCCGCATGCCAACAGAGTACCTTACCATTAAGCTAATTGTGTGCTCAATGATAGTAGTGGGTAGTTCTAATGTTAGTAGTTATCATATTTGTGTGTCTCCCTGTGTGACGTTAAATAGATACGGTACTAGAAGACAATACGTTGGCGCCCTTAACAAGGTTGGCATTAGGAGGGGTGTTCAGCCGTAAAATGTGAAAGTAGGAGTGCCAGAACCAAACCTCACCCATCAGAAAGAGGTTAACCCATGTGACCCCATATAATAATAATAAGTATCTTTATTTATTTTCATATACATTTCAATTCCTATTACAGCTCCATGAAGTACTGTTGTACTTTTCTGGAGATATAAGTAATATAGTTAAGGAAAAGGCAAGAAGAAGTTAGTAATTATCATTTTAGAGTTTATCACAATTACACAAACTCGCCTTACTAATTAGTTGCGATACTAAGGATTCGAACCACCGACCTCCAGGTTTTCGAGGGCTATCTTAGGGACACGGAATCAATCATTAATACTCCTGTCATTCCTATTTTTAGGGTCATGAACTCATCAAACTAATTTTGCTTGATTAATTAATACAATGAATGTAGTAGAATTAGTAGAAAAACTACTAAATCATATCTAAAAATTTATTGGATTATTATTATTTTAGACTGGTTGGAGTTCCACAAGAGAAGCACCAATTATCACACCGACCTCTATTTAGATCTATTGTGACTAGTTGATTCTATTTGGTTTTAACGTCCTGATTCGTACCTAGTCAGGACGGGGGTTTTAACCTCTATTCACTGGGAATCGTACCAGCTACCCACATTAACATCACCCAGCCTAGGTAGGGTCGAAAATACCAGCCTCACGTGTATGGAGGGAACAGAATTTTCTTCGAAAAATCTGCCCCAACCGGGAATCGAACTCGGGATTTCTAGCCTACGGGCAGTAGTCACAACCATTACGCCACGGCGCGGCGGCTGGCTTCATAATTGGATAATAGGTCTTTGTTTGAGAACAGACAAATGTATATTATCTCCATTCTATTGTTTGACCTAAGATTTAGATAATGTACGAGCATCACCTCTCGAAGTTATACGTTTCAAAATTATTATTAAGTATGAGAGCTTCACAGCCCTTATTATTTGATCTCTGATGGACGAGAAGTGACACACTAATTAGGTGCTAGGTCGACACGAGCGAACGTGTTTCTAATATATGTATACAACTGTAATCAAAATTTGACGAAGTGCGTATTTTTTGAAGGCTCTGGTGTTCGAAACCGGGACCTTTCGTATGGTAAGCGAGGATCTCACCACTGACGTGATCGTGTGCTCAATTTGAGGACAGCTTGTAGGTGAGAAGCATTACTGGAGACTTAGGAAAGACCAATCACTCAGACAATGAATGACTTGACGCGTTATCTCAAGTGACATGATTTGATAATGAGTACATTGTAAGAGTAGGTTATTAATTAGAGTTGTAAAACTTTTACGATATACAAGTCAAGTGTCTGGGCTCATGTTTCCAAGATCAAGGCATTGCATGTTCAACTCGAGATAATTTTTTTCCCTTTGACTCTTCTCCTTGTTGTTGTTGTAGCCAGCTTGGCTACAGCTGGAGGGGTGAGTGATGGTCTCCAGTCAACTTTATTTCAAAGTTGGCTCGTCCTGAACCACATATTTCTATGTCCGATCAAGCATCATGAGGACCACATATTTTTATGTCCGATCAAGCATCAAGAAGCCATTAAACGCTCAGGAAACTGCAAGCTAGCCTGGCTTGTAAGGGTTGGCTAGTCTGTTCTCCTTTTATAGTCCTCTAGCGAGACACTGGTCTTCTACTTGCTTAACGTCCCGCAGCCAGACTTCTGCATTGGTGGTGCGATGTTATTCCCCGAACAAGAAATTTTGTTTTTATATAAAAAGTTTGATGTTTAATAAACATATTTTATGTTTATAATTCATTCAAAATCAACAGAACTCCGGAACAGCGGGACCAAATTACTTGAAATTAGGCAAAAAGCTTTCTTTTGTCATGTAGGGACGTACTAAGAACGGATTTTTAAAATCTCCAAATAGGATGCCAGCCACGAGCAAAAAACTTAAAGGCCAGAAAATTCCAGATTTCACCTAATATACAATTATTCATGCTGCCCACCATATGTTGGGTTGCTAAAAATCTCATTATAACAATCAGTTTAAAAAAAAAAAAACATTTTTTTCCCTTCTTTTTTTATAATAAAAGATTTTGATGGTCGAGTAGTCAGAACGTGAGGATGGTCCAACTAGCGCGTAATCCATGAGTTCGGATCCCGCTCAATGCATAGATTTTTCCTCATTTATTTCAGAATTTGACCACATAACAATAGCAACAAAATAGTTGCAAGATTCAAAGGACTTATTCAAGCATCAGTAGATATTTATTTATCAGTACTGGCCAGGCGCAACCGGTGGGAAATGTTTTGGGGGTGTTGCCACTTGAACCGGACTAAAACAGGATTTACAGAGTCGCTTTTTCAGTACCTAAAGAGTTTGAGTTTGTTTACCAATCATAATAATTATGCATTCATTATTGTAAAAATGAGTGTTAATTTTGATTGTGTGCAAGCTTGACTTTAGAAAATACTATCTTCTTCTTCTTCGTCTGGGGGTGCTGCACTTCCACAGCTCCTCAGCACAGGCCGCGCCTGCTGTCTACCCATGCTAGGGGTGCTGCACTTCCACAGCTCCTTAGCACAGGCCGCGCTGCTGTCTACCCATGCTAGGGGTGCTGCACTTCCACAGCTCCTTAGCACAGGCCGCGCCTGCTGTCTACCCATGCTAGGGGTGCTGCACTTCCACAGCTCCTTAGCACAGGCCGCGCCTGCTGTCTACCCATGCTAGGGGTGCTGCACTTCCACAGCTCCTTAGCACAGGCCGCGCCTGCTGTCTACCCATGCTAGGGGTGCTGCACTTCCACAGCTCCTTAGCACAGGCCGCGCCTGCTGTCTACCCATGCTAGGGGTGCTGCACTTCCACAGCTCCTTAGCACAGGCCGCGCCTGCTGTCTACCCATGCTAGGGGTGCTGCACTTCCACAGCTCCTTAGCACAGGCCGCGCCTGCTGTCTACCCATGCTAGGGGTGCTGCACTTCCACAGCTCCTCAGCACAGGCCGCGCCTGCTGTCTACCCATGCTAGGGGTGCTGCACTTCCACAGCTCCTTAGCACAGGCCGCGCCTGCTGTCTACCCATGCTAGGGGTGCTGCACTTCCACAGCTCCTTAGCACAGGCCGCGCCTGCTGTCTACCCATGCTAGGGGTGCTGCACTTCCACAGCTCCTCAGCACAGGCCGCGCCTGCTGTCTACCCATGCTAGGGGTGCTGCACTTCCACAGCTCCTTAGCACAGGCCGCGCCTGCTGTCTACCCATGCTAGGGGTGCTGCACTTCCACAGCTCCTTAGCACAGGCCGCGCCTGCTGTCTACCCATGCTAGGGGTGCTGCACTTCCACAGCTCCTTAGCACAGGCCGCGCCTGCTGTCTACCCATGCTAGCGGTGCTGCAGTTCCACAGCTCCTTAGCACAGGCCGCGCCTGGTGTCTACCCATGCTAGCGTATCAAAGTAGCTACGCCATAAAACTATAGTCTGTTTTCTTCTTAATTTTTTTTTCAGTAAATAAATCATAAAAATTTACAACTTATAAACCAAATAAACAATTCAGGGAAAGAGACATGGCCTACGGAATTCTCTCCATATCAGGGAGAAAATAGAAATCTGCATGAGACAATTTCACAGTCTATTCAGTATCAGTCAATATAAACAGTATCTGTTTATAGTGATGCCCTATCTCTTCGTTACTCTCATGAAATGTCCCTCCCTGAGAGATGTGATGGGTGCAATGAAAGAATGACTGTTTGCCATGCGTTAAATTGTAAGAAAGGGGGGTTAGTAAAACATGGACATGACAACCTCAGAGATGATGGTGCTGAACTTGCCAAATTAGCCTTTCCTTGTGTTAGCATTGAACCTGTTATACAATAATCCTCGGGCCTCCATACTCCTGCCCTGATTGCTGACGTCAAAATAGTTGGACTCTGGGAGTCAGGAAGAACTGCGTTTTTAGACTACAGGATTGTGAATCCCGACACTTCTTCCTACACTTCCAGAGACTGGACAATTGTAGCTCACCAACACGCCCATGAGAAACATTCAAAGTATGATCAGGCATCTGAAGATGTAAGGAGTACTTTCACTCCCATGGTTTGTTCCACTGAAGGTGTACTCCACAAAGAATTTGAGAAGGTCCTTACAAGAATTTCGGCAGTGTTGAGTTCCAAATGGAATAAGTCCTTCAGTGTGGTGAAAAACTTCGTATGGGTGAACAACCAATTCTCAATCATAAGATCAATAGATTTGAGAGTTAGAGGTTCAAGAAAAAAAATCAGACATTTTACTGAATATGTTTAATATATGTAAAAGATGATGATTGTGTTTTGTACCTAAAAAAAAAAAATTAAAAAAAAAAAAAAATATAAACAGTATTGCATAGTCATAATTATATAGAAAATCAGTAATAATACATTATCATAACATTTTCTTTTACAAACAGAAGTCATAGAGTACTTCTTCCTGTATAAATATCACAGAGTTACTAAAGACACTAATTGAGTTATTCACATCAAACTGCATAATAAAAAACGTATTTATCTATTATTCTTTTTTTTTTTTTTTACGAGTTGAAAATTTATTTTGTGAAGACTGAACCATCTTTGCAAAGAATAGAGGTGTTTATTTGCTGCGCATTACCATAAGTAGGTACATATATGTAGATATGAGACGCATCCCGTAATAGATAGAACTCTATAGTCTGATACTAGAAACATAATGTCCTATAATAATAATAATCATTCCACCGATTTAACTAAAATGCACCAATCATTTTTTAACTATCGGGCGGTAATAAAGAGCTCAGAAAAGATGCTGTGGTTTTTGAAACCAGAGACTTGTGGGAAACAAACGTAGTTCAGGACAATCTCAAGTCATTAAGGAAAAGGGATATCGTGATGAGGTTCATCTAAGAGATTCTGGCAAGGACTTCGACCAATTGGTACTTTGCCTAATAATTTCTTTAAATACAGTATAGACATTGACTTCTTTTTTCTAATTAAGCGTTCATAGTATGGCTGTCAAAATTGCAGTGCACAGGAATCTTCAGGGAGTTCAGTTCATCTAGCAATCATCTAGGGATCTAGGTCAATTTTTTTCGCCGAGGGATCAAGTTTCAAGAACTAGTTATGCATATATTCCAAAAGATTTAAAAAATCTTCTTAGGGAAAGTTATTGACTGATTTTCGATTCATTATTTCATGGCTCCTTGCTTATTTTAGCAACTCACTTTTCAATAGAAACATATTGACTTGATCTTAAAATTAACAGATATTAGGTGGCATATAATTGCAGGTCCTTGAGTTTTCTTCGTCATAGACTGTCAAATTGCTATCCAACGAGGCAATGCTGCCTGTGTCAGAGGCACACTGCCTCATCAACTTACTCTAGACGAGGTGTTTTATTAGTGTGTGAAATAAATATTGAACTTTACCTTAAAGTAGATGACTCTATTCAAACTGAAATAAAAGAGGTAGTTTTGCCTACTTGTATGAAACAAACTATAATTTAAAAATAAACAATATGGCGGGTGAATCATAGATTAGCATGCTGGAGTTGCAGGCCATTACTATTATCTGATCAAAACTCAACCCATCAACAACACTATGGAATGTCCTCCGGTATAATCACATACCAGAGGTAGGAGTGAAATGACTTCCACATAGCGAGGTGCAACACCTTCAACGTAAACTTAGCCTCAGTTGTTACTTCTTATAAGAGAACAAGCGGGCCTAGGTCTGCTTTACGTGATGAAGGCATGGTAGCGACTACAGAACATGACTCCAATAAAAAAAATTGAACAAGTCTCCATTAAAGTAGGAAAAAATTCCTTTTTGGTTTCGTGTAACTTGTAAATCGTACGAAAGGTGCTTGTTCAAATAAGAAAGTTCTCAAAGATTCTATAGTTTCTTTGATCGACGGTAAAAATTTCAGCAAAAAAAATTGCCATGATGCTATCCCAGATTTGAGAGGAATAGAGTCAAGATAAATTCAACACATCATTTCTGCTACTTCTTCAAATATGATAATATTATTATTTTTTTTTTTTTTAAGTGGGGTTTAACGTCGCTTTCAACTGCCATGGTCATATCACGACGGGGGTTTTACCCTCCATTCGCAGGAAACTCACAAACCTGCTACTCACATTGACCTCACCCAGCCTGAGTGGGGCCGGGAAAAGCCAGCGTCACGAGAATTAGAATTTGAATGGTCACCCATCCAAGTCTTAACCTCGCTGGATGTCGCTTAACTTCGGTGTTCTGAAGGGAACCGGTGTATTCAACGTGCCATCGACGCTGGCTTAAATTATTTTATTGATAGATTATCATGATTTTTACGCAAAAATAGGCTTTTATCTATTTCAAATTTTATACTAAAATCCAACACATCTATCACTGATAAAATTTTTTGAAGAATTTCAATCAATTAAACTAAAGTTTTTTATGATATAGGAAAAAATGAAGCACTTGTTTTATTTCTTTCAAGATTAGATTTCTAGTAACACAAGTTTAACTAGTTTATCAGTGAGAAACCAATGAATGGGAGAAATTAATGCGACAACTGTATCTGAGACAAAAGTGGTGATCAAGTTTTTTTTTTCATCGAATACATTCAAGTATCACCAGGACCTCATTCCAGGAATCACTTTCACTCTCAAAACCTCTCAAATCTCGCTTTCCACCGTCAAATTTGGTTCAAATAAACCAATCAGAGTATGTTGTTAAAGCATATATCATGACCCAATCAGAATGCAGTTGAAAGGGAGATTTGGAGATTATGAGAGTGAGGAAGTTTTCTGGAACGAGACCCTGTAAACGAGGATGTATTTTCTATGCAAAACTTGAACTTGAAGTTGGTAGAAAAAACATAGTATTACGAACTATTTCATTGATCAGTGTAGAGTTCAATAGCTTGCTCGGGTTTGGCGTCAACTACTTTTATGACCATAAAGCGATGGGGGGTTTACCGAGCATTATTTTGCTGGGCAAACACTAAGTACCCCAACTACCCACATATTACTATATCATCGATTACGAGTAGGAACTCTTTCTGTAGCAATTAATTGCAACTTTTCTGTTGCTAGAAAAGGTTTATCTAGCTTTATTTGGGGGAGCGGCTCCTGTTTTTACCTTATCCGAACTAAGGAACTAGGAGCGGAAACCAGCACAAGGATTGCCATGCTTACAAGGGATGAATTAGAGTGTTCGTCACAAACATGAACAATTGAACACTTATAGACATTACATTAATCGAATGAAAAAAAAATCTAGTGTGACACCACACGACTTTCCTTATCACTCGAATAGAAGTCAAATTCCACTACTGCACACTGGTGACTCAACGGTAGTAGTAAAAAAGTTAGTCCAGGCGGGGGACGGCCGCTGGGACGGACCCCCCAAAATACCGGAAAATTGGGGCCGGGTTCGAAAAAGTACAAGATATCAAAAAAATGATCTGGGTTTTTTTTTCCCAAAGTCGTTCCATTTATTTTTCATTCCAAGAAAAAGTTGTTTTCTTAACTTATTTGTATCTTTAACGAATCTAAAGGAACGGCCCTTGCGGCCCTTTTTGGGGTCGATTTAAACCAAAAGTTTCGTTATAGAATCAACTTCCATACCAAATTTCAAGTCTCTAGCTCTTACCGTTTTCGTGATATCGTGTTCACAGACAAACGGACGGACAGACGCACGGACCAATGGCCGAAAACAACAGACTTTTTTGGTATCCTGAGGCTGTGATTCGTCCAGAAATGTGAAAAACTGGGTAAGTCAATTTTTTGACGAATACTTTCCTTATTTTAAGATAAGGAAAGTAAAAATCTATGTTTTTAAAAGTGAAATCGATTAAACATAGATTGTTTTCTCAGATCGACCTGACCATTTTAATCGATCAATTTTTTCAATGGAGATGGCCTCACTTAAGAGAAATTCACTTAATCGAAAGTCCTCATCATCGAATTTCGTGCAATATGAACATTTTCAAATTTGAGAGCAAGAAATAAATAAAATAGTGAGACTTTTGACAGCAAAAAGGACACCTATGGACAGTTGGACACAGCTAGTATGGTATATTCCTTCGTATTAAAAAAAAAAAAAAAATCGATAATACATTGTATATTTTAAAAAAACTACCATGTCTACAGAGTACTGACAGCCACTAACATAATGTATGACTAGAACAGTCTAGACCTAGACTTTTACACTAATATTTCAGATCACACTGATAACAGCAAGACTAATGATAACCCTTTAGTGTTGATTATTCTTACTTCTTAATCATGATAATGTGACATTGATATTACACATTTGCTAGACACAACAAATTGGCAAGAAAACTATTTTCATTGTAAACATCTAGAAGAGTTTACATTTGTTTACGAAAACAAATATAATATACTAGCGGTCTGTCGCCCGCTTTGCGGGCCGAGGCATGGCTCGCAAAGCAAAAAATTCTTTTTCGCCAATGGCAGGTGTTGTAGTGGGAATTTCGAAAAATCCCATCTTATTGCACATCTAGACTATAAGACAAAGCTACCTACCAAATTTCAGCTTCCTAGGACTTACCAGTTCGGAGAAACAGTGATGAATCAGTGAGTCAGTCAGTGAGTGAGTGAAACTCTCTTTTATATGTATAGATTATGTTCTACCTGCATAGATTTTGCGTGAAATAAAACGCGAGCAAAAACAACACAAAAAACTTTATAGCCCAGGCTTTATGTAAATATGTTGCTGTTATTAATCAAGTTTCATTTTAATGTAATATTGCTGTTAATGTCACAGCTGTCATAAATCAATGTTTACTGGTGTAAAGGTGTGAGCAGTTTGTTGTTGTTGGTGTTGTTGTTGTAGAACTGATACCCTCAAAAACATGTGTATTGTGTGTAGTTTTGTAAACAAATACAGTATTAAGATATTCGGGGATGATTTTATACAACAACACATGTTCATTTACATGAATATCATAATGAATCAACGTCGTGTGTTGGTATCTATTAGTATGAGATTAAAATTCAGTAAATATCAAGAGTAAGTGAGCAATTTCAGCAATTTGGTACTGAACCCAGTCCGGTCCAATTAAACAGTAGTTTCATTAAGTAGTTTAATAAAAGATTAGCTCAGTGATTAAGCACTCGCTTGCCATGCGGAAGGTCCCGGGTTCGATTTCCCTAGCCGGCAAAAACAAAGGTATTCTAGATTTGGTTACACTTGTTTGTAAGGGATACCTTCCGGTGCGCTCGTGTAGACCCAGCAACTAAATGGGAAATATTGTGTTACTTCTTGCCCATTAGAGGGGAGGCATACTACGGGATAGGCAAGCTACAACAAGACCACAAGCGTCTACAGTAGCTCCTGTTTCATGGCTACGATATATAAAAGGGTTTGAAACACTCATATTTTTTTATTTTATTTTAAGCAACTCTTAGTAATTTTAAACAAACTTTTGTTATAAAATGAACTAGTACCTCGCTCTTTTCAGCTAGAGTGTGTCGCGCTAACATGTCAGGTAACAAAGGTTCCGTTCTAAGGTAATAGAAAATGGGTCGGTAACAAAGCAGGAGAATTACTGTTAAGTTCTAAACAGAGAGGTTGGAAATTTGCAAGTCAAAAAACGTAATCTTACAGCCATGTAACACAAGCTAAGCAGACTGAAGGGGAGAAGAGGGATAATTGAAGGGGGGAAGAGGGCTCATTGAAGGGGAGAGAAAGGGATGATTGAAGGGGAGAGAAGAGGAAGGAAGAAACTAGGTCAAGGAAGAAATAAATTTCCATTGGAGAGCTGAAAATTAAGGACGCCTCAATTCGGAATGGTTAAATATTGACTGAGTTTACAGGTTGACTTAATGTCAATATTGTCCATTCAATGACCGCATTATATGGGTTGAACTATAGCGTGCGACCTCATTATTTAACAATGGTAAGAATATAGTTTATGCGATACTTTTTACTCAGGATTACGCCATAACGACAGAATATATGTATATTGTCCATACCTACACAATAATTTTCATCCCTGTCACAGACTGCAAGACTGACGGGTAGAATAAACGCCAGCACCACCACCTTTCCATACAAGCAATACCTGGGAAGCTCCAATTTAACAATTAGGGTTTTCTTGGCGTCTTGTGCAATAAAAAATATAGTTTACAGTGAATTTCTGTTTACATTGAATTTTCTATACATTTATGTGTTAATGGCATGATGTCTAGTTCTCTACAAGTATCTACTGATCAGATCAGCTGTTGACATTGAAAAAGAAGTTCATTAGAACTGGACCAGAAAAACAATCACAATCTTGGTAAGTAAATAAAATACAACGTTTACGTCGAGAGCTGAGTTCGGTTTGCCCTTGATAGGTTCTAGGATTACTATTAGGCTATTTCCCCTATACTATCTTGGGTATCTATATTTTCTCATTGAAACCGACCTCAGTAGTTTGTTTGTTAAGATAGCAGATTCACAATCTGGAGGTCGGTAGTTCAGTTTCCAAGCATGGCGAAATTTAGAAAGGCTGGTTTGATTAACATCTGCACTGTTGTGATTAAAATACATAATATATTAACTAGTCTGGCTGGGGGACTATAAACAGTAAGGAGACCAGCAGTCTGGCTGGGGTACTATACACAGGGAGTAAACCAGCATTGGCTTAGTTATGGGGGCCCTTGTCAATTATTAGCTTCCTTTAAAGACAGTGTTAAAAGTTCTGAGTCATTCCTCCACTGTCTAGCTACCATCGGTCACGATGACGCCACCCTATGATGATGATGATGATTATATTAAGTTACATTAGTAAATTCGTATTTCCTTAGTACGTATTATTACCACCTCCATATCACTGAATTCTTCTCGTTGAGTATTTGATTCAACCTCAAGTTTTTTTACACATCAACATCTGTTTATTTATTTTTATACAAAACCACCAACAAAAAATTAATATCACGAAGAAAAAAATTATAAAATATATACAAAAAAAAAACAGAAAAATGAACAACATTATTTTAATATTTACACATGTTTTGTAATCCGGGGAGAAGTTGTGCGTTAATCGGTTGATTAAATATAAGCATAATACATATTTACTTGTCCAGTGATTATTGATTATGCACATACATAATTATCATATGTTTTAAAAAATCGATACATAGTAGTACCTTAAAATTGACCGACCAAATCCAACGATATGCGTTAGCAACCTTGAAAGTTGAGGAGAAGATTTTTGGGAAGTTGCCCTCAGTCCCCGCCCCCACCCCCTCTCTCTCTCAGCCTTGACTCACGTGGTGTACGCACTCCTGCTCACGTGCGCCACACCAGAGCAGCTCGATGCGCATGCGCACGCACTGTACTATCCCGACTCACATAGGAAATCAGCACATGAATGGAACATGTCGAAAATATTGATTTCTGTTTTATTCAACTTGTATATTCTTATTAATAAAGCGTTTAAAAAAATTAAATGTGATTTCGCGCGGTTATGCTTTCGATGGTTTCGGTTTATATTTCGGATTTTCAATAGATAAGCTTTTTTGGTACTCCGTACTTTGCTGGTTGCAGATTATTGATAATACTTACGAAGATCGAAGAAGAAAAAAAATTCATTCATGTAAGATAATAAAATTTACTATGCATGGAGAATTGGAGAGTCATCCACGATGTCAGAGAATTGAAGTATAAATAAATGACATTGAATACATACATAATAGGGTGTTGGGTGCTTGAGTACTATTGTCAGTTTCGAACGGTGTAGTACATCGAGTGTGAACGTATTCAACATTGAAAACAAGTTGTTTACACTCACCTAGCCATGCTAGTAAATAAAACGTTACCGCGTAAAAAATGAATTCATTCAGTTAATACTTGAAAGTTCAACTGAATACTTGTTCGAACTTCAGTGTCCACTTTTTAATTACGTTCCAAAAAATAATCTTAAAAGAAACTTTTGTTTTTTTTTTCGTCGAGTGATTTCTAAACTTCATTCATGAGATTCATCAGAGACGAACAGTTTTTCAATGAACAATTATTTTCGTCAATGACGGATATCAATTCCGAGGCCACAATACAGTACAAAACAGCTCTTATCAAGACGTTTAAGTCTTACTTAAAGAAGCACAAGAAGCATCTCTAACAGATTCCATTAAAAAAATTCCACAACTGTGTTCACTTGTACCTTAATCTCACAAAAAAACTTCCAACCACAAAAAAATCAAATTTAAATATATTTCTAACTACTTATTTTTTCCAATAAGAAGGACCAAACTCCTTCAGAATAGTAAATCATCAACTTGGCTGTCAATTTCAAGAGATCTCGCCAACTCAAGTTGCAGTGCTGTACTTCAGAACTACCCCAGATCATTCCTCTGTTAGTATCACCAGATCTTAACAGCACCAGAGATAATTCTTGAGCAGCAGAAAAGACAATCCTCAAGAACAGTGCTTCAAACCATCTCTCAGTAGAAGAAGAGATAATTTCCAAGTAGCAGAAGAGGCCATTCCTAAGTAGAACAAACATCTCCACCAACTCCTCCAGCAAAATGGATCTCATCTACATGACTGACGCTTCCAGCTATCACACCATCCGCAGCCCTCACTACATGGTCTACGAAGACAAGTTCAAAGAGAATGGTGAGTACTTTATTGTCATCCATGAATGAGTTTTGTCATTTGATACCCTTACTATGTTTTGCATAGTCACTAACAGACTGATTGTCCTGATTGATTCGTGACTATTTCATTATGTATAAAATTATTTGTCAAGTCAATGATTTAATATGGAAACTAGCAATTTTGCAATTGGGCTTTAAAGTTTTTGAACATTTTCATCCGCACCACCATTATTAGGGTGGTGCGGAAGAGAATGCCAAAGGCATTATCACCACCCTTGATCAGGCTTTATTTACTTTAACATAATTATATCCTTTCACTGTACCTGTATATAAAAATTGTAAAGAAAGTTTGATCAAAATTGTGGAATAATAATGAATAATAACATTTATCCTTCTAAAATGGGCTATAAAAAACTTTTTTCTCTTTTCAATATAATTTTTTGCACTTAAACGGGGTCAACATTTCTGGTCCACCCTCGTCATTTTAGTCGGTTGTGGAATATACGGAGCTCAGAGACCATGGAGACATAGTACAAACCTTGTTTTTGCTAATTTACTGTGTTTTGTATTGAGAAAAAAAAACTCTTCATACGTGTAGACAACAATATATTATGATGAAAATCTTGGCATCATTTTGCTGTGAAGATTAGCGGCTTACACATCAACAAAAACAGTTCAGGAATATCTAAAACGTAAAACGCGAGTGGTAATTTTGAAATCTGATGATTTTCTGTCTACATTCTGTTTATTTCAAAATTTCCTACAGTAGACCCGGAAGTAATAGTACCTCTTGACAAAGTCGTAAAAACAAAAATCTATGCCACATCCAGACAGGAAGTTCTACAGGTAGTCAGGTACCTACCTCGCAGACGAAGACAGAACTAATGACCAATGGGCTGGTTACTAAAGCGAATGAATGTCTTTCCAAAAAGAGAATGGTAACACGAACAATATGGACAATGACGTAATAATTATTTCAACCGTCCCCACAATCAAAATATGGAAGAGTTAAGCATAGTGAGGTGTCGGTGTTTGTATTACGTAACCTTTCAACTAGATGAAGATACTGATGCAATCAAGAGCAGCATTGCGTGAAGGGGACATCATCTTCCGGTTTCTTTTACAAAAGTAACGGAATTAATCACGAACAAAATCTGTCAGAGTTCTACAAGAAACGAAACTTTTCCAATGAAACATAATGTCAAAATTGTTGAAATATATGAGACTGAAAACATCTATCAATCCACTTTTGGTAGACACAATAACAGCTAAAAATATCGATGATATTAATCTCTCTTTTGGCTGTATGGAATGGCCTTGCCTACCAATGCCAAAAAAAATCTCTATTTGTGCATTTCGAGGAAAATCTTGAAAAATCGCACCTCAGATGAATCTCAGTATTTGTAAAGATCATTTCATTAGTTTTTGCTGATTTGTAGGAAAATCTGGTACAATTAGCAGAGCGTATAGTAGAATGACTTACTTTATAGATACCACATGTTCTAGAATTCTGGATTCTAGAATTAAATGTACGTAAAACATGTTCACTCAGACTGGATTATGAACATTATGACCTATGATAAATATATTATTTTGTTCTTATCTACTAATACATAATATTAATATACGAATACATAATATTCGACATGATATTTAATCAAATGCATTTGCAAGGAAAATCCTGAACACCTATGCGCGCTGCAAAAGTATGTTCGGTATAGACGAGAAACAACCATTCAAAGTACAAGGAAAATCTCGTCTATTAAAAAGTCGGTAAAATAATTATTACCCCAGCAAAACTATAAGAACATACATATCGCATACGTAGACTTGTGTTTGAAATTTCATTTTCAAGATCATAAAGAATCTATGACCCAAGCAACAGACACTGAAGTAGTATACAGTATCCCCCCAAAAACACCACTTCGTGGTTAAAAAAAGAAGAACGCCTCACTCAAAAGAATGATTATAATTAGCTAAAAATAAATGATATCAAATTGAGAACACCTTACCACCTCTCTTTCTATATCTCTGCACTCCTCTCTGAATTTATTCCTCTTATGTTTATCTTTCTTTATCCTTTCTAGGGGTCATCCCAAACTTGATTTCTCTTTAAATTTACTTGTTGCACGGCAATAAAAAATGGCGGTCGGAGTATGATTTTTCTGAACTTATTTAATTTGAATCGAGAAAATTACACCGCGACCGCCTTTTTTATTGCCGTGCAACAAGTAAATTTAAAGAGAAACCAAGTTTGGGATGACCCCTAGAAAGGATAAAGAAAGATAAACATAAGAGGAATAAATTCAGAGAGGAGTGCAGAGATATAGAAAGAGAGGTGGTAAGGTGTTCTCAATTTGATATCATTTATTTTTAGCTAATTATAATCATTCTTTTGAGTGAGGCGTTCTTCTTTTTTTAACCACGAAGTGGTGTTTTTGGGGGGATATCAGTTCTTTTTGTACGAAAATATAGGTTCATACACTCTTCTTCTTCTTCTTTTACTCTGTCTTATCCCGCTCAAGCAGGGTCGACGTTGTTCAACCTCATGGTTGAGGTTGATTGGTTTTGGCACATTTTTTTACGGCTGGATGCCCTTCCTAACGCCAACGATTCTATTTGATTTAACGTCCTGGATTAGGACGGGGGTTTTACCCTCCATTCGCTGGGAATCGTACCAGCTACCCAGATTAACCTCACCCAGCCTGGGTAGGGCCGGAAAATGGCAGCCTCACGTGTTTGGATGGAACAGAATTTTCTTCGAAAAGTCTGCCCCAGCCGGGAGTTGAACTCGGGAACTCTGGACTACAGGCAGTAGTCACAACCATTACGCCACGGAGGCTGCTGTATAGGTTCATACACTACTGAAACATTATGAATAACAAAAGTAAATAAGCTGGGAAAATGTGAATGTACCAAGTTGTCTTTTTTTAAGATATAGTTTTAGCAGTACGCATTTAATTTTTCTAAGGTCAATATGTATTTGGATCACAGATTTGGCCCCCTGAGTCCCCAAAGTGAGTAAATAATATATAAATTTGCAATGCAAGACCTTTTGATTCTATACTCAACATGATTAGGTTTATCTTTCAATGCTAAATAGACCTCGGAGCCTCCTATGAGGGACACTAAAACACCTGGATTTACAAATGCCAAATAAATTAATTTGTAATCACCTCATCAAGGTGAGGTAATGAGTTCTCTCCCGTTGACCTTTTCTTACCCGAATTCTCTCCGGCTTGTTGCAGGGGTCACCACGAGTATCTCTCCCGTAAATAAGACCATGCTTTTTTACATTAGGTATTTAAGAAAATGAAAACTATAAAACTATCATTTTTATATAAGAATCGGCCTTTTATAAGGAAATCTTTTAAATCTCTAACTAATGAAAAGCAATGCCTTCAGTGTATAGTAGAGTTAGGGATAATACATAGAAGGCAATGCCTCGGGTTTATAGTAGGGTTAGGTAAATATATAGGCCATGCCTTGGGTTTATCATAGGGTTAGGAAAAAAAATAGAAGGCCATGCCTCAGGTCTATATCAATGATTCCTAGGTGTTTCGATTATAATTTTTATGCTAGGCCTAAACTATGTAGGTATAAAATCAGGTAAAAATCCAACCGACGCGACGGGAGAAAATTTGGTGTTGATAACACCATGAGCGGGAGAGAACTCGGTGGTGGCGTCTCTTATCAATACCTCACGAGGTATGAGTGTACCCCGGACATAATGGACAGAGAAAAAAAACTTCCTTGAAGGGGATCGAACCCAAGTCATCATGCGTGCAAGCCTAGTATGCTACCCACTTGCCCAAAGTCACTACTTTGTCACAACTTTTAGTGAGTAGCATCGACATTATGAGAGCTAATTCATCATATTTTATCTCCATCCAACCATGTCCAAAATCAATCTCGTAATGCCGCCACAGGTCATTGGCCAATTCGGCAACTACTAAAATTTTCCTCGCGAGGGTAATGGGGTCGTCATGAAGATCAAATATAAAGACTGATTGGTAAAACAAAACAACGTTAAGCCCAAATTGAAAATATAGAGCTAAAAAATTTCGTCCCCACCAGAATTCGAACCCATGCTGACTGGGTGGCAGGTCGAGCATGCTACCAATAGACAAAGTTGTTTTCTAAAGAAACGGACGGAAAATGAACTAACTAAATTAATACTTGGAAACTTAAACATTAAAATTTTGCAGTGAGATAGCGAGGTCATCTCGAAAATACATACTGGCCAAGATCTGAGCACTAAGCTAAGGATTCGAAGTTACCTACCCGCCAAAGAAAATGAAAAGGCCACCAGGTGCCACCCAGTGGACCGGATGAAGGAATAAAATCCATAAATTTGGTATCTGCTCATCAAGATCTTTCATTTGATACCACTTAAGATTAGTATTATCCTTCAATTCCCGATTTGGGCTCCCAAAATCCGAGGCCGCCCAAATGGGCCGCCCGCTTATAATTTAGACTTTTTTTTTGGTCCAGGCTCATCTCCATTATATCTTGATCACTTTAGACACCTCACTTAATCTTCAGTGCCAAGTTAAGGACACGAAGTCGGGTCTCAAAGGATCCGTATGAAAAAAAACAGAAAAAAAAAAAAAAAATTATGAATCTTTTCATGTCTTTCACGATTGTTGGGGGGTCTCGAAAATAGGGTTCCCGTTGGCCTAGGAAGTCAAACAAAAAGTCAAATCAATTTATTTTTCAACGTAGAGTCCATTTCTGCAATAAAAATCGCAATATTTGAAATTCATGTTGCACTTTTCGCTGGCTGAAAGTACATGAAATGCATGTTAACTATGTTTTCCGTAACCTTACACTCTGCCGGGCTGTCTCTTTCTTTGTATAGGCGTTCTTCACACCTCGGCCGAGTGTTTGATTCTCGACTCACTGAAGTTTCAGATGATTATTATTAATCAACGATTAAACTTCCTTTTATATCTATGCATAAAATTTCCATAGGTAATTTGTTGCATTTTTCTGTTATTATTTCAATAGCATGCAGTTCATTTGACTGTATATGAACTGTATATAGAAGAGGGTTAGGTAAAAATGACAATTGATAGATCTAGGTTAAAGTTCGCAGAACCATATCAACATACCAAATTTTGTTGATCATCGAAGCCCTGTCGACTGTTGCGTCACATTTGAGTGCACTCAAATCTTGCTGAGTCAAGGCTGTCTCATCTGCCAATGCATTGGCAAGGACCCCTGTCACGCCACAATACCCACTAAGAATCTCCTTTGTTCTCCGTACCCGGAGGAAGAAGTAGGAAGGCGATCGTGACAGGCAATTAGCCCGTCGGTTAATCTGGCTATCAGGCAGTGAGGTGAGTGAGGACAAACATGTGACCATTGTCCAACGACCAATAATAATGAGAGTAATGACTAAATGACTCACCTGAAGGTAACGACCGCAGACTGCTTATGTCTCTGAAGGTTCAAACAATCTCTTATCATCTTAATCCAAAAAAGTATATTTTTAAAAGATGATTGTTTAATTTCATTACATTACGTCCCAATGTAAAGGAGTTAGAGGAATGCTACACATTTATTGTTTTTGTAAACAATGAAACAATGGGCCAGTGAGTGTCTGTATTGCTCTACAAGCTTGTGGTCTGGGTTTGGCTACCGATCACTTGCGACAATTTACCTGAAAAAACCCGACATTTGCGACAACAGAAAAAGGTATTCACTGTAACGTTTGCGACAATATCAGACAGACAAAGGAACAGCTTAACTCCTTTGTTCATTTCGGCATTTCCAAATAAATACCGGGTCGACTAAAATATGGACGTATGTGAATTCATCCGATTTAATGACCTGCGCTAATTTCAACCTAACCTAAGCCCCTCACCCAACCATCCTACCCGACAAACTGAAGTCAGTGATCTATCGTGCAATCTCACCTTGTTGACTTTACCTAACCCTATCTAACAACAAAATTCCTCTAACAAAAAAATCACTTATAGAACACTAAAACGGCCCTTTTCAGGGCCACCAACTTTTCGCATATTTTGTTTTTTTTTAATATGGATACCTAGACACCGTAAATCAAAGGTATAACATACACCTACCAGTACGAACTAAAATTTGATTCACACTGTATGAAACATTGAAATCTATACCTGCAATATATTGTCGCAAATGTATGGTTTGAAACCTTTTTTCATTGTCGCAAATGATCGGTTTTAAACAAAAGATTTCCGCAAGTGTCGAATTGCGCTGGGTTTAGCTCGCCCTAGATTCTAGATTAACGGTAACATCGTATGAAGTAGAATGTAGATTACATGAAGTTGACAGATGAAATACAGAAATAAAGAAGGAAAGGAAGAGAAATTTTCCATTTTCACCAACATAGGGAACCACGAACGCTTTTTACTTTTTTAGGGTGAACCGCCCCGAAAAAAGTTTGGCCGTCCCTGCCCTAGAAGGTCCTTCGTCCAAATAATTCTTCCCTCAAGTGTGCTGGGTCAACGCAAGTCCACGAAAAGGTGCATTTGTAATCGAATTTTGAAAATCAATTTTTGTCGCCTCATTTGAACTCGAAAACTTTGCAAATTTTCTTCAACAGAGATCTTTACAGAGCTATAAGCTTTCTCGATAAGGAGGAGTAATAAATATGGACAGAGTGAGATTATGATGAGGTAATTAGCACGTGTGGTGAGTAATATAATGATCGACATCTCATTGATTCATTAATGATTTCCTCACAACTCCTACAACAAAGACTTATAGCAGTTGTTCAGGCAACACGTTAGTGTCAACAAGAAATACAGCGAGATCATTCGTATTAGAAAATCGAGACAAAAAATAGCTGAGTCACCAAAACTGGTGAAATTTCTTCTCAGGTGTATACAGGGTGTCCCACCAAACTTGGACACCTCAAATTACTCGGCCCCTGAAAGAGTTTTTGAAAAATAAAAAATCCTAGGGTACATGGTCTAATTATGCGGTTTCAGTCATGAAATTTTTTTTATACAGGGTGGTTCAAAAGTCAGAAATTGAGGTGTCAACTTTCGATTTTTAAATGGATCGACCTGAATTTTATTTGATAATTTTACTTCTAAATGGTTCTTGCGTACTTTTTTAAACAAAAATTTTACATACAGGGTGGTTTTTTTTTCGACCAATTTTTTTTCTAAATCTCGAATAACTCAAGTTTGTTTAATTTTTTCGATAACAAGAATAGAGAGTGTTTGTGTAATGAAAACACGCACTTTCAATTGGCATCAAATTTTTTTATACAGGGTGGTTCACAAGTGAAATAATGACTTGATTTTTTTTTAAAACTGAGTTTTTTTAATTTTTTATTTGGGATTAATAATTCTCGCTTAATTTTACACATTTTTTGTTAGTCATATCGAAAAACAAAACTAAAGTGTTGTACAGGGTGAGACATAATTTTTTTGTGACACCCTGTATATGGGCAGTCAAAGAGACGTAAAATTAAATATAAAAACTAAATGTGCAAGAAAATTTTTGATTTTTAATGATATCAAAAAGTTATGGTGTTTTAACTAATATTGTCGCATGGACCACCCTGTAGATATTCTCTTAAACAATCTTGTGGGTACTCGAGGTTGTATAAAATTCAACGAAGACTTCGAATCGTGGGGAAAAACAAGTAATAAACACGAATTTTGAAGCCATTTTCAATTTGGTGTACACACTGAATGATTTTAAAACCAGAAATAAAAAGTAGGTAGGTATAGACACAAAATTGAAAATGGCTTTTTGAATTCATTTTTTTCTTTCAGATTTGGACTCCTCGTTGAATTTTAGACAGTTTCGACTACCCATATGATGTTTTAAGAAAATATCTACAGGGTGGTCCATGCGACAATATTAGTTAAAACACCATAACTTTTTGATATCATTAAAAATCAAAAATTTTCTTGCACATTTAGTTTTTATATTTAATTTTGCGTCTCTTTGACTGCCCATATACAGGGTGTTACAAAAAAATTATGTCTCACCCTGTACAACACTTTAGTTTTGTTTTTCGATATGACTAACAAAAAATGTGTAAAATTAAGCGAGAATTATTAATCCCAAATAAAAAATTAAAAAAACTCAGTTTTAAAAAAAATCAAGTCATTATTTCACTTGTGAACCACCCTGTATAAAAAAAATTGATGCCAATTGAAAGTGCGTGTTTTCATTATACAAACACTCTCTATTCTTGTTATCAAAAAAATTAAACAAACTTGAGTTATTCGAGATTTAGAAAAAAAATTGGTCGAAAAAAAACCACCCTGTATGTAAAATTTTTGTTTAAAAAAGTACTCAGGAACCATTTAGAAGTAAAATTATCAAATAAAATTCAGGTCGATCCATTTAAAAATCGAAAGTTGACACCTCAATTTCTGACTTTTGAACCACCCTGTATAAAAAAAATTTCATGACTGAAACCGCATAATTAGACCATGTACCCAAAGATTTTTTATTTTTCAAAAACTCTTTCAGGGGCCGAGTAATTTGAGGTGTCCAAGTTTGGTGGGACACCCTGTATACTCGTAATAATCATAAACAAACAAATAAAAAACAGCCCACGGAAAAACTCATGAGGAAAAATAATTAAAAACGCAAAACTCATGAGAAAATAAACCATAATCAACGAGCAATAGTGCTTCTAAAACTGTGTCCTAAAAGAATTTTCCCATAGGTCTCAATACAATTATGTCCATAGTAGAAAGATGACTACAAAAATTCAACAAATAATAGAAAGAAAAAATTACCGACAAGATTATTGAAAATTTAAAAATAAACAAAAAAACTGCATTGTTTTGAAGTATGAAGATAATCGTAAGTTCTTCACAGCCTCAAAGATTCAAGAGAACTTGATCAATATAACTGATATTAGCTTCTCGGAGCGCCATTAATCTCAAATATTAAAGTAAACAAGTAAACATTGATAAAAAAAAATTGATGAGTAGTTCAGTGGATAAGGCCTAACGCACATAAGTATGATTCTGATACTGAAAAAGTCAACATTTCTGGCCGGCATTTCTCATTTCAAGAAAAAACTTGCAAAACCAGATCATTTCAGAAGCAAACATATTCCATGAAAAAAATGATCTCCCCGGCCAGGATGTTTCTGGTTTTGGTGATATTCCTACTGACTACCTAGTGTTTATGATTAGGTTCCATAGACCGATAGGATGTAAGGGGCCGGACAAGTCAGAAACAGACTATTTTAATAAATAAAAAAGTCAAACTATATGCCATTATCCGTCAGCCTAGTTGGGGACCATCACCCGACGCGCAAACTTAGCTACGCCACATCGTTACAAAATCTCGACAATAGACGGCTGTTTGCTGTCAAATGTAAACTGGGCTTCATTCCAAGTTCAGGGCGTGATGACGATCCTTGAAATACTAATAATTGCCAGACTGCAACGATCACGTTCCCGTGCACCCGTTATCACCTGAGTGATAATGAGTCCTCATCGTTATCTAATCTTATCAGTAAGGCAACTCATGGGACGTAACAGTTGCGTCTATGCACGCGTCATCCCAAGGATTCTGTCATTGAAACTTCACGCTTCAATGAAGACGTATTGCATTTCTTGGATCCATTTCAAATCGTCAACCAACCAAAGATCGGTGTAATTTACATTCCAACCCGTTAAATAAACATCTACATATTATTATACTGATAAAAAACATTATGCTTTAGAGAAATGTACATTGTGAATTGTCCACTCAACAACGATATTTACTTGTAATGGAACTGGTAAAAATAGCATTTCAGATTAATAAAGAGAAGTAATAAAATACGAACAATATAGTCATGAACTTCTGGTTTCAAGTTACGGTCCTTTTCATCTCGAGGCTAAGATGGTGCCCCGCCCATATTCCATTACGTTTGGCTATAGGTTCTCAAATTAATTGAAATGATAAGTGTGAGATCCAGGAAATGAGTTTACATAATACTTTATTGAGGCTATTTTTGTACCTTTAGAAATGAGAAGATGGTGTCAGGTTTCTCAAGCCTATAAAATAATAATCTATATAAAAAAAAAACATAAGGCCTGTGCGCCTTCTGGAATAAAGAGACTTTCTTCAGTGTTACCTCGGCACTATAAATAAGGCATGTTCTATTCTATTTTCAAACAGGGTAGAACTCATTCTCAGACAAGGACCGCCCGACAAAGGTGAAACTCTAGTCTATAGCTTTGTGCTACTCTGCAACGACGTACTTATGCTGTCTAAACCCAGTTAGACGCACTCACTTAGACCCAGATAAAATAAAATAATCTAATAGATTGCAAGCTTACTATATAATAATATCTAAAAGAAGTAAAGTAATACTTCTGAAGCACTATTATGCATTCGTACATAAATATGTATTAATTAGTTAAATTATGTAGTACGCAATTCAACCTGGACTCGTTACCCAAGAAGCCTAGATTATTAGTTTAAAGATTTTTGATCAGATTTGGTTTGATCAGATCAGTTACAATTAAGGTTTTCATCACTACTTTATTATTTTATTTTCAACATAAATTAACAATGCTACTGACCGACCTCAGTAGCATGATCGCTAAGACGGCGGACATGTAACCTGGAGGTCGATGGTTCAACTCCCGGATTCAGCGTAGATTTTAACTAGTAAAAGCGAGTTTAACTAGTTATGATATCACGAAAGTGACTAACACAAATACGATAACTAAAACTAAATTGACAACCACTGGACTCGCTGAATCATTGAATCATTGTCTCTCAAATCCTCTTAAAATTCAAAAAGCAATTTAAAAAAAAGATTGTTCGAGCTTAATTTGAACACATCTCAGTTGTCTTTGGCATCAAAGAATTACAAATACATACCTACATGCATACGATCATGGCCTGGATCTTACAATCCTTGAATGACTTGCTGGCTTGGCCAATCAAAAACAACTAGAACAAGATTGTCTGATTGGTGATTTCCTCATCTCGCAACATAGTCAACAAATTTTACTGATGAGTTTAGGAGATGGTACCTACATTGAGCAAATGAGCATCTACAGATTTATAAACCTCGTGTTTTCAAACCTTGTGTTTACTGTTCTCTCGTTGAAAATGAAAGAGTCAGAAATCATAACAGTTTAGGAGAGTATTGATGGCAAAATTCTTAAGCTGCGTTGGGAGATATTGAATATTTTGTTGTGTGGAAAATCAAGCATGTCCAATCGTAGCTTTCTTAAAAATGTACTAACACACTTTGTGCGATAGTAGAAAACGCACTTGTTACTTGATATTCGCAATGTTTCGAAGTAAAAAAAAAAGGATCTTACAACCATAACTTTAAAATTTCACCCCGACCTCGATTCAAACCCATAAACTTCGGATCAAGAAGCAGTCCTAATAGATTAATGACCATTTTACACTTACTTGCTCTCTATTGATCAAGCATGGATCCATAATTCCGACTGGGCATACATCAACCTGTCGTCCTTGTTACGAGAGGGTTATGACCTTATTGAAGACCAAGGTACAGATAGCCTAGGAATCTGGAATTATATGCACCTAATTGGGTAAGGCGTATGCTAGTGAAACTATAAAAGTGGATAGAGCACAGAACACTATTCTTAGAATTATTTTAAAAAGAGAGAGAAGATCAAGTGCCATAATCCTGTATGAGAACTTGAACTTATTAACACTAAAAAAACTTTACCTTTTAAAGCTTCTAAAATATTGTATCAAGTGTGCTCATATCTGGGAAACAAGACAAACCCCATACTCCATTCGTGTTGATCAACCCATATTAGTTCCCCAGGTTAAAAGTGAATTCTCTAAAAACTCTTTTCTATACCGTGGTGCACTTATGTATAATCAGTTACCTCCAATCATTAGAAATTTAGACCTCAGCAAAATGCTGCACAAAAAAGTAGCCAAAGAATGGATTTTTAAAAATTATGAAGATATTAAATATATCTCTACATAAGACAGAATAAGAGAAAAAATATTAAAAACACCTATATATATTATGTCAATCATATGATTATTATTATGGAATTATCTTATTATATATTTGAACATACATATATTTTTACATAATATGGATTGATAAGATGAGAAATAAGGGGATATAAAATTAAACTACCTATTAACTAAAAGGGGGGAAAAAAAGAATATATTTTCACTTTTTTAATTTTCAATTTATTTATTTTTAATTTTCAATTTATTTAATCACTATACTCTTTCACCCAGCTCAAGCTCTAAGCTTATTGGGTGTAAATACCTGAACTTTAATTAATTTAATACAACACACATAATAATATAATATGTAAATTACTCAGTCCATACTAATGTAAAAGTATACTTACTTTAAATACCCTTATCTATATTATAACTACTAGTCTAGTACCGCAAGCCCAAAAATAGCGAAATAAATGCAAGTTTTGGTGTAGTTTTGATTTTTTGTACCATAGTGTATTTTGAGCTGCTGAACACGAATCTGAGGTTTGCCAACAAAAATTTTACCGGCAAATTTTTTTACAGGCAAAAAACAGGCAGAAAAATGGACTATTTTTAGTTTTTCTGAAATATCTCCCAAGTGATTTAATAAACGCCAACACTAACTCCATACAAAGTTGTTCATAACCAAATTCCCTACATTTTATATTCTACAAAAAAAATTGTGCGACCAACTTTTGAGCTTTGAGGGCGCCCTCAAAATGCAGGCAAAAAATCAAAAGTGGCCACATTTGCGATTTTTTAAAATTTTACTTCAAAATAACGCTCCTGACAATATTTTTGGCAGTTAAAGACGTCATTGATGGCTTACAGGCTAAAGTTTCAGACTTTTTCAGCCTTTTAGAAGGACCTTTGCAGCCTTTTGGAGTGATCACAGTCACCTGTGTCTATCTAGAACCCTGGTTTTAAAACAAAAAGTTTTGCTGTACTTGTGATTTTTGGTAATATAGTGTATTTATAGCTGCAAAGTATGAATTTGACGTTTGCCAACAAAAAAAATGCGGTCATTTTTTGAACAGGCAAAAACGGGCTGAATGGAGCTTTTTTCAGTTTTTAACAATATCTCCGAAACTGTGCATTTCAAAGCAACGTTGGGTGAATACTAAGTTCAACATAACTGAATTTCCTACATATTATGTTCCCAATATTTTTTTGTGCAACCAACCTTTGAGCTTTGAGAGCGTCCTCAAAGCCCAGGCAAAAAATCAGAAAAGGCAAATTTGGACTTTTTGAAGTTTTACCTCGACATAACCTACTTGGCAGTGTGTATGATATTGTTTAGTTTAGACTCTAAAGGTCTAATCTTTAGAAGCTAAATTTCGTGACCTTTGCAGATTTTTTGTAATACCTGGATCTAGATCAGGATCACTTGCATCAATCTAGGACTGTGGTGTTTCGCTTTCTAGCTCTGATCAACACGTTGCTTTGAAGGATGCTGGAGTAAAAAGAGACAACAAAAATAGAATGGAGATATTCGAATGGTCCCCGTGAATCCCACAACTTTATTCCAACGGATTTCATTTGCTAAGCATTCCAACGAAAAACTCGAAAACTTTTTGAGCTACGATCTAGGACCTTATTCTCTGTCACTTTTTGACAAAGGATGCATGAGAAAAGGAACAAAGTCCACTCTATACAAAGATCTTAAGCCCCTGACGAACAAGCACTTTACTGGTCAGGTGCAATATGTAATTGATGGGGAATTCCTGTTACACAGAGTTGTCTGGCCTACAAATGCATCATTCTCTTCAAACTGTGACAGATACATGCAGTAAATGTCATATCCAAATATCCTGGGGCAGTAGTTGTCTTCGATGGCTAGCCTGAAGATATTCAAAGAGGAACAAAGACAGCTGAGCGTATGAGGAGAACGAGGACTCTCTCATCTGCAGACATGCTTTTTGATGACACCATGACACCAACAATGTCAGAAGATAATTTTCTAGCAAATCCAAGAAATAAGAGTCGTCTCACTGACTTACTTGCTACCAAACTTTCAGAAGCAGGTTTGCAATATAAGCAGGCAGAAGAAGATGCAGGCGTACTGATTGTTACGACCGCACTCAAATGAGACTGTTACTATAGTAGGGGAATATTAGTAATCTTGATTGTGCTCTGTGAAGTTGACAATGTCTTCTATTTAAAACCTGGAAAGCAGACCATTTGTCCAGCTTTGTATTTACCCCTTGAAGCTGCAACTTCCTCATGCGTGAAAGAACACATCCTCTTTCTACATGCAATGAGCAGGTGTGATAAGACGTCGGCTCTCTTTAAACAAGGAAATAGGGAAATTTTTAAAAACCCTTGTAAAAAGTCCTAGTCTTGGAAAAGTTATAGACGTCTTCAAAGACTCTGTAGCGGCAGCAGGAGAACGCTTCTTAATACATTTGTATGCGTCCAGTGGAAAAAGTCCGTCTTCACTTAACCATCTGCGATACATAATATGTTATACCAAGGTAGCCTTTAGAATCAACTCCAATATTGCTGCGTTACCACCGTGTGCACTCCCTCAGAGTGTACCCTGTACCATCAAGTGCAACAATGGTTGGGAGTAAGTAAAGCTCCTGAAGAATGGGAATGGAAGCAAACTCAAATAGGTCTAGAACCTATATTAAATCTCTCTGCCCCCGCTCCCCCCGAATTGCTGAAGCTCGTTTCCTGCAAATGTACAGGAAACTGTGGCTGCAGGAAAGCAGGACTCTCCTGCTCCGCTCTATGCATTGCGATATCATGCCATCAATGAAGGACCCTGATCCAAGTCCCTCACAAAGATGTACTGTAAATGTCAAAAAATTTAGCCTTTAAACCATTATTAATATCATTCACACTGCCAAGAAGTTTATGTCGAGGTAAACTTCAAAAATTTCAAATTTTGCCTTTTATGACTTTTTGCCTGGGCTTTGAGGACGCTCTCAAAGCTCAAAGGTTGGTTGCACAAAAAAATATTGGGAACATAATATGTAGGAAATTCAGTTATGTTGAACTTAGTATTCACCCAACGTTGCTTTGAAATGCACAGTTTCGGAGATATTGTTAAAAACTGAAAAAAGCTCCATTCAGCCCGTTTTTGCCTGTTCAAAAAATGACCGCATTTTTTTTGTTGGCAAACGTCAAATTCATACTTTGCAGCTATAAATACACTATATTACCAAAAATCACAAGTACAGCAAAACTTTTTGTTTTAAAACCAGGGTTCTAGATAGACACAGGTGACTGTGATCACTCCAAAAGGCTGCAAAGGTCCTTCTAAAAGGCTGAAAAAGTCTGAAACTTTAGCCTGTAAGCCATCAATGACGTCTTTAACTGCCAAAAATATTGTCAGGAGCGTTATTTTGAAGTAAAATTTTAAAAAATCGCAAATGTGGCCACTTTTGATTTTTTGCCTGCATTTTGAGGGCGCCCTCAAAGCTCAAAAGTTGGTCGCACAATTTTTTTTGTAGAATATAAAATGTAGGGAATTTGGTTATGAACAACTTTGTATAGAGTTAGTGTTGGCTTTTATTAAATCACTTGGGAGATATTTCAGAAAAACTAAAAATAGTCCAATTTTTTGCCTGTTTTTTGCCTGTAAAAAAATTTGCCGGTAAAATTTTTGTTGGCAAACCTCAGATTCGTGTTCAGCAGCTCAAAATACACTATGGTACAAAAAATCAAAACTACACCAAAACTTGCATTTTTAAAAGCCAGGATTACTAGACTATACTTATTATGTGAATTGTTTAATGTTTATTGTAAAAATAAAGTTGAAAATAAATAAAAAAAAAAAAAATAAAAAAAAAATTGGGCTAAGTTACTTTACTTATTCTGACGGAATCTTGATGACCTAGCTAACGTCAAAAATGTGTAGCTCAGGTGTACCCCTTAATATACCTGCAATATACTATCTTATAATATAAAATGTAGTATATTAACAAAACGAATCTTCAAAAGCATCTCAACCGAACGAAATACGGGACAAATTTGTGACAGGGTCAATGGCTACAATGTTGCTGTTGTAACTAGTGTGGGTACAGCTGAGGGCACTAGCAGATATTATGTCGGATTTGGCATATGAAGAGCCCGCGCTTCGGAAAACTCACACTAGGTATTCAGAGTTTTTGAATTACACTAGGTATTATCCTGCTTACGGTAAAAGAAAAAGGCCTTCGGCGATTTCCAAGTGTCTTCCTAGTGTTTTTATTGTTGATCTGTTTTCAAAACATCTTACCCAATGAGCTGGTCTTTTCGTAGTATTTTGGAACAGTTGACTAAACATTTGTCTTCGATTTCATGGGTCGGAAGGTATGTTAGAATAACCGAAGTACAATTTCGGGGCCCCGCGCCTTGAAAATGCCAAGGGCTTCGCGCAGGCTTAATACGGTACTGGCTGGGGGTAGTGATGGTCTCCAGCCAACGTTAAAAAGTAAAAACTGGCTCGTGCTGATAACGTATTACTTGCGATAAATTTCTAATAT